>CM076579.1:1550522264-1550864015 GCA_034641835.2 Pinus albicaulis | reverse complement strand
CTGTTGGGTGTGGAGCCTGATTATATTGTTTACTTTGTATCATAGCATTGGACCCCTGTACCTTAAAAGGGGGTGGCAACGCCGCCCGAAATTTAATCGCTGCCGTGGGGGGTGGCAGCGCTTTTCGGAGCCCCCCCCTGGCGGGGGTTCGGGGGCAGCGCCCCCGAAGCTAAAAACAGATGTAAAATTGCCTTGTACAAGTATAGTAATTTCTAGTCAATCTGGGCCGTTCATTAGGAAAATGATCTGACGGTAGAAGTTATGTTTAGATTAGGGTTTCTTGCCCTAGAAGGAAACCCCTCGCTTTTTATGAGGGCATTTTATTGCGGCTGTGAAATGTGTGTGTATTCTCGGAGCGAGAAACAGAGAGGGAGACTGTGAGAGAGAACAGAGGATATTACAGCGGATCTGCTGTAGGTTTTGTCTCTTCATTTTTTGCTGGATAATAGAAAGGAAGGACTGGCTGTTCGGGGTGGACCTAGCCCAAACTGGGTGAACCACGTATATCTGTGTCTCTCTGGTTTTATGTGTTTTGTGTGCTTGCATTTTTCTGCATATTTTATGTGTTGCATTGCTCCATAATATTTAATTTTCTAACAACTGGTATCGGAGCCGAAGGTATATTTGGCTGATAAACTCGCAAGAAAAAAGGGTTCCTGGTTTGAGTGGGAGCAATGGCGGACGATGGTAAGTTTAGGGTTGAGAAATTTAACGGTCAAAACTTTGCGCTGTGGAAGATGCAGATGGAAGATTATTTGTATCAGAAAGATCTGTACCTACCATTGAGCGGAAAAACAAAGAAGCCGGCGACCATGACAGACGCGGAATGGAACATTCTCGATAGAAAGGCACTCGGAACAGTACGGTTGTGTCTTGCAGCGTCATTCGCCTTCAATATTTTGAAGGAAACAACAACAGAGGGTTTGATGCAGACGTTGGCGAAACTGTATGAAAAGCCCTCGGCCTCAAACAAGGTATTTTTTATGAAACGACTATTTAATATGAAGATGTCGGAAGGTGGATCTGTTGCAGACCATTTAAATGAATTTAATACAGTTACCAGTCAGTTAAGTTCTGTAGGGGTAAACTTTGATGATGAAGTTAGAGCTCTGTTATTCTTATGCTCATTACCAAAAATCTGGAATGGTTTGGTTATGGCCATTAGTAACTCTGTCTCCGGATCTAGTACTTTAAAGTTTGATGATGTTGTCGGTGCTATCCTTAGCGAGGAAATGCGACGGAAAAGCTCCGGTGAGACATCGGGTAATGCTTTGAGTGCAGAGTCTAGGCGAAGAATAATGGAAAGAGGAAACAGCTTGGGATATCGCAATAAATCAAGGAAAGGTAGATCCAAGTCTAGATCGGGGATAGTGTGCTGGAAATGCGGAAAGAAAGGATACCTAAAGAAAGACTGTAGATCTCGGAAAGGAAAAGAAGGAGATGCACAAAAAGAAAATAATCATGAAGCAAATGTGACAGGTGATGTGTTACAAGATGCTTTGATTCTTTCTTTCAAAAATGTTACTGATTCTTGGGTTGTAGATTCAGGGGCTTCATTCCATGCCACACCTGATAAGAAATATTTTCATGACCATGTTCAAGGAGATTTTGGACAAGTTCGTTTGGGTGATGATAAACCCTGTAAAATTGTTGGAATGGGTAAAGTTCTTGTAAAACAACAGAATGGAAACCAATGGCTACTAAAGGAGGTAAGGAATGTTCCAGATCTGAAGAAAAATCTGATTTCAACAGGGCAGTTAGGCAGTGAAGGTTGTGTGACAACTTTCATAGATAAAACTTGGAAGGTCACCAAAGGAGCCCTGGTAATAGCAAAAGGCGAAAATGTTGGTACATTGTATTTATGCAATGGTATTTCTAACTCTGTTAATGCTTTAACTTCCAAAGGAGCAGATGCAACATTATGGCATCATAGGCTCGGACACATGAGTGAGAAGGGAATGAAGATTCTCCACTCAAGAAATTTTTTGCCAGGTTTGAAGAATGTTGATTTGGATTTATGTGAGAATTGCATTTATGGAAAACAGAAGAGAGTCAGATTTCTCAGAGTTGGGAAAGAAAAGAAGAGCGAAAAATTGGAGCTTGTGCATACATATGTATTGGGACCTACTCAGGTATCATCTCTCGGTGGCTCTCGTTATTATGTTACTTTTATTGATGATGCAACTAGAAAAACATGGATTTATTGTATTCAGAATAAATCTGATGTATTTGATACTTTCAAGAAATGGAAAGCTTTGGTTGAGATTGAGACAGAAAGAAGTTGAAGCGTCTCAAATCAGACAATGGAGGTGAATATTGCAGCAAAGAGTTTGATAGGTACTATTCAGAGCATGGAATTCATAGAGAGAAGACAGTTCCAAGAACACCACAAGAAAATGGTGTGTCGAAAGGATGAAATGGTAACAATCATGGAGCGTGCAAGGTGCATGAGATCAAGTATGCAGGATTGCCTTTGCCAATTTTGGGTAGATGTCAGACATCACGTTTATCTAATAAATGTAGAGGGCCTTCAAGTTCCTTGATGGTGGTATTCCTCTTTATGGTGGTATTCCGTGAGGAAGCCCAAGGAAGCATGGACAGGTAAAAAGGTAAACTACTCTTTTTTAAAGCCTTTTGGTTGTGAGGCCTTTGTCCATATTAATAAAGAAAACAGAACAAAGCTTGAGGCAAAATCAAAGAAATGTACCTTTATTGGATATGGTGCTAATGATTTTGGTTATCGATTATATGATTATGAAAATCACAAAATCATTAGGAGCAGAGATGTAATATTCAATGAAAAGGTCTTGTATAAGAATCAGTTGCAGGAAAAGAAACAGGAAAAAGAAAGAAAGGAATACACAGTTCTTGATGAGATAACTGAAAAAGTAAAGGTGCCTGAAAATAATAATAATCAACAACCACAGTAGCAGCAACCACCACAACAGCAACAGGCACCTCAAACACCTGAAAGTGGTGCTAGAAGATCTACCAGGATAAGTAGACCCCCTGAACGATACTCTCCTTCATTATATTATTTATTGCTGACTGATTCTGGTGAACCCGAATGTTATGAAGAAGTAATGCAGGTTGAAAGCAGGAAGAAGTGGGAGCTAGCCATGGAAGAAGATATGGACTCCTTAATGCATAACCAGACTTGGGACTTAGTGAAGTTTCCTGCAGGTAAAACTACATTGCAGAATAAATGGGTTTACAAGCTGAGGGAAGAAGATGGAGGAAAACAGAGGTGCAAAGCTAGACTTGTGGTGAAGGGGTTTGCACAAAAGAAAGGTATTGATTTTGATGAAATATTTTCTCCTGTTGTTAAAATGAATTCAATCAGAACTATTTTAAGTCTTGTAGAAGCGGAAGATTTACATCTTGAACAGTTAGATGTAAAGACAACATTTCTCCATGGAGATTTGGAGGAAGAGATATACATGCAGCAACCAGAAGGATATGAGGTAAAAGGGAAAGAAAAATTGGTGTGCAGGTTAAAGAAGAGCTTGTATGGCTTAAAACAGGCTCCAAGGCAGTGGTATCTAAAATTTGACAGGTTTATGTCTGAACAAGGTTATACTAGATGTCACTCTGATCATTGTGTTTATCTGAAAAGGAAAAATGATGGCAACTATATTATACTATTATTGTATGTAGATGACATGCTTGTTGCAGGGTCTAACATGCAGGAAATAAATGTGCTCAAAAGAAAATTGGCAAATTCATTTGCAATGAAGGATTTGGGAGCTACAAAACAAATCCTTGGTATGAGGATAATTAGAGACAGGAAAAATCACAAATTAACACTGTCTCAGAATGAGTACATAGAAAAGGTGTTGAAAAGATTTAATATGCAGAATGAAAAACCAGTTAGTACACCTTTTGCTAGCCATTTCAAACTTAGTAAGGAGATGTTCCCAAAGACCCAAGAAGACATGGATTATATGTCTAAAGTTCCATATGCATCAGCAGTTGGAAGCTTAATGTATGCAATGGTCTGCATAAGCCCTGATATTGCACATGCAGTGGGAGTTGTAAGCAGGTACATGAACAATCCAGGAAAAGAACATTGGATGGCAGTAAAATGGATTCTCAGATATTTGAGAGGTACCACAAATCAAGCATTATGTTTTGGTGGTTCAAACATTGCTCTACAGGGATATGTTGATGCAGATATGGCAGGTGACAGAGATAACAGGAGGAGCACTATAGGATATGTATTTACTGTAGGTGGAACAACTATCAGTTGGGTTTCAAAAATCCAAAGTGTTGTTGCACTTTCAACAACAGAAGCCGAGTATGTTGCTGCTACAGAGGCTAGTAAAGAAATGATTTGGTTAAAAAGGTTTATGGATGAATTGGGTAAGAAGCATGATATGGGCACACTATATAGTGATAGCCAAAGTGCTATTCATCTTGCAAAGAACTCAGCATTTCATTCCAGGACTAAACACATACATCTCAAGTACCATTTCATACGGTCAGTATTGGAAGATGGAGAGTTGAAGATGGAAAAGATACACACTAGCCAGAATCCTGCAGATATGCTAACAAAAGTTGTAACCAGGGAGAAACTGAGAACATGCTCAGTTTCAATTGGTCTTCAAGGTTGACGATGAAGATGAGGAACATCCATGTCCAAAGAGGAGTCATTGTCCAGCAAATGAAGTAGTGATGGAGTTTCTACAATCAGTCTCTAAGTGGGAGATTGTTGGGTGTGGAGCCTGATTATCTTATTTACTTTGTATCATAGCATTGGACCCCTGTACCTTAAAAGGGGGTGGCAACGCCGCCCAAAATTTAATCGCTGCCGTGGGGGGTCCAGGGGGGGGCGGCAGCGCTTTTCGGAGCCCCCCCCTGGCAGGGGTTCGGGGGCAGCGCCCCCGAAGCTAAAAACAGATGTAAAATTGCCTTGTAAAAGTATAGTAATTTCTAGTCAATCTGGGCCGTTCATTAGGCAAATGATCTGACGGTAGAAGTTATGTTTAGATTAGGGTTTTTTGCCCTAGAAGGCAACCCCTCATTTTTATGAGGGCATTGTATTGTGGCTGTGTATTGTATGTGTATTCTCGGAGCGAGAAACAGAGAGGGAGACTGTGAGAGAGAACAGAGGATATTACAGCGGATCTGCTGTAGGTTTTGTCTCTTCATTTTTTGCTGGATAATAGAAAGGAAGGACTGGCTGTTCGGGGTGGACGTAACCCAAACTAGGTGAACCACGTATATCTGTGTCTCTCTAGTTTTATGTGTTTTGTGTGCTTGTATTTTTCTGCATATTTTATGTGTTGCATTGCTCCATAATATTTAATTTTCTAACAGCATCACCCCTTGGTTATATATACTCCTTCATTATATGAGCAAATGAATTTTCACCTTGGCTCCTCCTGCAACACATTAGAGAGATAAGTTAGTTCTTTGAGGAGCAGAGTACCCAACACTCCACCAATGTGGAGCTAGTGATGTTCATTGCATATGTTAGAGTCCTCGTAATTTATAGGTGTATCACAAGGTGAGACTATGCATTTCTTCATGTTCTTCATATTGTACATATTTCAATATTCAAAAGTCTTTTCCAAAGAGAGATAAAAAAAAACAAAAGAAGAAGAAAAGAGGGCATTTAAAAAAAAAGGAAAAAGAAAGCCCCACACAAAAATAAATAATTCTGAAAGTGCTGCAAATCAAAATGCCACTACTTTTTTAGAAAGGTTTGTTCAATCATATAGCTTAAGCATGATTGTACAATTTTAAATTTCTGTTAATAGGTCAGAGAATGAGGATTTTCCAAACTTTTTAATCTTGGCCTATTAGTAGGTAGGTAGAAAATTACATTGGTTCAATAGCTTAATCTGAACCAATAGGAGAAATAAGGGATAGGTGATAGGTTATAAATCCAAAAGAAAAATGATTCAGGGTCTGTAGGTCTAAATGCACCCTACAAAGAAGAAAAATGGTTAGAATTGTATATTGGGTAGGTAGATCTACTAGAAAATGAAAGGAAAACAATGTAAGGGTCACTTTGTAAATATGCAATCTGAAAAACTTCTTGAGTATTTTCCTATGATAACAAAGGAATAAATCAAAGTTAAAGCAAGAAAGTTGTACTCTAAAGGTCCAAAATGGGTATGTTTATAAAAATCTGGCACCTTATGATATAATTTTACCCCTAGGTCCCGACTACATGTACTCCTTTTCTACCTCGCCCCTCGCATCTTTCCTTATCCTAAGTTTCACTCACCCCCCAACCCTCATACCCCATGTCACCCGTCCCCACCTTCGCTAACACACCTCGCAACTTTTTTCATCTCCGCGCGCCCACCATGCGCCCGCCTTTAAGAAATTTCATGATGATTTGAATGAAAAGTCTGTAGAGGTTGAAAAAGAGTTGAAGTCTGGTTCAGCGGGCCCAAAACACACATAGAAATTTTCAACAGATAAGTGCAAAGTTTCATGTTAAAATTTTCGAAGTGCGATGTGCAATATGGGTGGGACCCGATCGCACAACGCACATCGCAAGTTCCAAAAGATAAGCACACAAGATCATAATAAAAGCTTCGAAGTGCGATTTGCGAAGTGGTTGGGACTTGAGCGCATATCGCAGATCGCAAAGTTTAATATTTACATCATGTGACACATAATAAAATCTGCAATCTACGGGCTGCAGGAAGACCCACCTATTCATTGCCATGTAACTCCACTCGTTGCACATCGCAGAATTTAAGATTTACATCCTGTGGCACATAATAAAATCTACGATCTGTGGGCCGCGGGTGGCCCCCACCTCCTTCCCACGTCAAGTCTGTGCTAACCTTCCCACAACTCTCTGCCATCTCCACTCACTGCCATGCATTATATGGCTTACAACGCCTTTCAGCCTCCTTGCATCTGCCGAATGTTAACAAAGGGGGGGGGGGTGGGGTTCGAAATGGGTGGTATCTAATACCACCTCTTTAGCTATGTGTCGCGTTCATCGCTATTCCTCACCCCCATCTCAAATATTGATTTACCACTCTCACACGCTCTGAAAAGCTCTTTGTGCCACCCACCAAATCATTGCACCTTTTTACCATTGTCTATACTATTCGCACCACGTTTTCTCTCGCCCGTCCGCTTCACTCAATCAAATACCCTCCCATTAAGGAAGCCAGTGCACCATAAAGGGTCGGGTCATTATCAAACGGACCCGCGCCACATCCACACCACCACATCACTATTTTAAAGCCAAATGTCAGCATAACTGCATATTTTAGTCTGTCGGTTATTGTCAAACTGTTGCAGGAGTTGAATTTGCAGGTATTATTGGAGAAAGTGTGAATTGTGCAAGCTGTTGCTGAACAGACATTTTTTCATCAAAGAAGAGTTGTCAGCACTTTGCGAACCAGATTACAAGGCTCCTTTAGACTGTTCAATCCTGGTCACTATCCCCTTGTGTCATATCCCTTCCCCATTGTTGATCCATAACAATTTCCCTTTCTATGTTCCCCCCTCTTTCATCCCATTCTCCATTGCAGGTTGTGAAAGAAGAACCATTGAAGAGATGCCTCCAAAGCTAGATCAACAACCTTTTAATCCTATGGTCTACCCACAAGTGGACCTGGATCACTTGGCTCTAGCACATAGATACTATAAAATCCATGAGATAGAGTCGGGCTCTGATCTATTCGATGTTTACTGCTGGCTTGAGGAAAAGTTTCTCGACAAAGCTGATGAAATTATCCTATGGGAGAGCCACCTACCTCTTTACATATTTCCAAAAACCCATAGTTTCCCAGATTTCATCGAGAAATTCCAAATCTGTTATGACATTAATCAGAAGACATAGTCACCCCAATAGGAGAAATCCTGTTCGCCATCAATTCCCAATCCATCCAGCAGATGATGCAGGCCCCCACTTCTCAACAAGCGGTCCCTTTCTCGTATGAAGCCCTTAGAGAATGTTATCAGAAGCTTGACCTTGCCAGCAGAGCCAAAAATTTGCAACTTTCCATAGCCCCTGATACCCCAAGGCCTACAAATAACCCTCCTTATCCCTCATCTATATTTTCTGATAGGACCAAGCACATTGTGTTTGTTTTATCTTATTTATTTGGTTATCACACTGATCAATGGGTAGATGAAGCTGTGGTAGGTTTTTTGTCCACTCTTTCCCCAGATGCTAAACCCACAGTCCTGTTCAACTATGCTCAATTTCTTGCAAAGGCCATTCATGAATAGTTTTTAAAGTTTAATACAGAGGAGGTTTTCAAATATTCCTCTCTGTTGGTATATTTTTTATTTTATTTTCAGTCCAGAAGGTTTCAATTTTAGATGACCAAGGTAAATGAAGATGTTGAGCCTCAATCTTTCATTTTCTGGACCACCCTGCTATTAAAAGATCAGAAGGATTATACATAAAAGGATTTTGTGGATTTGTTTGTGCACCCTGCCATCAGCACACTCAGCAATACAACAAAGCCTAGGATAAGTGAAGAAATCAGGAAAACCATGGAGCTAACAGAGAAAGTGAAGACAGCAAATTGGTATTTGTACCAAAATTACACAGAGATTCGAATTTATGGAAGTGAGCTAGCCCATTACAAATTTCCAAAGTTCCTCTCTGTGAGCATATTTGCACTAGAATACATAAGGCAAATGATACATGCTGATGAGCTCCACTTTGTCTCTACAAAAAAGAAGGCACAATTCAAGATCAAGACACAAATTGGGCCTTTCATCTGTAACAGTGGAGCAACAAGAGAGGAGGTAGAAAAGATACGGAAAGAGACAGGTTTCAGCCACAGTTTCACTTGGTCTTATGACCCTGCAAGGATTATCTCTGGGAAAAGGGTGGAAAACAGATTCACACCCTATGTTCACACACACAGACCTTCAATTGAGAAGTATGTCAATCAAATAGAATGGGTGACCAACCCCCTCCAAGAAGAGGAAGAACAAGTGTTCTCCACTCCAGGTCTTTAGATCCCAATACCACAAGAAAGGAAGAATGAAGAAGGAAAATAAGACAAGGGGAAAGAGCAACAGAAAGAGATAGGGAGAAAAAGGCCAAGAGAGGATCAGTCACCTTCGGTGATTGATACCTCTAGTAAAGGATTCAAACTAAGATATAGGAAGACGGCCCGTGTTCATATGGATATTGATCAAGGAGAAGAATCAGGGAAGAAAACCTTGGTCCATATTGCAGACACCCCCGGGCCATCTCGAGTGGGTGACCTAGAAATGGCCTCCCCTACATCTTTAGCCATAATGTCAATGCAGCAGCAGGCCTTGCCGACATCTACTTCTAGACCTGCCATAGAAGGCCAAGAAAAATCATTTTATGACACATTCAAGGAAATAAAATTGAGGAATGAGGTGCTGAAGTCTAACACATATAATCAATTCTGGAAGTAGAATCCAAGTTCACAAAGAAGGCTAACGTTTGCTTTTGAGACTGAGAAGGGAAGGATGCAGATGGAATTTCTAGAAGCCTTGGTCCCACAACCCCAAGGAGCAGGAGATTACAAGAAAGCATCATTTGAATTTAATGCCAACGAGATCCATCTGATTGACAAAATGGAATTACATAAGTATACTGGAGAGATGGTGGCCTCCACCATGACAAGTTCTAATATGAGCTTATCAAAGTTGCAGGTATACTTATCCAGTGCTCAATCATAACTAAAGTGGATAAGATATCTTCCATGGCTAAAGACTCAAAGATCAAGTCTTTAGAAGATTTAATAGTGAAGCTGGGTCATGACCCAACCACTGTTCAAGTTGTGGAGCAGGTTTTGAAGAATAAGAATGCTGACATAGAAGCCCTCAAGAAACAACTCAAGATGCCAGCAACAGAAGACCCCTTGGCCAAAGGCATTGAGGAAGACGAGTCACAGAAGGTAGAGATATTGAATTTAGTTGTGGAAAAGTCTGCCCAAATAAAATAGATGGAAAACGAGATGGAGAAGCTACTAAAGGAAAAAGAAGAAGCAACTCGAGTGGCACTCATACCACTGGAAGTTGTCCCCATTTCAACAATTCCATCAGCTATTCCCACAATTGTTGGAGCATCTATTGGGACAAAAAAGCTGACAAAGGTAATGGAAACTATGAACTTGCAGTCACAAGAGATCTAGAAATCAGAAGAACATATTGGCGTCTTGAAATACCAAAAGGCTAGGCCTGTAACTTCCCATGAGATAGAAAAAATAAAATTGAGAGATTGGAGAAGGCAGAGAAGGAATTTTCGAACAACAACATTTTAGGAAAAATGAAGTTGATAATTTGGGGAAATATCATAAAGTCAGTGGATGAAATTTGGCACTCCATCCACATCATTTTTGAATAGAAAGAGTTGGTGGACAACTTTGCAGTGGCCATTGAAAAATCAAATTAGGAATTACAAAACATGCCAATCACAACCCCTAAAATCATAAAATTCTTGAACTTCGAAACCATCTATGAGCTTGAAGAGTTGGATGTAAAAGACAAAATAGTAACCATATTAGAAGTGAGAAAGGTGCTCACTAAGGGGAATTTAGTAAGGCAATTGGAGGAGAAGTGTCGCGAGTTGGACATGGACATCAACAGATTCTTGAACAAGATTGAATCCTTGGTGACAAAAGGATTTCCCTCACTATATGTAATTATTAACAAGTTGGTCTAAAGGGGAGATTATATGACCAAACTCAGAGAAACAACTAAGGATACCACCAAATTCACCAGCATCAAAGGAAAGGTGACCTGGAAATTTTTCTGGGATCTCTTGAGCAATGACATCTTTATTCAACATGAGTTGAAGCATGTTTTCCTCACTAGGCCCGCATTTAGCAAATACACTGAGGTGGATGAAGTGTACCAACAGGTCATAGGCACTATAATTCCCAGCAAAAAGGAGTGGAAAAAGTTGTGTATGTACCAAGATTGAAAAAGCATAGTGGACACCTCAACATAGCCATCGATTGATCAGAAATGCCAACATCGCATCATATTTAATGATCCAACAAAAGCGGCCCAAAAGAAGAGAAAGATGTCAGAGCCACCCATCGTTGCCTCCTCGCAACCATCTCATCTGCCTCCAAGCCACTTTTTGGATTCACGAAGAGCCGCCTAAGTTTTTCATTCATGAAAAGCAGCTAAAATTAATTCTACAGGTGGTGTTTTGTCAAAGATTTTAGCTCAGGCCATGCATGGCCAAACTTATCTAATTTTAGTTTGTTTGTAATTAATGAAGTTTTCCAAAGTATATTAGGGAAACCGACTCAATTTTTATGTAAATAAAGCTTTAATTTCCATTATGAAGGGTTGGATATTGTTATACTTTTCATTGTAAGAACCACAATAATTGGAACATTGTAATTTAGGAGCTGAACATCAATAATCAAAGACCGTTTACAGGATTCTTGATCTGTGTTAAAATGGTTATGTGCTATTTCTATGTTTAAATGTTTCCGTTCTTTTCTTCGCTGTGCATCTGTTCATCTAATTGTAAATCAGAAATTTTAGATAAGATTTGTTGTCAGAGCATCTTAATTCTGTCTACATTTACAACCGGAATGTTTTCTACTGAAGTCTGATTAAAGAATTCTTAACTGCTCTTTAGTCACTACAGAACCTTACTATTTCTTTCACCTCATAATTCATACTACTCTAAGATCCATTTAACACAGTTAGCTTGCCCTATGATTCTCTTGAACGTTGATGCACCATTCCAGCCTTTTGAATCCATAGCCCAATTGATTAGTCCCTGAAGACCTGCTCATCCAAACACCCAATCAATCAAAAGAAACAACCATTTTTCTCCATCACTATAATTAGCCTAATATCAACACTTATAATTATCAAGTTAAATCATAAAATAGATAGAGCCCTCTCTGAGTCTAGGAAGGCAAAGTCCTAGACTCCAAAGTGGTTTGATGTTGTCCTTTGTTGTTTTTTCTTTCCAATCTTACAAATTATGGAGTGATAACACTCACTAAAGAGCATGCTTCCATGCTAAAATTTTTTAGCACTTTTTAAAGATATTTTCTTTGATAGATAGAACTTCCTTTGGGGGTATATGAAATCTACAATCCAAGGAAGTAGGAAAGCTCTCCAAGCATTTTCATATCGAACTTTACCTTCATATCAACTACAAATTCACTAGTCAGCAAATCCAAATCACTAGCAAAAATAATTTTATCAACCTGTTGTCATCCGATGATTTGGTAGATTGGAAAAACAAATGACAAGGCAACTTCAAAACTAGTCTTTAGAGTTCTAGGACCTTTCCTTCCTAGACCCAGAGAGGGATCTCTCAGGTTGTTTGCAAAGATATGACTTGTTTGCTTATAAGGGTTGATTTTAGGCTAGTTATTAAGTATGAGGTTTGTTGTCTATTTTGGTTGGGTATGATGATTAGAGAACATAGGTAGAATGAGGAAATCTCTAAATCATTGGGAAATGGAGTCAATCAAACTTGACATTCATATCAACTGCAAATTCACTAGTTAGAAAATCCAAATCACTAGCAAAAATAATTTCATCAACCTATTGTGATCCCGTGATTTGGTAGATTGGCAAACAAAATGACAAGGCAACTTAAAAACCAATCTTTAGAGTTCTAGGACCTAGCCTTCCTAGAATCAGAGAGGGATCTCTCAGGTTTTTTGTAAGGATATGACTTGTTTGCTTTTAAGGGTTGATTTTAGGCTAGTTATTAAGTATGAGGTTTGTTGTCTATTTTGGTTGGGTATGATGATTAGAGAACATAGGTAGAATGAGGAAATATCTTAATCATTGGGAAATCGAGTCAAATGAAAGTCATGATAAGTTCATTGATGGATTAGGGCATATCATAGGGAAAATCTAACTTGGCTAGTGGATCTTCAACGTTTTTAGGATAATGAGACGAACATTAAGGATAAGAATGAAAAGTAGGACAAAGGGAAATTAAGAATCATTTATCATGTACTTTAAACAAGAAACATCTTTAAGGAAAACCATATACTTCTTTGTACAAACTTGTAATAAGAAAAACCTTTCAGACAACAATCCATCAATCAAAAGACTACTTTAAGATAAGAAAACATATAAGATAAACAATGAGAGGAGCTTAAGATCAAACATAAATAATTTAATCTGCTTTTGACTAACTCTCTAGGGGTCTTTCAAAGCAAAATTTTGAGGCAATCCAGAGGATAGGGCGCACCATAGACTTCCATGGTTTAGACTCTACTAAGCATACTTTAAAAAAATATTTAAAAACAATATCTCAAGTTGTACTCAAAGGAACATGGACTCACCACTCATTTCCCTAGTTTCACTCTATTGAAATCATTCATTAAAACAACCTCTCAAGCCGTACTCAAAGGGACATGGACTTACCAAAAGAGAAACTCCTTGGTTATACTCTATTGAATTATTTCTAAAATAAAAAGCTAGATGGAACTAGAGGGCAATTAAGAATCCTCCAATCAGACCTTGCAGAAGAAAACATTAAGATAGTGAAGAGTAAACAGAACTAAGGTGCTTTCAAAAGACATTTCTTAGCCTAAAACTTTAACTCTACTGTAACAAAGAAAGATGGAAACAAAATGAAAACAGGAAATAACAATAACAGATAGAAGAACTTCACCAAAAGCCAAGCTCATGGATCCAGTGATATAGCCTCCTCCATCAAAAAACAAATCAGGGTATCCACAAGATCAAAGACATCAATTTTCCTTCAACTTACAAGAGACTATGTATTACTTCAAAGAGTCATCAAATTCCAACAATACAATGATTTCAAATGCAGTATTTATGTTGCAAATGAGGTGGAGCTCAAGATACGATTTGAGTATCATTAATTACTGAGTAAGTGCATTCCTAGCCTTGAAAACCATGCAAGGCTTAAGGTGGGAATATCTATAGCTACTTCTCTATTTCAATAACTCTATCTTAACTTCCTAAGGAAAAATAGGTGAAATTTTTGACTTTAAGGCCTATTCTTAACTTTTACAATAACTACCTTGACAAATAGAAAATATCTCTGACTGTGTAATAACTGCCAATTGCCTTTATGAAAAGAAAACATGTTGTAGGTGGCAGTTTGGTTTTTGGAGGAGTGAATGCTTCTTTTTTGAGTCATTCGAAGCTACCTTTGAGTCAATCTATCTTTGTTTAATCATAAAACTCAGTATTAGGCCTTTGAACCTTGATTTAGTCTTTATAATTCGCCTTACTGTCTTTATCCTTCATTATGATTATGACTGTTTTGTTTGTTTATTCTTTGTCTTTAAGCTTTTCATTAGGGAAATTTTGAGGTCTAAAATGGGCCTCCTAAGGAAATAATAAAATAATAGCTAAACCAATAAAATAATATTTATGAATTTGCAATTCATTTTTTACACCACAATCCATGTAACCATAATTAAATTTAATTCAAAAGTTGTACCAAAATCAAATTAATAAAAAAATTGTATTGATGTAACTATAAATAAGAATGAGCTTTTCAAGAAAAATTCATTATCATTGAACAACTAATGCATTTGTCCTTTGTACTTAAATAACTTAAAATAAAATATAAATATAAATTTATAAATTTTTAATTATATTATAAATTATTAATTAAAATGTATATTATTTAAATTGCATAATAACATGTAATTAATATACTATATAAAAATAATGTAATATAATATAATATAATACAATAAATGTATAGGGATATGCATTGTTTCCTTCAATAAATATGAAATGACAATAATCTATTTTTATTCAAAAAGTGTGAAATGACATTTATTATGAGTACTATACTTTGACTTTAAAAGTACTTAGAGCACTACCATGGTTAACCATGAGTTTTTATCCACCATTGAGAATGTGACAAGTAAGTACCACTCAAACAATGCCACATCAGCCATTAGGGATGATGTCATCCCCTAAAATGTGATTGGTTTTCATAAAGTGAATTTTGATTGTACATTTTCCTTAGAAGGCCCATTTTAGACCTCAAAATTCCTCTAATGACTTTCATCCTTTTAATTACTGTCTTCATGGCTAATTCTCTGTTTTATCCTTTGATCTCGAATTAACCCTTAATCCTTTTGTTCTTCATTTTCTTCATTGCTTCTTCTAACTATAATTTTCCTTTGTGTGTAGGGGAGGCTTCTTAGTGGCAGGAGGGCTATGTGACCATCCAGGATCATGATTCCAGTGGTGTCGATGTTTTAAAACCTTGCCTCTGTCCCTTTTAAATTTGCATGAAACCCCTAGGATCATCATCCAGGGCTTCAATTATCCCTTTTGGGCCATTTGACCACATTTTTGAGCATCTCTGCCATTAAAACCTGCACAAAAACAAAACAATTAATCTTTTAAAAGCCTACAAGATTGGATTGACTGCATTTTTCAGGGTTTTTAGGCGTCAGGGGGCGATTTGCAGAGGAGGAGAAGGCGCAGGGGCATGGTTCCGGAGGCAGAACCATGGGGAAAATTTAAATAGAGGCGAAGTACTTTGAATTTGGCGCGGAGGTGAAAGGCAATTTTTTAAAAACCATAAATGGTTTATCGCACAGATATAAGGTGGTTTATGGTTTTGGACCGAAGGGACGCGATACACCTCAGGGATTGATGCATGGCGGGTGAATACCGCTTATATCGCGCGGGTTAGGAGTGTTAAGGTTTGGCGCCAATTTCCGCGCGATATGAAATTTGGGCCGTCATATCTCAAGGAGCGAGATCGATGGTGCGGACAAGGTCTGGGAGGTAGTGTGCAGGTGTGGAGGGTCGAGCCCAGAGACAGATGGTGGGCTGTGGTTGGTGGAAAGGTTAAAGGGAAGTCGGGGCCTGAGCATGATGACGTGGTGGGATTTTTTAGGTAGCGCGGAGTTGTGTTATCGTGGAATGGAGAGCAGGGTGCAATGACCACTAGATCAGGAGAAAAAGGCTTTGATCAACGATGGAGATTTCCCTATTGAAAACATAGAGGTGGGGTGAGGTAAGGGAGTTCGCCTTAATATTTCAAAGGTTTGGGTGGGTGTATAAATCAAAAGGGCAGAGGTGTATTTGAATATGGAAGGGGCTAAAATATAATGGAGGGTCATGGTTTTATGGGCCTGTGAAGGGGCTAGAGTTTAGGAAAAAGGGCTTAAAGGTTTGTTTTGTAAAGAGGGTGGGTTTTAGTCATACAAACAGGGTTTTTATGCTAATTGAGAAGGCCCGATAGGTTTAAAGGGTTAGTTTAAAACAATGTAAAAGGATTTTTACATTGTTTTTAAGACTTTTTTAGAAGAAAAATAATGAATGGGGGGAAAAGTGAGGGGTTTTTAGGAGAAAGAAGAATGGGTTTTCAGAGGGGAAAAGGGAATGAATGAGGGTGTAAGTGTAGTGATAAAATGAGTCAAACAGGCCCAAAAGATGAAGTCTTTTTGGAGCAGCAGGGTAGAGTTTTAAGAAGGCAAAGATGAAGTTTTTAGTGAATTAGTCAAGTTTAGGATGATGAAGGCAGTGAGATTTCTAGAACTCACAATGTTTCTCAAATATTGTTTCTAGAAATCTAGGATTAGAACTTAGTCAGATTTTGATATCAGCAAAAATTTACTGATGAATAAAAGTGGCTCCACTTGGGGAGGGTAGCGTTCTTTTCAAGGTGTCCAGAACCTCTAGTTTATCAAATCTCCGAGTTTCAGCAGACCAGTGCCTTTTCCATTGGGAATATTTCCTTCTCTTTCTCTTGCTGATATTTCTTTGAAATGACAATCTTTGAACAATCTGCAACATATGATCTTTCTCAATAACATTTCTACCTACCCAATTCTACTTTTCCTAACATTTTCTTATTCTTCTTTGAGTGCATTTGAATTGGAAAACTCTTGGCATTTTTATTTTTGAAAAGAAAAATAAACTATCTACTCCTATCCTTATTTCTTCCATGAGTTCAGATTAAACTGTTGAAATCTTTCTATTTTCTACCCGAACTACTTGACTCCCAAGATTAAATTGTTTGGCAATCTTGATTTTCTAACTATTGACATGAAATTTAAAGCATGGTTCAAATCAAGATTAGACAGTATGATTAACCATGGTTGTGGCATTTGGAACAAGCTGCACACAATCTTTATTTGCATAAAAGTAAATTTAGAAAGATAAGGCTGTGATTTGTCATTAGTAATGCATCTTTAGCTATCTCTTTGGTTATGTTTTGAGCATGTGGAAACAACATATTTATATTTCCCTAGTCTATCTTTCTTGATAAGTCAAGTCTGAAATAATCTTGACAATCATTGCTTCTACTAACTTATCAACATAAATTTAAAGCATGTTCAACCATGATTAGGCTATATGATTGAACAAGATATCATTTTGAATCAGCAGTGGCATTTAGACTTGCACACTTTTAGTAGCACTGTTTTTTGGGTATGGGGTTGTACCTCTTTTGATTTTTCCTTCTTTTTCTCTTTGTTTTATTGTTTTTGTATTTTCTTTTATTTTTCCCATGATATGTTATGTATAATGAGAGAAATATTTGAATCTAGGACTCTTGACAGAAATAATGTTTGAGCATCCTGCCATTGACATAACCTCAAATAATTTTTCTCCATTCAGCCCTTGTAAGAAGAAAGCATTATGACCCCTAATGGAATGAATGACATAAGGTCCTTTCCACAAATTCTCAAATTTACCATGTTTACCTTTGTCTTCCCTCCTAGAATCCCATTTCAAGACTGTATCTCCAATTTGGAAGTTATTTGATTTGGTCCTTCTGTCAAAGATTTTCTTGAACTTCTTGTGTCCTTTTGTATACTTCCTCTCTTTTCTGCTATAAATGAATGGTTTGATTTGGAATTCTTTGTATGCCATTTTCTTTTGTTTTTACTTCTTAGAGAAGTTTCATGACTGGAACTCCCAAAGATGTAGGGAAAACTACATCTATGCCATATAATAGCTGATAGGGAGACATATTTATTGATTTCTTGGTGGTTAGCATATCATCCCATAGTGCATGAACCAACTTACTATGCCATGATTTCTAATTTTGATCTAGCAATCTTTTGATAATATTGATCAGGATTTTATTGGATGATTCAACTAGGCCATTTCATCGGGGGTAATAAGTTGTGGAATGCCCTAAAGTGATATGATATTTATAGCAGAAGTCAATCGTTTTTTTGGATTTGAAGGCATCATCATTGTCTGTAATGATATTTCTAGGACAACCAAATCAGAATATTATGGTTGTTTCAAGGAATTTGATAATGATAGAGTCAATAGCATTCCTAGAAGAGATGGCTTCTATCCATTTGGTAAAATAATCAGTAGCAGTAAGGATCCACTTATGTTGGGTAGATGAGGTTGGGTGAATTTATCCAATAAAGTCTAAACCCCATTGCTGAAAAGGAGCCTCAATATTGATGGGATGCAAAGGTAAAGGTAGGAGTTTTCTCTTGCCATCAAAAACTTGACACTTATGGCAAGTCATGAATAGTTTTTGAGTATTTGGGAAGAGGGTGGGCCAATAATAGCCAGCTCAAAGAATCTTGTTTGTTGTGGTCTTCCAGTAAAGGTGGCCTACACATTCTCCCTCATGCAACTCATGCATGATTTTTCCTACATCATTCTCAAGCAAAAATTTAAGCAATATGCCAATAGCATTTTTCCAATATAACACTCCATCTAAAATGCAGTAATGTAAAGCTTTCTGTTTCAAGAATCTAGCTTTAGTCTTTGATAAAGAAGGAGGAGTGTTAAGATAGAGAAGCACATAAATGATATCAACATACCAAGGTGAATTCAAAAATATTTCTTCAATGAATGGAGCTGTGAATTCTTTTGTTTCTTCTAAAACATCAACCATATTTATATCTAATGCTTGGAAATTTGATTCTGCCATGAGTTTTTCTAATCTCTGTCCTTTAATCAGCTTGGTAGGCCTAATTTCTAAATCATATTCTAAGATAATTGCAATCCATTTTCCCCTTTTACCATTAGGGTCTTGGTTTAGAATATCCTTGACAACTGTATGTGGGACAAAAGAAATGATATGAGAGTGTAAAATGTGGACTCAGAAGTCTTTCAGTGCTTTTATCAAGGCTAAGGCCTATTTCTCCATGATATTATATTCGAGTGGAGCATCTCTCAAGGTTCTACTAAAAAGGGATATTGGTTGTTCTTACCATGTATTATTCTTTTGCAACAACACTACAACAATGGTGTGTTCAGAGGCAAATGATAAAATGTAGAAATCTTTAGTGAAATCATGACTAATAAGGACTGGTGTTTGAGTGAGAGCTTGTTTTACCAGTTCAAATGATTGTTTGGCTTCTAAAGTCCATTTGACTCCTGTTTCCTTTTTAAGAATATTTTTGATATTTCTTAAAAGTTCAGCAAGGTTGGGGATGAACCTTCTCAAGAAGTTGATCTTTCCAGTGAAAGATTGTAATTCCTTGAGGTTCCTAGGATGGATGATTTTTAATATGCCTTCAATCCTTTTAGGGTCTACTTTGATTCCCTCTTCAAAAATTATGTGGCCAATAAGTTTTCCTTCTTGGAGACCAAAGAGTGTCTTTTTGGGATTCAAAGAAAAGCCATATTTTCTACATTTCTCAAAAACTATTCTCAAATGAATCAAATGTTCTTTATCAGTTTTGGAGAAAATAGTGATGTCATCAAGGTAAATAATTATAAAATAGCCTATGTCTTCTGAAAAACTATATCCATGGCCCTTTGGAATGTAGCCCCTACATTCATCAAACCAAATGGCATTTTAAGATACATGAATGTGCCCCAAGGTGTGGTGAAAGCAGTTTTGTGTTGATCACTTGGGAGTACTAGCACTTGGTTGTAGCCTGAAAAACCATCCAACAGTGATATTCTTTTAGATCCAACCACCTTTTGGAGTATGTGTTCCATTTTAGGTAAGAGATAATTATCTTTCAGGGAAGCTCTATTTAGATTTCTAAAGTCAATGCAAAGCCTAATTTCCCTGGTCTTCTTCCTAACAGACACAAGGTTGGAAACCCACTGTGACTATCTAAGGGGAACTATGATCCAAACATCATACATGTTTTTGATCTCTTTCTCAACTAAAGGTAATAAAACAAGGTTTATCCTTCTTAGTTTTTGTTTGAAATTTTTCTGATTTTCCTTAAGAGGAATTTTGTGTTGAATAATGTTGGTATCATATGATTTCAGATCTTTGTACCCCCATGCAAACACATCGTTAAAATCTTTGAAAAGTTAAATATACTCATGTATGATATGAGTAGGGAGAGTGCTAGATAAATTGATCATTTTGGGCTCATTTATGCTGCCTATGTTATGTTCTTCTAGATCAATTTCTGTAGGCTCCATCTTTGGTTTTTTAACTACATCGTTGAAATAAAAAAGCTCCTCTAATGGTGTAAGGCCCCTTGGTATTGAATCATTTTTACATTGTAAAACTTAAAGGTCCTTTTGATCTACTTTGTTTAGTAATTCTGCTGTATAAAGATATTCAAATTGGTTTATATCAGTAGTAGAGGAAAACTCTGTTTCATGGGCTCGTTCTTCATCAGGATAGTCTTTTTCATGGTTTGAGTTATGTGTTGGTTCAGAAAAATAATTTCTCGATTGCAGGAAGTCATCAATGTGTTTATCACCCTCAAACACTTGCCAATAGTTTTCATTGTCAGGGATTGTAGGCCTATTTTTCACTTTGATATTGAATTTTTCATTTACCTGGGGTATTTGGAAATTGTTGGAAGAAAAGGCAAGTTTATTTGCAAGGTTATTTTGAGCTCTAGGGATGAAGTTGAGTTCACAATTTTCAAAGGTTTCAGGAGATCTAGGGAAACATTCCTATATTCTCTTAATCTTGGGTTTTTGGTTGAATACTAACCTTTAATCTGCCTAATAATCAACTCTGAATCTCCTTGGACAGATATTTTCTTGGCTCCTAAATCTTTGAGCAGATGTAGGCCAAGGAGGAGGGCTTCATATTCTGCAATGCTATTTGTGCATGGGAAGTCAAGTTTATAGGAATGTCCCTTGTTTTTATTATGCACCCACACACCAGCTCTAGAACCTGTTTTGTTGCAAGAGCCATCAAAGCTCATTTCCCACAGTGTTTCTATCTCATGCTCATTACTTTGTTGTTCAAGGCTGCTACAGTTAAGGCTATTAGATTATTCTTTTGAGGGCTGATTTGACTGTTTAGGTGGACTTGACTCTATCTCATTTTCCTTTTCCTGTTGACTGATTTCATCTTCATTGTATAAGATAAAGGAATCTATATCTGAATGAATAGAGTAAAAAGGAGTGTTGTTTGGCCTATATATGTTGCTCACCATAAATTTCATATCATACTCTCTGTATAATCTTGTAGTTTGGTTTAAAACTAGAATGGTAGCATAAGACATGTCCATTTGAAGGCTTCCCTAAAGTTTGGCTCCCCATGATCTAGATAAAAGCATGCCATACTTTGGGGGAATGTCAGTAACCACTATGTCCATCACTAGACCCTTAGCAGGAATTTGTGCCAGATTGACAATAAATCCTTGATTAGACCTAAGCACTTAACTCTTCTTGAATAAAAGTAATATAGGTCCTTGTAAGGTTTGGTAATCTCTAGGCCTAATCTCTCCATCACCACTTTTGGCATAAGGTTGTGAGAGGCACTAGAATCTAGCATGGCATTGTGTAAGATTTTATCATGTATATTTAAGATGACATAAAATGAAGGGATGGTTCCTTCTTGGTATTTTCCTTATACTTTAGGGCCAAAAAACAATTATGGTTTATCATTTGTCAAGTTTAAAGTATCAATATCATTTCCTATGTTCAAAGCTTTCAAAAATTGGTTTTTATATACTTCCTGGGTTACTAGTTCAGCTAAGGGTATGCTAATTTTGATCTTGGCAATTTCACCCTCAAGGCTGAAAGGGAATAATGTTTTTAACATATTTACATCTATTTTTTCAATCATAGTCTTTTCAGCAATTATGATTTTCTGAATTTTATTAGGACTGTTATTTAGGACAGATTTTTTAGGGCCACTAGTAGAAGTACTAGGGAAGCTTGGGTCAATACTTTGCTGACTGGTTTTATCTATGTTTGAGTCAGTATTCTTAGTCAAAGTTTTATTACTGTTTGTTGTCTTCATAGGAAGGTTTTCTGAAGTTTTCCTAGCAGCAGTGTTTGTGTTTTTATCATTGGAAATTTTTGGGTTCATTTTGCTTCTAAGATCGTACTGTCTATGTACCTCCATAATTGCATTTTCAAACCCTAATTGGTAATCTTCAGAATCCTCATGATGGTTTTCAATTTGTTCTGAGGAGAAGAATACTTGTTCTTATTCAGTGAGGAAAACATCACCCTCACTGTCAGATCCTATAATATTCACATGATTTTCTTCCAACCTTTTAGTATCCCTTTCTTCTTCTTGATTTGCATAGTTTTTTTGAAAGGGAGGCCTAATTTGTTGGTCATTATCTCTTTGTCTATTTGGAATAGGTTCTCTTCTGAAGTTTGGATTTCTATTTCTATTTTGGGGATTGATTTGGTTTTCGCTAGGAGGCACTCTATCATTCAAGTTTATTTTCTCAAGCTTTCTTTCCATTACCCTCACTAAGTTGTCAGTTTTGGCATTAGATGATGAGGTTGATGCCATTGTTTCATATTTATATGTGACTCTTTTCTCTGATTTCAACTTAGCTCTTTTCTCAATCAGATTTTCCTCTACACTTATGGCTCCCCTTTGCATATCTTCTAAATTTAAGGGGTCTCTTTCTCTTAGCTGGTAGGTCGTGTCTAGATCAAAGCCTTCAGGAAATTTAGCTAAAGCCAAGCCTAATGGAGGTTTCATGTTTGGGGGAAGCACATTGTAAACAATATTAAATCTAGTGCAATAATATTGAACACTTTCCCCATTGTTTCTTTTAAGGTTGCTATATTCTGAAAGGATTTGGAGAGGGTTATTTTTAATTTCCCATTTGTTTATGAATGTTTTTTATAAATAAGGGAGATCATTTATGCTATTAGGAGTTAAGCCTTTAAACCATTTTTTGGCTTCTCCTCCTAAAATTTGGGCAAATATTCTCATCTTAATAGTATATTCTTCTATTTCTATGTAATCAAAGGCATCATCCATTTTATCCAGATGTTGTTGGGTAGTAGTGGACACAACTCCAGTGACATGGGGAATTCTAGATTGATAATCATTTCGTAAAGGAACCAAAGGTTGTGGTAACACTAGTGGGGCATACCATGCTGCCATGGTAGGAAAAAATGGGGGATTTACAAGAGGTGGGTTTGTGAAAGGGAAAGTGGGATGAAATGGAGTGTTTTGAATAGTGGAAGTATTGATGGGTGCGTTGGAAGAACTTGGGACAACAAACTAATTTTGAGCAGATTTATTGTGGAAGGAGCTAAAGTGATGGAGAAGTTGAAAACCAGGTGGGGTAGAAGGGGAGGCTTCTCTACTAGAGCTCTGCTGCAAATCTGTGGGCTCAAGGTCAGCTTGGTCTATATCACTATGTGACTTGGTTTTGAATAGGTTCTTTGTATGAGACAAGTCAAAGTGAGGATCTTTCAAGACTGAAATGTTTTCAGGGACAGATCTTATTCTTTGGATAGTCCTAACAGTAGCTAAATAATAGCTATAGAAGTTTGCCACAAAATATTTTCTGGATCATCAACCATGGTAGGAGGATTTGGGTCTGGATGAGATCTGGTATTGATCCTATGTGAAGCCAGATTTTAAGTTCAAAATCAAGAGAAGCTAAAAGTTTTAAGGACTGTTTTCAGGAGTTTGACCTCTCTTGGTGTTCAATATCTTTCTAGAATATGGGACTAGGCCTCTAAGACTCCTTAGGACTGATTTGATACAATCTCAAAGAAATATAAGAGTACTAGTGGTGTAATAGGCCTACTGGGGCTAATGGAGTCGTCAGGTGGATATTTTTAGCTTTTTTGAAGGTAAAATGTGTTATGGTCCACCACCAATAAGTAAAAGAAGCCAATCTAGAGATGTTTTTGGTTTTTTCTGAGTTTTATGTAGTTCTATGGTTTTGTAAGAGTGTTCTATACCTGAATCATCATGTAGCTAAGATGGTGAAACAAAAAAAGTCTACTCTACAACTATCAACTGAGTTTTCTTATGATTAATAATGGTTTCTAGAGTCCTATGGTGTACTTAGTTTGTCACTGACTCAGAGGTCCCACCGTGATCACCAGAATGTTGTTATGGCGATGAGGCGGTAGATAAACCACCAGATGCTATTTAATCAAGGGTTTCTGAGTTTTTTAAGGGATGTTTAAGCATGAACTATACTTAGAAAGGCCCCACCATAATCGCCAAAATGTTGTGATCTCGTGATTTTGCAGATTGGAAAACCAAATGACAAGGAAAATTCAAAACCAGTCTTTAGAGTACTAGGACCTAGCCATCCTAGACTCAGAGAGGGATCTCTCAGGTTGTTTGCAAAGATATGACTTGTTTACTTTTAAGGGTTGATTTTAGGCTAGCTATTAAGTATGAGGTTTGTTGTTTGTTTTGGTTGGGTATGATGATTAGAGAGTATAGGTAAAATGAGGAAATCTCTAAATCATTGGGACATGGAGTCAAATGAAAGTAATGATAAGTTCATTAATGGATCGAGGAGTATCATAGGAAAAATCTAACTTGGCCAGTGGATCTTCAAATTTTTTAGGATAACGAGATGAACATTAAGCATAAGAATGAAAATCAGGACAAGAGGCAATTAATAATTCTTTATCATGTAATTTAAACAAGAAACATCTTTCAATGGAACTGTTTGAAGCAAGCTAAAGGATAGGGCAAACCATAGACTTCTTTGGACAAATTTGTAATAAGAAAAACCTTTCAGACAACAATCCAACAATCAAAAGACTACTTTAAGATAAGAAAATATATAAGATAAACAATGATAGGAGCCTAATATCAAACAAAAATAATCTAATCTGCTTTTGACTAACTCTCTAGGGATCTTTCAAAGCAACATTTTGAGGCAGTCCAGAGGATAGGGCGCACCATAGACTTCCCTGGTTTAGACTCTACTAAGCATACTTTAAAAATATCTTTAAAAGCAATATCTCAAGTTGTACTCAAAGGAGCATGGACTCACCACTCATTTCCCTGGTCTCACTCTATTGAAATCATTCCTTAAAACAACCTCTCAAGCCATACTCAAAGGGACATGGAATTACCAAAAGAGAAACTCCTTGGTTATACTCTATTGAATAATTTCTAAAATAACAAGCTAGATGGAACTGGAGGGAAATTACGAATCCTCCAATCGGACCTTGCAGAAGAAAACATTAAGACAGTGAAGAGTAAACATAACTAAGGTGCTTTCAAAAGACATTTCTTAGCCTAAAACTTTTACTCTACTGTAACAAAGAAATATGGAAACATAATGAAAACAAGAAATAACAATAACAGATAGAAGCACTTCACCAAAAACTAAGCTCAGGGATCCAATGATCTAGCCTCCTCCATCAACAAACAAATCAGGGTATCCACAAGATCCAAGACATCAATTTTCCTTCAACTTCAAAGAGACTATGTATTACTTCAAAGAGTCATCAAATGCCAACAATATAATGAGTTCAGATGCAATATTTATGCTGCAAATGAGGAGGTGGAGCTCAAGATAGGGTGTGAGTATCATTAATTATAGAGTAAGTGCATTCCTAACCTTGAAAACTATGCAAGGTTGAAGGCAAGAATATTTGTAGCTACTCTGTTTCAATAACTCTATCTTAACTTCCTAAGGAAAAATAGGTGAAATGTTTGACTTTAAGGTCTATTCTTAACTTTTACAATAAGTACCTTGACAGATAGAAAATATCTTTGACTGTGTAATAAATGCCAATTGCCTTTATGGAAAGAAAACATGTTGTAGGTGGCAGTTTGGTTTTTGGAGGAGTGAATGATTCTTTGTTGAGTCATCTGAAGCTACCTTTGAGTCAATATGTCTTTGTTTAATCATAAAACTCAGTATTAGGCCTTTGAACCTTGATTTAGTCTTTATAATTTTCCTTACTGTCTTTATCCTTCATTCTGCTTATGACTATTTTGTTTATTTATTCTTTGTCTTTAAGCTTTTGAATTTCATCCTTTTAATTACTGTCTTCATGGCTAATTATTTGTTTTATCCTTTGATCTCGAATTAACCCTTAATCCTTTTGTTCTTCATTTTCTTCATTACTTCTTGTGACTGTAATTGTCCTTTGTGTGCAAGGGAGGCTTCTTAGTGGTAGGAGGGCTATGTGACCATCCAGGATCATGATTATGGTGGTTTCGATGTTTTAAACGCTTGCCTCTGTCCCTTTTAAATTTGTATGAAACCCCTAAGATTTTCATCCGGGGCTTCAATTGTCCCTTTCGGGCCATTTGACCACATTTTTGGGCATCTCTGCCATTAAAACCTGCATAAAAACAAAACAATTAATCTTTTAAAAGCTCGCGGGATTGGATTGACTGCATTTTTCAGGGTTCTAAGGCGTCGGGGGGTGATTTTTATAGGAGGAGACGGTGCAGGGGCATGGTTTCGGAGGCGGAACCATGGAGAAAATGTAAACAGAGGCGAAGAACTTTTAATTTGGCGCGGAGGTGAATAGCGGTTTTTTAAAAAACATAAATGGCATCGCGCAGATATAAGGTGGTTTGTGTTTTTGGACCGAATGGATGAGATACACCTCAGGGCTTGACGTGTGGCGGGTGAATACTGCTTATATCGCACGGGTTAGGAGTGTTAAGGTTCGGTACCAATTTCCGCGCGATGTGAAATCTGGGCCGTCAGATCTCGAGGAGTGAGATCGACGGTGCGGACAAGGTCCAGGAGGCAATGTGCAGGTGTGGAGGGTGGAGCTTGGAGACAAATGGTGGGCTGTGGTTGGCGGTAAGGTTAAGTGGAAGGCGAGGCCCGGGTGTGATGACATGGTAGGATTTGTCGGGTAGCATGGAGTTGTGTTATCGTGGAATGGAGAGCAAGGTGAGATGACCGCTAGATCAGGAGAAAAAGGCTTTGATCAACAGTGGAGATTTCCCGGTGGAAAACATAGAGGAAGTGTAATGTTCCCAAAATTTTAGCTTCCAAGCTAAATGGAACATTAGAGTTAGCAGCAGCTGTAGCCAGTAAATAAATGGGTAGAAAAGCCCATAAGTATCCTAAGGAGGATAAAAACACTCCAAGTGTGAAAGGAGACATTCTTTCTGGCCTAATAAAACACCTCCCTGTGTGAACAGAGATAAAATGAAGCTTCTTTGACTAAGTCAACAGTGTAGTTTTAGTGGAGGAGGAATCCTAGGATGGATAACGCAATTTTGGAGGGAAATGTAACATGGGCTAGAAGTAACCTAATGGAGTGAGGCCAAGGGCAAGCAAACTCATTTATTATATAAGGAAGAGGATGGCAGCATTATTGATTATGTTGTAGATTATTATTCTTGGCTGCCAATAATTGTTGCTGCTTTGCTGCTTAGCAAAGCTGTAGTGCTGTTTAGCACTGGGTGTTCCCGGGTGAGAATCCCACCTCTTTCCTTTGAGGAGCTCATTGGGAGAGTTTTTATTCATCATTCCACATCATTTTTTTAGGCCAAGATTTAGCCATTTTCATTAGCACAACTTTTCCAGAGATTGTGTAGTGTTGCTGGGTGCAGCAGTGGAAGGGATTGGAATCCCAGCTTCTGAGCTAGTTTCTCATTGGAGGAAGCTCTCCTTCACTTGAGAGATCTGTTTGGAGAGCCCCAGGACTTATTTCAGATCTGTGATATCAGACACACATTTATCATACCCTCCCAACACTATTTCTGCTAGGGAGTGCGTTATTTTGGAGGCAGTGATCATTGCATGGTTTGGTGGCTCCGTTGCAGTGTTTCCTTGTGATTGAGAGGTTCATCCTTTCATGGGAGGAAGCCTTTGAGGGTTCTATATCAGATCAGATATATTTCCAGCCTTATATTCTCTTGTGCTTCAATGTTTTAGTGATTATTCAGTAATTTTTTGAAGATCACATTTGTATGCAGAGTATTTGACAAGAAACCCTTGCTGGGTTCTCTTGTATTTTGTATGAGGAGACTAGATCTTTGTATTTCCGCATTATTAATTAATATATGAGTATATCTATTGTTCTCCCATATTTTTATGTTAAAACCCTTTTTATACTGTGCAGTCCATTGATGCAGCAACTCCAGTAAAATGCAGTTTGGGGTTTTTAGTCATTTTTAGGTACTCTAGTGTGGGAGTTCTATTTAACCCACCTAGTTTCATTTCTTTATGATATCCTCTTGTACTTAGATGATAGATGGATGTATCTATGGGATCCAAGTGATCCTTTCATTGTTTTATTGCATATGTTGCTGGAAATGCATTTTCATGCATGATTTATGAGCAATCCTGAAAAAGGGATATTACAGTGGTATCAAAGCATGATCTCTGTCTCAGCCTGTGAGATCCAGCTATCAGAAGAAGGAGAGATGGAAAGAAGCCAAAAATATTCAGTCTGTGCAGGAAGAAAGGAAGACAAGCTTACAAATCTTCTTCCACAATCTATGAAGAGCTTTCAAGGAGAGCTGAAGAAAATGAGATTGGAGATGGGATTTCCAAAAGGGGTTGAATCTAGATTTTCACATGGTAAGTGTGAGCATGTAGCTGCACTCCATGATGCATAGCGCAATCAAAAGCCTAGAGCTATCCTGAGATGGATGGGAGGAGGAAAAATGCCTAAGAGAATGGCTCTTAGTGATTTGTTGCGGGAGTATGAATCTCAAATTGGGAGGTTTAGAGATCATACTTATTTCCAAGAGTTTTGCAAGATCCAGATGGAGAAGAGCCAACAGCAGGATGCAGATAGATTTCTTCTATCTACTTTTTCTGGATCACCTACATGTTCAGTTGGAGCTTGGGTGAAGGAGCTAAACTCCTATTTGCAGCTGCACCATATTTCTGGAGATGAAGCTATCAGAGTTGAAACACTGCATTTCAGAGGTAAGGCTCATGCATGGTGGATTTTTGAATCTTGTTCCTTAAAAAATTCCACTACTTTCTCTTATGAAAGATTCATAAAAACGTTGATGGAGAAAACAAAACCCTAAGACACATGAGCAAGGAAAATTGGAGAAAACAAAACCCTTGCATGTGATGGGGGAAACTCCATTTCAGAAAACCATGGGAGAAGCTGATGTCTTGCATTGCACATTTCCAGAAGCAACACTTCCAGTTCATATTCTTGAACCAGAGGGCATGGGGATCACTTTTTCACAAAGGGATCCAATTATTGAGATGTTACCTACACACATTGATGAAGAAGAAAGGCGCAACAATGCTGTCACATCTAGAGCACATCCAGTGCCTCATGTAGAGGGAGGAGGAGCACATGCTCCAACAGGAGGAATTCTTGTATCTTTGCAAGAAGTTCCCCAGGATCTCATCCATAGAGGTCCAAGCACAATCAGTGAGCAGCATGATTGTGCAACATTGTAGCTGGAAGAAGGAGGAAGGGAGGAAGAGCAGCATCATTTGATGAGAGGTACACACCCTTCTCTATTTCAGAGAGCCAATGCAAGGAAGAGGCAGGATGATTTGTGCAGTGAGGGCAAGGGAAAAGTTGCCCAGTCATATGTATAGTCTACTCTTGACATTGATGTCTCACTACATAGAGGCATTCCACCAGGGAGGCCACCAAATCTACATTTGATAAGAGATATCTTGTCTTTGGGTTTACCACTCTTGGGTTTTGGAGAGGTGAAGAGTTTGGAGGAAGACTGTGGCATGGGGGATGTCAAAGTAGTAGGTAGCAGCATGAGGAGAGCTTCACATGCTAGATCACCATCACTGTCTTTGAGGAGGATTGATCCTTATTGGAGATCTCAGCTTTTGGTGGAGTACTCCAAGGATCTTGGTGCATGCATGATTCTTGATGACCCAGATGGAGATGACAGATACATGGTGGATGATGTGGTCATCTATTCCTATGGCAGGATCTTATTGAATATATATTCTAGTCTCAAGGAGAAGTTGCTACATGCAGAACATGAGGACTTCTCTTCTATGAACTTTGATGCATATTTCCAGTTGATGGAGGAGTTCACTTGGGAGGGCATCCATCATGACATATATCAGCATATGGAGAGATGCATAGCCCGGATGGTGATAGAGAGGATGCCACAGCCACCTTCCTACTCATTGGGAGTGAGGGAGAATTTCCAGTTGAGCCATTTCAGCTCAAGACCTCAAGTAAATAATGGAGAAGGTATCATTTCATGTTTTGTATTGTACTTCTTTCCCTTATTTGAGTAGCATAATGTAACAAGAAGAATCATCTCTTCTTGTATATTATATTATGATGTACTTGTAGCTACTTGTAGCCTTGATTTTGGATATCTTTTTGATGAGTTTTGGGGGAAGCCATATGTCTCTTGTTTTGCACCAATGACACCATATTGTAACTTCATGTTTTCATCTTATGAGATGACTATGGCAGAAAAAAAGTGGTTTTCAAAGAACTTGTTATTTCTTATTTTGATGTAGGCCAAGGATGCACTGCGTTGGTTCCATGAGAGGGACCATGATTCACTCTCCGGTTGTCATTTGGCAACTTGTTTTTATTGTATCTTGCTTCCATGTATTTTTGATGTGTTTTGGTTCAAGGGAAGCTTTGTATGGAGAGAAAAACCAATTGGTTGGCATGGCACCCATATGATAGAGCAACAAAAAATTTGTTGGTATGGGGCATCATACAAGTTGACCATCATGATTTTACTTCATGACTTGTATGAGGGGGAGATGAGGCTGAAGTAAATTTTTTTGTTGCTATGGTTACACTTGGGAGAGTATGGGAAAAATCCTTCCCATACTTTTCATGATATTTCCGGGAAGAAGGAAGGCACATTCATGGTGCAAGGAGGCTACCCTTCAGCGTTGGAGGATCATGAGAGACTTCCATGTTGGAAGATGATCTTCTCACTTAGCAGCATGATGGTGGATGGCTTTGGCATGTGGAATGTCAAAGGGAGAAGTCATGGAGTCTTATTCTTAAGGCCTACATGTTCTTATTGATGGAGTGTTCCAAAAATTATGTGTATCCCTTCTTATATATTCTTGTGAGGGAATCCTCATGGGGGAGCTGGTACATGGACCCCACTTTTAGCCTACTCACTATGTATGGTAGGAAATGCATTTCTATAATTTTTGATTACTCCATTGAGTATTTGTGTTTTCCCACCATGTTTGAACAGTGCATTGCTCCTCAAAAGAGCAAGAGTATTTTTGGGTTTCATGGTCACTTTAGGGACAATGTTTATGATGATAGTAGCCATGTATACATGAATTTGGGCAAGTGTATTGTTATTTTATATATGTATAGCTGATATACATTGATGCTTACTTCCCAATGTTAGGAGAACAAACATATACAACTTGTAACTTGTTGCAGGACTACTTACCATATGACATTCTCAAGTGGAGTTGGGAGAACTACGCTGTATCCACCAGAGAGACCATATGTATCATCCAAAATTGCACATAACATTCAGCCATTTTTTGATCTGGATGCCATGTGGTGATGATGTGCCATTCATCTTGAATGGGATGGTTTGGGTTGGCATGACTCATGATTTTGGGGGAAGAGTCCTCGGAGGATCAATCTTCTTCTTGCCATTAGAGGGAAATCATGTTTCAGCCCAAGATCAGCATGCCCTATACACTTATCATGAGTGGAGAGGAGAACAACATCAGATAGGCCCTCTTGCCTATCATGTACATTCATTCAATCCACCTTCATTTTAGGAGCACAAGGTGGAGGAGACTTTCCATGAGTTACCATGTTGGAGGGTGACTCACTTCATTTGGATGATAGCATGGATGAGGGAGGAAATCATTCACCATGCTGTTCATCACTCCTACTTTGTGGAGGCCATGAGACAACTGGCAGGTTTCCATTCACACTTTCCACCTTTGATTGATGCAGACACTTTGGTTTTGCACACTTGGGAGGGAGCATTGGATGATAATCTAATTGCAGATTCTCTTGATGCAGTGATGGAGGCTATTGATGGGAGGTCACATGAGGAGTAGGGGAGATATTTGCTCTACCTATGCATTTTATTGAGGACAAGCAAAGATTTTGGAGGGGAGGACTATAATGTTCCCAAAATTTTAGCTTCCAAGCTAATTGGAACATTAGAGTTAGTGGCAGCTATAGCCGGTAAATAAATGGGTAGAAAAGCCCATAAGTCTCCTAAGGAGGATAAAAACACTAAAAGTTTGAAAGGAGACATTATTTATAGCCTAATAAAACACCTCCATGTGTGAATAGAGATAAAATGAAGCTGCTTTGACTAAGTCAACAACGCAGTTTTAGTGGAGGAGGAATCCTAGGATGAATAACGTAATTTTGGAGGGAAATGTAACTTGGGATAGAAGTAAATTAGTGGAGTGGGGCCAAGGGCAAGAAAACTCATGTATTATATAAGGAAGAGGATGGCAGCATTATTGATTATGTTGTATATTATTATTCTTGGCTGCCAAGAATTGTTGCTGCTTTGCTGCTTAGCAAAGCTGCAGTGCTGTTTAGCACTGGGTATTCCCGGGTGGGAATACCACCTCTTTCCTTTGAGGAGCTCATTGGGAGAGTTTGTATTCATCATTACACATCAGGTTTTCAGGCCAAGCTTCAGCCATATTCATTAGCACAACTTTTCTAGAGATTGTGTAGTGTTGCTGGGTGCAACAGTGGAAGGGAATGGAATCCCGGCTTCTGAGCTAGTTTCTTATTGGAGGAAGCTCTCCTTCACTTGAGAGATATGTTTGGAGAGCCCCAGGACTTATTTCAGATCTGTGGTATCAGACCACACATTTCTCATACCCTCCCAATGCTATTTCTGCTAGGGAGTGCGTTATTTTGGAGCCAGTGATCATTGCATGGTTTGGTGGCTTCGTTGCAGTGTTTCCTTGTGATTAAGAGGTTCATCATTTCATGGGGGGAAGACCTTGAGGGTTATATATCATATCAGATATATTTCCAGCCTTATATGCTCTTGTGCTTCAGTGTTTCAGTGATTATTCAGTAATTTTCTGAAGATCACATTTGTATGAAGAGTATTTGACAAGAAACCCTTGCCGGGTTCTCTTGTATTTTGTATGAGGAGAATAGATCTCTATATTTCAGCATTATTAATTAATATATGAGTAGATATATTTTTCTCCCATATTTTTATGTTAAAACCCTCTTTAGACTGCACAGTCCATTGATGCAGTAACTCCGGTAAAATGCAGTTTGGGGATTTTAGTCATTTTCAGCTACTCTAGTGTGGGAGATCTGTTTAACCCACCTAGTTTCATTTATTTATGATCTCCTATTGTACTTAGATTCTAGATGGATGCATCTACGAGATCCAGGTGATAATTTCAATGTTTTATTGCATATGTTGCTGGAAATGAGTTTTTCGTGCATGATTTATGAACAATCCTGAAAAAGGGATATTACAGGTGGGGTGAGGTAAGGGAGTCTGCCTTAATATTTCAAAATTTTGGGTGGGTGTATAAATCAAAATGGAGGATTTGTATTTGAATAGGGAAGGGGCTAAAATATAGTGGAGGGTCGTGGTTTTATGGGCCTGTGAAGGGGCTAGAGTTTAGGAAAAGGGCTTAAGGGTTTGTTTTGTAAAGAGGGTGGGTTTTAGTCCTAAAAATAGGGCTTTTATGAAAATTGAGAGGCCCAATAGGTTTAAAGGGTTAGTTTAAAACAATGTAAAAGGATTTTTACATTGTTTTTAAGACTTTTTTAGAAGAAAAATAATGAATGGGGGGAAAAGTGAGGGGTTTTTAGGAGAAAGAGGAATGGGTTTTCAGAGGGGAAAAGGGAATGAATGAGGGTGTAAGTGTAGTGATAAAATGAGTCAAACAGGCCCAAAAGATGAAGTCTTTTTGGAGCAGCAGGGTAAACTTTTGAGAAGGCAAAAAATGAAGTTTTCAGTGAATTAGTTAAGTTTAGGATGATGAAGGTAGTGAGATTTCTAGAACTCACAATGTTTCTCAAATATTTTTTCTAGAAATCTAGGATTAGAAATTAGTCATATTTTGATATCAACGAAAATTTACTAATGACTAACAAAACCTATACAGCCACCATGATAAGTTTTTCATCCTTTGATTTCACATATAAGTTGTTGTCAGTTTCACCTCTTTTGAATCCACACGTAAGAAGGTAGTTGTCTAGCATGGAATACCAATCTCTAGGGGCTTGTTTGATACCATACAAGACCTTTTTAAGTCTTAAAACATAATATGGTTTCTATTTCAGTTGAAAACCTCATATATTATTTATGTACACTTCCTCCTGTTGTTTTACATTGAGAAAGGAATATTTGACATACATTTCATAGATTTTTAATTTATTAAAGAAACAATTGGGAAAAACACTCTTATTTATTATGATCTAGCAATAGGAGAAATTTTTTCATCAAAGTCTGGTCCTTCTATTTGAGCATATCCTTTACATACTACTATAGCTTTGTTTCTTACCACTTCTGCTCGATCATTCAAATTGTTCCTGAAAATCCACTCTGTGTCAATGACATTCTTATTAGCGGGTTTTGGAACAAGTTCCCAAGTTTGATTTTTCTCTATTTGGTCCATTTATTCATGAATAGTTTTTAACCAATGTCTATCTTGACTGAATTGTACAACATACTTTGGTTCTTCCAAGGGGTATTAAGAAACTTCCTTCTTGTCTACACACCAAAATTTAATTCTCCAAAAATTAGATCAGCTACATGGTTTTTTTGTACATACCTTGAGGGATCTTTGGCTTGAGGACTAGAGGGTTCTTCATCATATTCTTCTATAAGTGCCTCAACATGCTCCTCACCAATGCTAACTGGTTCAACAACGTTGGTTTTTACTAGTTGTTTCTCTTAGGTTCAATGTATTCATCCATCTTGACATCAACACATTCAACGATCCTCTTGGTGTTCTCATTATAGCATTTATACCCTTTGTTGTTATGTGAATATCCTAGAAAAAATTCTTCATTAGCTCTTGCATCAAACTTTTCCATCTTCTCATTATTTCACTTGATATAACATATCCTACCAAAAACTTTGTAGTGTTTAACTGTTAAAGGTATACCATTCCAAACCTCATAGGGATTTTTTCCATTATTTGGCATGAAATGAGATTTTTTGAGGGTAACCACTATTATGTGAATAACTTCTACACAAAAACTTTGTTGTACATTGCTTTCAATCATCGTGGATCTTGCTAACTACTAACCAATATGTTTTCTCTTTTTGCTACACCATTTTGTTGTGGAGTCTCTGTTATAGTGAACTACCTTTTGATGCCATTATTCTCATAAAATTAATCAAATTATTTTGAAGTGAACTCACCTCCATTGTCAGACCTTATGATTTGATTTTGCAATCAGTTTCATTCTCATCCATGTAATTGAACTCTTTAAACTTCTTAAAATATTTAGATTTATCTCTCAGGAAGAAAACCCACATGATCCTGCTGAAATCATCAATAATTATCATAAAATATAATTTACCTATGGGTGACTATGTTCTGGATGTTCCACACAGATCCATGTGCACTAGTTGTAATGGATTTGGTGTTGAGTTATCCTTTTACTTGAATGTAACTCGAGTTTACTTTCCCTATTGGAAATATTTTCAAATTGTATTCTCTGGTTTCGATAGCCTAGGTAAATTCCTAACAATGTTCTTCTTGCTTAGCTTGACTGCCTAATCAAGGTTAAGATTCCAAAGTCTCCTATGCCACAATCAACTCTAATCAATATTTGATAAGAAACACCTCTCTGTCTTCTCTTTGAGAAAATATAAATTATTATCTGTTATCACAGCTTCAACAACTATATCATATATTCTTGTAGACTTGATTTGATAATTTTTAGCTTTAAAAATAACATCATAGAATTGATCACACATATGAGATAGACTAAGTAGGTTATGATTCAATCCATAAACATATAGAATATTCTTGTATTTACCTTTTCCATTCGACATATTGGCCTCTCCTTTTGCTATAATATTTCTTGGAGCATTGTTTCCAAAAATTACATTAATTTTATCAAGTGGTTTCCATGTCAGAAACTTACTTTTGTCACCTAACCTGTGTCTGGAATAACTGCCGTCCACATACCATTGGCTCCATTCATTCTGAGCATATAAAGAAATATCACATTGGTCTGATTTCTCATTTTATTTCTATACTTTGGGATTATATTCAATTTTCTTAACAAATTGTTTTTTCTTCTTCTCCTTAAGTTTTAAATTGACTATCATATGCGAAAATTTTTTACATTTAAAAAATTGCACCAGATAGTTCAAAGGAGCAAATGAATTATTATACCTGGGTCTGCTTTTCCTCTATTGAAATCTTCTTCTAGATCTTAGCTACCTATAAGATATATTGACTCTGCAATTTTCTACTTCGTGGTTGTAGTTTGTGCATGTGAAACAATTCCATGGGAAGATATCATTGGAAGGCTATTTCTACATTGGGATTAATTTTGAGAAATTCAATTTTCTTAAATAACATTTTTCCCTTGCTGATGCTAATTTATTGGTATGCTTTTTGGGCTGCATATCTCCCTTTTCCTATTGCGCAGACCCTTCTTTCGTTACTGGAACAAAGGTAATTTATTTTTTTCCTCTTAGATCTGTTGATCAGTGGTTGTCATTGATGTCAACCCAAGCAGCACCAGCGGCTGCCCCGATCTTGCATGGGAATTTTTACCTACCAAATTACTACATTCTGAGTCAAGGATATTCTATATGATTTCTTCTTTTCTAGATGTTTCCGTTGATATATGGCGTTCCATGAAACTCTTCACGGTTTGAGAGATATTCATGTTTGAAGTTAGTAACCCCGGTTAGTGGGCTAAAACCCCATGGGGTTGAAGCATGACACTAATCGTTGGTTGTGGTCATTGAATAGTAAATAATTAATAATTTTTAAGCTCCTAAAATCTATCCCATGTTCACTTGTTGAAGTCCGTCTCAACCTAAGTATTTATATAAATTATGATCCTCATATCCTCCTCATGTAGGGATTTCACTACTTGAAACAGGTCATCATGGAATTCACACTATAACTTGTTTTCTACGAAGATGTAGAGTTTGAAATTTTTATTAGGTGAATTTTAACTCCTAAGGAAGCTCGTGTAACAATTTCATATCATGCTTCACAATACTTTCGGAGATATGGTCTGTGGAAGTTAGGGTTTTTGCAGGCTCCTGAACTTCATCTCAAAGAGGTGACCTTGGGAGAATCGTCATAACTCTCTCTGAGTATCAGATTGGAATTATGTAAAAATTGGTGGATAGTGCACAGACTGTAGTTTTCTGTGTATCAATTTCAGAGCTGAATGAGGAAACATTGACATATAGCACGCCGTACAAGTTCGCTCTACTGAACCAGTCCATAATTAGGTCATTGTGAGAGATTGGGCATAATTGTGCCTTAAATAATCCAAATTGGGTCAGAACTATGGCATTGGAAAGAATACTCAGAGGACTAATATAGGACCACAAATCACATATTGGGAATCTAAAATAACAGAGATACACTAGATTCAATATCGAGCTCCTAGAAGGCAAGAAAAAGCTAGATCATGTGCCATCAAGGGATGCAAAGGACCAAAATTTCTAGGGCAACAAAGCAAAGGAAGATGCAGCACAGGTAAGCTCAAGGTAAGTATATTCTGTATATGCATGTTCATCTTTTAGTTGCATTAGTTTCTTTGTATTCTAATTTGTTTTTTTTTTGTTTAGCACTGACATATGCTCTGCAGGATGAGGTAAGTTTTTCTATTATCATGTCATGGGTATTTCCTTGAAGAATTTTTGCAGGTATTATATATTCATCAAGATAAGACTCAATTCATGATCTAATGTTCTGAAGAGTGAGAAAGGGTAGCATGACAAGAGTAGCAATCAAGGTTCAAAACAACAACAAGAAGTTCACCACATGAAGTCTTCACGTGGGCAGCACTGGATATAGTCATTGTAAAGGTATCATTGTACTGAGTCATTGTAAAAGAATCACTGTAAAATTTGTACAAGTGTCTATCTTCCAAGAATTGAAGAGGAAGTGTTAGGAGGCCTAGGATCATCATTAGGTACTTGTGTCATAGTTGGGGTTATGGTCTAGTGTGTCTTCTTCTTCTACATCATTCTATATCATTATAAAGTGGACCATTTTCCCTGGTACGAGATTCCATTCTTCTTTTATTCTTCTATAGGGTGGTAGGGTGGTGCTAGGGTGAGTTGTAGCTCATTGGGTGTTGGGGCATCCGTTCAGTTGACTATTGAAGAATCTTGGGCGTTGAAGCATCCATCCAGTGGGAGATGGAGAAGAATGATTTTCTAGATTCTAGAAAGTTGGAGCTTTCTTTTCAATTGGATTTGAATATTAAAGGATTATTAGAAAATCATTCAGGTGTTTTTTGTCCCACAGGGGGTTTCCACCTTTAAAATTGTGTGCATTTGTGTTTCTTTTGTTTACTGCTATCATTGTACAAACACTGATAATAATTTAAGATTAACTAGTGCTATGAAATATTAATAATAATAATAATTGAAAGGAATACTTATTCACCCCCACTCTCAGTATTTCCAACAAGTGTTATCAGAGCTTGGTTCCTTCAATAGAATTTTAACAGTTGGAAGGAGGTCCTGGAGCATACCAAGAATGGTGTTCCTCTATTCAATGAAAATGATTATTCACACTGGAAAGGAAGAATGGAGGTCTATCTCTTGGCGCAAGGTTACGAAGTATGGGAAACTATTCAAAAATCCTTTACACCAATCATGGATGAATAAGGTAAGAAGAATTTTGTAAATGATGCAAAAGCAAAGAACATTATTATCAGTGGACTTATTGAATCTTATTATCATAAGGTGTTGGGTTGTAAAACCACCAAAAATGTATGGGACAAGCTTGAGAATATATATGCATGTGACTCAAATGTCAAAGAAGCAAAGCTTCAAATCTACAGAGAAAATTTTGAGCAACTCAGAATGAAAGAAGATGGAAACTTTGTTGCATACTTCCAACATGTTGATGAAATAACCAACACTCTGGAAGGGTTGGGAGAGCCTGTTGATGAAAATACTATTATACGAAATATTCTTAGAACATTACCAGGGAGATTCAACCCAAAGGTATCAGTCTTAGAATACAGTGCAAATCTGGAAAAACTTAGCAAAGAGGAATTACATGGAGTTCTCATAGGATATGAAATGAGACTTGATGAAGAAGAGGGTACTTCGTATCTAGAAACTACATTCGTTGCATCTAAGAAAACCAATAAGGACAAACAACCTTCAAAGGAAAAGACATGCACCTGTAAGTGTGAAGAAAAGGAAGATGATGAAGAAGGTCTTTCAGATGGAGAATATGCTTACTTTATGAGAAAACTAAAAATTGGTAAGGGGAAATTAAAAGGTAAAATTCCATTGATATGTTTTGGCTGTGGTGAGATTGAGAATTTCTTAGAAATTTTTTTGAACAAAAGTGATGGAAACTCAAAATGAAAGAATGGCTTTAAGAAATTCAACAAGCAAGGAAAAAATAAAGGATTCAAAAGGAACTTTCTCTCTAAAGAAGATAGCTCATCATCCAATGAAGACAGCAGCAGTGAAGAAGAAGCCAATGAGAGAGGATTGTTTATAGCGAAGAATAATAAACAAGAGGTGTCAAACAATGAAGAAGAAGGGTTGACCATGGAAGAATTTTCTAAGGAGGCAATCAGGCTTATAAAAGAGCTCAAGGCTGAGAAGATCCATTCCAATACTCTTGAAAAACAAGTTCAAGGTCTCAAAATTGAAGTTGAGAACACAAATGTATTGAAGAGTCACTTCAAAAGAAGTTGGAATAAATAAACCAAGAAACAGAAGCATTAGAAGGCGACGTAGTCTTGTTGTGTAAGGAACTGAAGAATGGAAAAATTGTCCAAAACTATGCCAAGAGCTCAAGGGCATTTGAATAACTCATCAACAATCAATGATCTTATAATGAAAAAACTAGCCTTGGTTAAAAAGAAGAAGAAGTGGGACCTTTACAAAAAAATACAATGAACCTATGAGATTAGACATGCATGTAGACTTCATTGGAAGAGATTCACAAGAATGGCCTTTGAAGACAATTCCTCGACAAATATTTACATCCAGTTACCAACATATTTTTCATGGCCATTGTTATTCATGTGGAAAATTTGGTCATAAAGCTATAGAATGTCGCACGTACCCTAGGAACCAATACAATTCCAGGAGATCTTTCAAATATGAACCTCCCAGGGCTCAAAGAAACATCATTAGATTTGAACATTTAAGAAATAATATGGAATGTTACAAATGCCAAAACTTTGGACACATTGCCAAAGATTGTAGACTTGAAAATCCTCTAGAAGAATATTTAAAGCCATAGAACGAACGGACATGGAAGAATAAGAAGACTGATAATTGTGTTCTTGCTCTCAAGGCTCAAAACATCAAAGATGTGTGGTATGTTGATAGCAGTTTCTCAATGCATATGACTGGATATAGAAAGAAATTTGTATCTCTGAAAGATAAGAAGGATGGAACCCTATTCTTGGAAATGATGGATCTTCAAATGTTATAGGATCAGTTACCGTCACTCTCGGAAGAAAATTTTTATAGCCAAGAATGTTCTATTCGTTGAAAACATGAATCATAATCTGCTCAGTGTTGGACAGATGTGTGATGAAGGACACACAATTTTATTCTACTCCACAAAATGTGAAATCAGGAAAGGCAGGTATGGTAAAATTGTGGCTACAGCAAGTTGAGCTCCAAATGACATATATGTTCTGGATGAAGCAACTAAACCATGTCTACTAGCTAAATAATATGAAAGCTGGTTACGGCACAAATGAATGGGTAACATAAACTTTGATAATCTTGTCAGGATAAGAAAAAAGGAAGTAGTACGAGAAATGCTAAAAATCTCAAAACCTTCCAACACACTATGTGAGGCCTGTCGGCATGGCAAGCAGACAAAAGTCGAATTTAAAATAAAAGAACACTTTACATCACATCCTTTGGAATTGATACATACTGATCTATGTGGTCATATGAGAACAAAAGGCTTAGATGGAGAATTATTTTTCATGTTAATGATATATGACTATACCAGGATGACAACCGTCAGTTTCCTAAAGAAAAAATCTGAAGCATTTGAGTGCTTTAAGGTCTACAAGGAGTTGGTTGAAAATGAAACTGATTTGAAAATAAAGTGTCTAAGATCAAATAATGGCAAAGAATTCACTTCCAAATTATTTCAGCAATACTGTGACGAAAATGGAATAAAAAGACAATTTTCAACAACACGAACACCTCAACAAAATGGAGTTGCTGAAATAAAGAACATAACCGTACAAGAAATGGGTAGAACAATGTTGAAGGAATCAAAATTGGATGAAAATTTATGGGTTCAAGAAATTGATACGACAGTCTTGATTATCAACCAAAGTATTCAAAGAAATAATTACAACAAGAACCCATATGACTTATGGAAAGGAAAACCGACTAATGTAAAATATTTCAGAATCTTTGGAAGAAAATGTTATATCAAAAGAGAAGATCAAAAGTTGGGTAAGTTTGAATCACGTGTTGATGAAGGTATCTTTGTTGGTTACTCACGCAAGATAAAGGCCTATAAATGCTATAATCTAAGATAAAAACGGATCGTGGAGAGAATAAATGTTACATTTGACGAAGATGGTGTTCTAATGAATAATAATAAGGATCTATAATCTTTGAAACTTGAGACAGAGGCTGAAAAAGACAGAAAATTCTAGAACAAGAAGCAACTATCAACTAGGAAGAAGTAAATAATGACCATCAAGATATACCGGAACAACAACAAGAAGCTCCTCCAAAGAAAACGAAATAATGGATTCAAAAGAAACATCCATCAAATAAAATCATTGGTGACATAAATGAAGGTCGCCAGCTTCGTTCATCATAACAAGCTCACATTGCTTTTCTAGCAACCTTTGAGCCTAGTAGTTTTGAGGAAGCCAGCCAGAATGAACATTGGGTAGCATTTATGAATGAAGAATTGGATCAAATCGAGAATAATAACACCTAGGAATTAGTTCCATGACCAAAAGATAAAAATGTCATTGGGACTAAATGGGTGTTCAGGAACAAATTGAATGAAGATGGCCAGGTTACCAGAAACAAAGAAAGATTGGTTCGCAAAGGATGTGCACAAGTACAAGGAATTTATTTCGACGAAACATTTGCACCAGTTTCCATAATGGAATCCATCTGAATGTTTCTCGCCTATGCATGTTCAAGAAAAATCAAAGTCTACCAAATGGATATTAAGTCAACATTTTTGAATGGCGAATTAGAAGAAGAAGTTTACATCGAACAACATGATGGTTTTCTACTATCAGAAAAAGAATACCATGTTTGCAGGTTAAAGAAGGCTCTATATGGTCTCAAGCAGGCTCCCAGAGCATGGTATGCTCATCTTGATCGATATCTATATCAACAAGGGTTCAAGAAAGGTACTGTTGATAGCAATATTTATGTACAAAGAGATAAAGATAATTGAACAATTGTTGAGGTATATGTGGATGAGATAATATTTGGTAGCAATGATGATCGACTAAGTAAGAAATTTGCTACAAAGATGCAAAGTGAGTTAGAGATGTCTTTACTTGGGGAGCTGACATACTTCTTAGGGCTTCAAATATCTCAGTAAGAGAAAGGAATATTTATATGTCAAGCCAAGTAAATCAAGGAAATTCTCAAGAAATTCAAAATGGAATATTGCAAACTCGTCCTTACTTCGATGGTAACAGGCTGCAAATTGAGCATAGATGACTCATCTAAGGATGTGGATCAGAGGTTGTACAGATCTATGATTGGTAGTCTTCTATATGTAACAACCTCTCGGCCAGATGTTATACAAGCAGTTGGACAAGTAGCAATATTTCAAGCAACACCAAAAGAATCACATATTATCTCCATCAAAAGAGTTCTTCGATATCTAAAGGGCACAATAGAATATGGCTTGTGGTATCTTGAGGGTAAAAATCTCATTATTCAAGCCTTTACAGATGCATATTGGGTAGGAAGCGTTGATGATCGTAAGAGTACTAGTGGAGCAACATTCTATTTAGGTGGTTGTCTTGTATCATGGTTGAGAAAAAAACATACCTCAGTCTCATTATCTACATCGGAAGTAGAATGCATTCCAGCAGTAGCTTGTTGTACTCAAATCCTTTGGATGAAACAAACTTTGCAAGATATTCAAGTACAATTTAGTGAGCCTATTCCCATCTTCTGTGATAACACCAGTGCCATTAGCATCTCCAAGAATCCTGTCATGCATTAAAAAAAAAAACACATTCCGATCAAATATCATTTTGTTAGAGAACAAGTCGCTGAAAATAATATCAAACTTGAATATGTTGGTACAAAAGAAAAAATCGTAGATATATTCACTAAACATTTACCTCGTGAAGCATTTGAATATCTTCGCCAGAAGCTTTGGATTCTCCCAATTTCTCGTTAGATATTCCTTATTAAAAATATAAAGGGGTAGTGGAAGTGTGTAAAAGTCCACAGGATGGTTTTGTGTTAGGGGGAGGTACCCTTTGCCATTGATGTCAAAGGGGGAGATAATGTTGTAGGAAGAGGTGTCATGATCACAGGGGGATTACTTGTGTTTCCATCAATGCCAAAGGGGGAGATTTTTTACAGTGGTTGTCATTGATGTCAACCCAAGCAACACTAGTGACTAGCCCGATATTGCATGAGAGTTTTTCCCTAAAAAATTACTATATTCCGAGTCAAGGATATTTTTTATGGTTTCTAATTGTTGAGATGTTTCTATTGATATATGGCATGCCACGTAATTCTTCACAGCTTTAGAGATATTCATGTTTAAGTTAGTAACCCAGTTAGTGGGCTAAAACCCCATGGGTTTGTGGCATGACACTAATCATTGGTTGCCGTCATTTAATAGTCAATAATTGTTAACTTTTAAGCTCCTAAAATCCCTCTCACATTCACTTGTTCAAGTCCCTCTTAACCTAAGAATTTATATAAATTGTGATCCTCATGTCTTCCTCATGTAGGGATTTCACTACTTGAAACAGGCTATTGTGGATTTTTCACTATAAATTATTTTCTGCAAAGGTTTAGAAGCTTAAATTTTTATGAAGTGAAGCCTAAATCATAGGAAGCTTGTGTAAAACTTTCTTATCATGGTTCACAATATTTGCAGAGATATGATCTGTGGAATTTAGGGTTTTTGCAGGCTCCTGAACTTCATCTTAAAGAGGTGACTTTGGGAAACTCGTCATAAATCTCTCTTTGAATATCAGATTGGAATTCCGTAAATTTTGGAGGATATTGCACAGACTATAGTTTTCTATGTGTCAGTTTCAGAGCTGAATGAGGAAACAGTGACACGAGGCATGTCGTACAAGTTCCCTATACCAAACGAGTCCATAATTAGGTCATTGTGAGCGACTGGGCATAAATTTGTCTTGAAGAATCCAAATTGGGTTAGACCTGTGGAATTGGAAAGAAGACTCAAAGAACTACTACAGAACCGAAAATCACATATTGGGGATCTGAAATAATAGAGATACACCAAAATCAATATTATTCTCCTAGAAGGAAAGAAAAAGCTAGATCATGTGTTGTCAATGGCTACAAAGGACTGGAATTTTTAGGGAAGTAAAGCAAAGCAAGGTGCAACATAGGTAAGCTCCAAGCACGTATATTATGTATATGCATGTTCATCTCTTAATTGCATTAGGTTCTTTGTATTCTAATTTTTATTTTTTTTTAGCACTGACATATGCTCTACAGGATGAGGTAAGCTTTGCTATTATCATGTCATGGGAATTTCATTGAATAATTTTTGCAGGTATTATATATTCATCAAGCTAAGACTCAATGCATGATCTAATGTTCTGAAGAGTGAGAAAGGGTAGCATGACAATAGCTACAATCAAGGTGCAGAACAATAGCAAGGAGTTCACTACATGAAGTCTTCACGTCGATAGCACTGCATATAGTCATTGTAAAGGTATCATTGTACCGAGTCATTGTAAAATTTGTACAAGTGTCTATCTACAAAGAATTGAAGAGGCAGTGTCAGGAGGTCTAGGATCATCATTAGGTATTTGTGTCATAGTTGGGGTTATGGTCTAGTGTGTCTTCTTCTTCTACATCATTCTATATCATTGTAAAGTGGACCATTTTCCTTGGTACGAGAGTCAATTATTATTTTATTCTTCTATAGAGTGGTAGGTTGGTGCTAGGCTGGTGAATGAAGTCAACAACAGGTTCAAGCCTGTGAAAAATTCAGGGTGGTAGGGTGGTGCTCGGGTGAGTTGTAGCTCATTGGGTGTTGGGGAATCCGTTTAGTTGACTATTGAAGAATCTCAGGCATTGGAGCGTCCATCTAGTGGGATCTGGAGAAGAATCATTTTCTAGATTCTAGGAAGTTGGAAATTTATTTTCAATTGGAGTTGAATATTAGGGAATTATTAGAAAATTATTCAAGTGGTTTCCACCTTAAAAACTGTTTGCATTTGTGTTCATTTTGTTTACTGCTATCATTGTAAAAACAATGATAATAATTGAAGATTAACTAATGCTCTGAAAGATTAATAATAAGACTAATTGATAGGAATACTAATTCACCCCCACTCTTATTATTTCCAACAATTGGTATTAGAGCTTGGTTCCTTCAATAGCAGTTTAACAACTGGAAGGAGGTGATGGAACATACCAAGAATGGTGTACCTATGTTCAATGAAAATAATTATGCACTATGGAAAGGAAGAATGGAGGTCTATCTCTTGGCGCAAGGTCATGAAGTATGGAACACTGTTCAAAATTGATTTACACCAACCACAGATGAACAAGGTAAGAAGAATTTGGTAAATGATGCAAAATAAAAAAATATTATTATTAGTGGACTTATTGAATTTGATTATCATAAGGTGTTGGTTTGTAAAACCGCCAAAAATGTATGGGACAAGCTTGAGAATATATAGGCAGGTGACTCAAATGTCAAAGAAGCAAAGCTTCAAATCTATAGAGCAAAATTTGTGCAACTCATAATGAAAGAAGATGGCAACATTTTTTCATACTTCCAACACGTTGATGAAATAACCAACACTCTGGAAGGATTCAGAGAGCTAGTTGACAAGAAGACTTTTATATGAAATATTCTTAGAACGTTTCCAGGGAGATTCAACCCAAAGGTATCGGTCTTAGAATATAGTGCAAATCTGGAAAAACTCAACAAAGAGGAATTAAATGGAGTTCTCATAGAATATGAAATGAGACTTGATGAAGAAGATGGTACTTCGCATCTAGAAACTCCGTTCTTTGCATCTAAGAAAACCAATAACGACTGTTGTTGTGGATTAGTCACACCGGTGTACGAAATTGCACAAGCTTAGAGAGTGTGGTCTACTCTATAAACTATTGGTAACAGGCAAAAAGTGGGGGGAAGCTCAAAAGCATAAAACTTAATGTAAATAATATGTTAAAGTATGCTCTGGTTAAACTAAAAATAAAAAGAAAGACAAATATACAGAAGCTATATAGAGAGTTTCAAATGATAATAATGCAAACAATGGCTCGATGGCCTCTTCTTATTAAACGTTTGAAATGGAGAAGAAATTTTACCCACTTGCCAAAGGGTCCCTAGGCAATGGCTCTAGGTCTCGATGCAAGGATGTTGCCTTCCAAGCTCTTCCTCTGATGCAGTCTCACTTTCTCTCTGTTGTGGTGGACTAAGATGTTGGGTGGCCAACTATCGAGTCCTCTTTAGCTCCAGCTCCAGGTCACACACAATGCTAGTGTTTCTTGGGCAAATTTTGCCAGCATAACATCGTTATCAACATTTTTTCATCTCTTGGTGGGTTTATATAGGTGAACTTCCAATCCTCCTTCCCTCCCTTGGTACAGGATGGATGGTGACCCGAGGGAGAGGTGTGATTCCATTGTGTGCTCAAATATTCTTTTGTGTGCTCACATAATGTCTAAGGAGGTGCTGATGGCTGTCCTTAGGCGGCTTTCACATAAGGAGTAACTGTCTTTTGTTTGTTGTGGTCCCGGAAAGTGACCTTTTTCCATTTCTAGGAATGTGTGCTTATCAGGCTAAAAGGCGCGCAGAAGGTGCTCTTCTCGAAGGATAAAGTGCGCATTTGAGCATTTATAACTAGTTCAAATCCGATTTTCTCAAAACCTTAGAGATTTTAAATACTTTTTGATTCCATAATGTATTCATGTCTTGTAAATCCTTGGGCTCGACATTAATTGATGTCGTCTTCTGCTATACGATTTTCCAGTGTTAACAGTTTCCCCCTAATGTGTGAGGTCTAGTAGGAACTGTATAGCTGAAATACATTATATTTTCTTTTTTGTATCGTACGTAGAGAGAGAGAGAGAGAGGGAGAGAGAGAGGTCTACATGTATTATGGAATTGACAACACCTTGCACCGTTCCCGAGATAACCATGACCTAAGGGACCCCCTGAAAGAAGACAAAATATACAACATATTTACAAAATTTCAATGAGGTGGGCATGTCCCATGCTCGTGATGCTATGGATAGTTAACAAAATTGACAGATACAAGCATTGTCTGTGCCACTACTATGGCAGTGATGTTGGTGGTTGTTGACGACGACTGTTGACGCCCTCAGGGGCATTTTTTCTTTGATGATAGGTGAAATGTGGTACCCATATGCGTAGTCTTGTTATGGCATATCATTGTACGCATATGTACTTGCTGGGACCTTCCTGTGTAAGCATTGTTTGTCAGAGACGCTTATGGAGGCACAGATCTTTGACAGATCTGATCAAAGTGCAATGGTTGTAAGTTACGATACCATCGTGACATGAAAGCTTTTGTTGTGGTTGAATGTCAGGAGGATCGATGAAATCTGTGGACAATGATTTCTCCCACAGTGCCACTCAAGGATATCCCTTTGCATGGGGAGGGATTATCCAAGGTACCGCTTCCTTTTTGGAAAAGAGGTGTTGAGGTCGACAAAAAGGGAAGCCTTCACCGAACCATGAGTCACCAACCTGAGGGGTCGGGGATCGAGATATGATTGGTTTAACATAGGCATGTTGGTGAGTGGTGACAGAAAATGGATGATGGGGATTCAGCGGCCCGAGGTCGAAGTATACTGTAGCAGCTTGGCGATAGTCATAGTTATTTCTGGAGGGAAAATCCTTGGAGTCGATAGGACTTCCAGGGCAGGTGTGAACCTATAATATTCCCAAATTTTCACATCATATTTGGAATATTAGAGTCCTTGATTTTCTTAATTAATTAATTAAATAAAAGTGTCGAGGGACCCACAATCCTCAATAAGAATAAATATCCACTTTGTGTGTGTGAATGTGGATTAATATAGACTAGATCTGCAAAAAGAGGTAGTTGAGAAACTACTAATGTGAATGAGATTGGAGATCATGTCTCATTTAATGAGAGAGATCATGGAGGGTTGATTTAGTCAACTAAGATCTTGAAGATGTCAAACAAAGGTTCATTGAGCATTAATGATCAAGTGGTGGAGGATCATGTGCAAATGAAGCACACAGGATGGAGGAGGTGTACATTGCACCTAGACTGTTTGGTTGATTTGGTCAAACATCATTGTCCCACTTGGAGGATCTTGTCCACATGAGACAACGTATTTTATATTAGGGCCAAGGCTTTGGATGGGTCAACCATTATAAAGGAGATGAAGGCAAAGGTGAAAATCATCTTGGATTATTTTATTTATGATCTTTTAGATCTAGAATTGTCAAGTGACATTCCACTGCATTCTTAGGTTGTTTAGCAGAGATTGCAGGTGTTTTTTAGCACAGGGTGTTCCCAGGTGGGAATCCATCCTCTTTCTTTGAGTGATCTATAAGGAAGAGGTTTTTTAATTCATTATACATTAGGCTTTAAGTGCCATTTCCCTTTTTCTACTTTCTGCAAAACATTCATATTCAAAAAGCTGCAGTTTTCTGAAGATCAATTTGGAAGGTGGAAGTTGTCTTCAGTACTTCAGCTGGAGAAAAAGGTGAGGGATTATTCCCATCACTTGGGCTTATAGATCAGCAATCCCAGAGCCACATTGTAGATTTAGCATCAGGCCAAATTTTATTGACCTCCTAGCAGCAGTATTCTCTTCAGGCATAACGTTGTCCATTTTATAGATCTGAAAGGAGGAAGGAAGTTGCTAGTACTTCAGCTAGCAATCTAGTGGAGGATAATTCCTTCACATTTCCATTAGTCTCACCATCATCCTGGAGGTTATTGCATCATTTTATCAGTAGGCAAAAGGCCTCTCTTTCCCTCATAGTGCAGTTTTTGGAGGCAGTTGTGTTACAATACCTGCAATCATCTTTTGGAGGATTGAGGAGCTAGATCTAGAGCTTCTAGCTCATAGATATGAGGAAGGGATCACCCCTTCAAGCATAGATATGATCTGAGCATATATTTTAGCCATATTTTCTTCAGATCGAGCTTCAGATCTGTATTTCCCAACAGATCAAGGATCAAACCCTGGGGAGGTGATTTTTCCAAAGTTGCAGATTTGGAAAATCCTTTCTGGGTTATCTTGTGAATCCATCACATTGGCCGGATCTTGAATCTTGGCATCATCAGAGCTCCAATTTGATTAGATCTGCATTTCTATTTTCAGCCTACAACTCCATGTTTCTGTCTTGCTGAAGAAACAACGCAGTATTTGCTGTAGAGCCTCTCCAGTTACATTGTACCTGTTGGATGCATGTTTTTAGGGTGATCCTAGCTCATCTTTTTGGCTAGATCTACCTATATCTTGTACTCGTGTAACTGAATCATCTCCAATATAATAAAATGGATCATCTCTTTCTGCATATTCTAATTTGTACTTAGATTTATTGTTTATCTTGTTGTAAGTTCTTATTGTGTGTGAAGTATTACTGCATTCTCCCTTTTGGGATATTACAGTGGTATCAAAGCATGATCTTTGGCTCAGCTTGTGGACACTTCATATTTTTACATTAAAATAAGAATAGATAGATGAGATCTATCGTGGAGAATGAAAATCTGTCACTCCTTCCTTTAGATCCATGAAAGAGCTCTCTAAATAGGTCTATCAAATGAAGGAGGAAGAATAGAGAGAAGATCCAAGAAGAATATCGGATGAGGAAAGCACTTCCTATCAGCAGCAAAGAAGAACGGAGAATCCTAGATCTCCTCATAGATCCATTATTCCCACTTTCTTTGAAGAAGGTGAGAGGTATAGAAGTGAAGAAAGGAATGAACCTGAGACTCATGAGACTCTCAGTCTATATCTTGAAGAGTACAAAGCACAGTCTAGAGCAAGGAGAAGCTAACTCTCCAAAAATTCTTCCATATTAAAGAAGAAATAGGATCCTATAGTAGCAACAGAAGAAAGAGGCATAATAGATTATATTTGCCTACATTTGATGGATCTTCCTCAAGCAATGTCAAGGCTTGGAGGAGGGAGTTAGATTCATTTTTCAAGATACATCTTGTGGCTAAAGAAGAGGTTGTTCAAATTACAGCACTTCATCTCTTGGATGAAGCAGAATATTGGTGGTTTGGGCACCTATAGCATGCAAAGGTGACCAAGTATTCAGATTTCTTTCACAAGTTGAGGAAGAGGTTTGATGTGGAGAGGTCACTACTTTCACCACCTGCTGCAAAGGTACTTGTATCTGGAGAATAAGAACTTACATCTCTGCAAGGTAGTCTTAATCTCTTAACATATGGAGTCCCATGCATGGATGAGAAGATGCACACTACAAGGAAAATACACTCTAGCGGAGGTTATAAAGGAGGTTTTTAGTGTTATAAAATTGGCCAAAATTGTCAAAAAAACATATGCTACCACATTCGTTTCTGGTAATGGAGGTTTTGGCGGAGATTTTAATGGAAATTGAACACAACTAAAAAAAAAAGGGCGGCCGGAGGTTATTAAGGTTGTTTTTCCATCGATGCTCTTATCAGGTTTGAACGCACCGGTGCGTATTGGTGGACAGCACACCAGGGCGGTCTAAGGAAAATGCACGGGGCCTGGTGTTGGTGATACAATGAAAGGGGCCATTTTAATTGGTCTTGGAATTTGAGCGGCGCCCATAAGTTGTATAAGCACACCAGTGCATGTATATTTATGAGGCATCGATGCTCCGTATCATAGAAAGGAACTGCGATTTATAATTGGTATCGGTATTCGTGCAGTGCACATGGAATCTACAAATGCACCGGTGCTTATAGATACATAAACACCCCAGTGTGCAATGTCACACAAATGCACTGATACTTATAACTGGAATCAGTATTAGTGCGGTGCTGATAGAATCATAAATGCACTGGTGCGTATAGACACATAAACGCATCGGGTTTCATTTTGCTTTTTTTAGAAACATCCACCTCTAACAATCCAATTATTGTGATTGTTTTAAATTCATTATTCATCAAAAGTCGACACATCTTATAACAATATTCATATTAATTACATTTTTATTAATGCATTTGAATGTGTTGTTTGGATTAATTTGTTATATCATATTAGAATTATTGTGGTTTTTTTAAATTCATTATTCATCAAAAGTCGACACATATATATAATCTTATAACAATATTCATATGAATTAAATTTTTATTAGTGCATTTGAGAACGACAATGGAGAACGCAATAGAATAAATTAAAACATATTTTATGAATATATATATATATATATATATATATATATATATATATATATATAAGACAGTCTTTATCATACAAAATGGGACAATTATTCGTATCCCTTTGTCTTTCAATTGGGACACTATGTCCATTACATTAAAAAAAATTTCTAATTTCACATAAATATTTCAAAAAATAAAACGCCTTGCTTTGATATCCAAATTACATAGTGATCATCATTCTTCGCTTCAACTGCTATCACTACCAGAGCTACTTCCATGACTTAGGTTATTTTCAGGAATGATGTGTTCACGACATTGATTGTTTTCTTCTTCTTCATTTTCCATCTACAAACATAAAAATAAACTGAAATGAGTGTATATACATTGGTGAGATTAATGAAAATTCCAATATTAAATAATATACATTAATGTAAATCGAAAAGAAAAATGACGTACCATAGCAACAATTGACTCATAAACTATACACATTCTTTCAAAACCATGTACCATGCCATCTTTCAAAATTTCATCTATTGGCGCAGTTCCATACTTTGTTTCCTGCAAGTTTTATACCCCATAACAAATCATATATTTAATATAAAAGATGTTTTTGTTCTATTAATTATAGATAGAGCTAATTAAAACAAGATCGATAGATGCTTACAAATTCCACAATTAAATTATGATATGCAAATATATACTCACAACCCATATTTAACCCAATTTCGATCAATTTGTCTGATGATTCTTCTTTGTATGTTAGCACCTGTTTGAAGAAATTCAATGATGATTTTTGTAAAACAACTTAAAAAATACAAAAATGAAATCTAGTTAAGTTGTTATAAGGAAGTAACAATTACTCACAAAATTAGAGTTCAACCATTTTCTTCCTTGTCGTCTTGTTTTATGTGCTGAATGGGTTCCATTTTTTTTCTTTTCTGCAAGAAAATTATTGAAAATTAATATTTAATGCTAAATTGTTTATTTATTGTACCTAATGATCGAAAAATTCAATGATTACATATTACATTTGAAGCATGTTGTTCTATTCGTTCCACTAGATCCCTCAAACTTTTGTAAAAGTTTTTCCCCCTTTCCTTAACTTCCAGCACCACTCTAGATGAGCGAAGGAGCAATTCATTTTCATTTTCATGTTCTATTTTTTTTCTTTTCTTAGAACAACATTCCTTTTCTGAGTCGTTGGTCCCTGTAGAACATTAAACAGATGTGAATTAGTAGAGTTTTTGACACATGTTATCTAATAATTTTAAGTATATTATTAATGATAATTAAAAAAAGAAACTCATATTAGATCGATAGTATTGTTTCATTCACCTGATTCATCTTTTTGCAATTTTTCCATTAAAATTTTACACTCTTCTGGTCGTAGATAAAAAATAATCATATCGAGCTTCGTCATTTTGTGGCTCTGCATGATACACAATAAACAATACATATTAGCTAAAGTTACATATGGTTCAAAAATAATATTTTTTATAAAGAATTTACAAATAACTTTCCTTTTTTGCTTTTCTTGATGTGTTAATAGTATTTTTGTTACTTGATATCTTGTTAGTCATTTCTTTATCAATATGAAACCTATAGCATATCATTCATTAATATATTTATAAATAAATTCTCAACTTTTCAGTTAGAAAATAAATCTCGAGACACCAGTGCGCATTTCATGAAATCTGCACCGTCACCGTTGCGGGATATATTAACAACGCTGCCAAACAGTATAATACATCGTACGGTGCGTTTGGTATTATAAATGCATTGCAAAAATAGTGTAATAAACCTAACGGTACGTGGGGTATTATAAACGCACCGCAAAAACAGTGTAATACACCGTACAATGCTTTCCTAGTTAAAGAGAGCATCGGTGCTCTAGTTTAGATTTGGCGCAGGGATTTAAAAAAATGTTTTCAATTTTTTACGACACAGAACTTGCATGGTTTGCTGTAATAATACAGATTACCGGTGTGGTGGAGTACGCAGGGTGCACCGATAAAGAAAAATCCATTTTTTCAAATATTCACGCAATTGCCGAATGGATTGGGATCCGACTATGCAAGTCGTCCCGTGGGTTGGACATCAATCTAAAATAAAAAACCCTACTTCTGAAATCATAGAAACAGGGAGAAGAAAGGGAAAAAACAAACAAATAAAGGGTTCAGGGTAAAAATGGATAAAACTGCAGGAGAAAAATAAAAAACTGCAGAAAAAAGTAGAAAAAAGAATTAAATTTAATCACGAAATAGTTTAAAATTCTATGATAAAGGACTTGAATCACTAGAGTTTTGGTTTCTAATTGTCTGAACACTTCTGTTGGAACATATTTCGCCATCCACAGTGCCCTCATGTTCTCTTTCTCCAAGTCTATCTCCTGCAAAAATCTGACTGAAATTTTTTAGCAAAAATAGTGAAATAATGAAAAGTCTTTAGTATTTAAAGAATTATTTTATCAAATTAGATTTTCGAAAATATTTTGCCACCCATTTTTCAAATTGCCGCCTTTTTTTAACTTAAACAAAATAGAGTTGCGTTTATTCATTTCCGGTGCGCGTAAATGTGACGCATCTATACGTTTTATTAATACTACGTACCGGGGCCTGTTAGCATAATAAGCGCATCGGACTTTTTAAAGTTTTTTTTTTTTTGTATGTAAGATCATAAAAAATAATGATAATTATAAAGTACATGAATTTATTTTCATTATTTTCTAAACTTTATGTTACAAAAATTCGTATTATTCTAGATTTGTTATTTTACAATTATTTGCAAATGTACAAATTTAAATATTTTAATAAAATCATTTCACATTAATAAAATTAAAATTTTCACATTACTAGAATTAAAATTTTACAGATTAAAATTTTACATACAATTACAGTAATTAAAATTACAGTTACAATTAGAATTAAAATTAGAATTAAAATTTTACATTAATTTCACATACATGAATTACGATTAGAATTAGAATTAGAATTTTAATTTTACATACAATTACATTTACAATTTTACATATAATTACATTTACAATTACAATTATAGTTTTACAAATATTTTTTAGACAATTCAATTAAAATTACAGTTACAAATACAATTACATTTACAATTTTACATAGAATTACATTTACAATTACAATTACAATTACAATTACAATTTTACAAATATTTTACATACAATTCAATTAAAATTACAATTACAATTTGTGAAATTTACATACAATTAGAATTAGAATTACAATTTTACAAATTTTCATATACAATTACAATCATTTCACAATAAATTAAATATTACAATTACAATTAAAATGTTACATTAATAAATATTTTACATACAATTACACTTAAAATTACAATTAGTACAAATACAAATACAATTTTACAATTTTACATAGAATTAAAATTAAAATTACAATTACATTCACGACATAATATATAATAAATATCATGGTCATTTAATAATATTAAATTAATTAATAAACATCATCACGATCATGATAACCATCGTACAAATATTATATTCGACTAATAAACACATTCAATTAACATTATATATTAACATCATCACAACACAAACATCAAATGTACATCTCAATATAATGTCAAATAACTCATGCATCTATCACATATACACATCTATCTGCAAGCTAAACATTAAATGAGCATATCTAACACGATTAACAATATGCGCCACATCATGATGATCATCAACATGAAAATTAAGTACAACTGCAACATGAACATAAAATACATGGACCACATATATATATATATAAAACTGAATAATGTTAAAAATATACAACTGTAATATAAATGATGTCATGGATCAAGCGTTGGTGTTAGTATAACAACATCAATAACACTAGTAGAAGTGGATGCAGCCTGCTCAGTAACACTGGGTGCAGCCTCGACAGTTGATGGTCGACTATCCTGCTCATGATCATGATGATCACTAGTACTGATGGATGCATCCACTGGTGGTAGTAAAACATGATCAATATGAGGCGCAGTAGTAGTGGAGGTAGCCTGCTCAGTCAATAGTACTACAACCTCGGCAGTCGATGGTCTAGCCTGCTCATGATGATCGTGACTAGTACTCATGGTGGATGCTGCAGGCTGCTAATTAGATGTGGCCGATGGTCCAGCCTCATCTCCATGATGACTAGTGTCAGATTCTGGCAATGGACCCTCATGCTCATCATCAGGCACGTCGCGAGGTGAACGATCATGAGATGCATCTGAGTGGCTGCAGGCAGACTGTCCATCATGTGTCATAGCTCGACTACGCCTATAGCTACGAAAAATCCTCCTTAATTGTGTAACAGTTGTCGTAGCTCCTACGACATGCTGCATCAGGTCGTACATGTCACGTGGCATGTCTCTCGACATCCGTATCAATCTATCATTGCCCTGTATATCTCTGTAATGAGCGGGCTTGATGCCTGCATCTGAAATCAATCCACAGAGTTGGTTGCCCAACTCCATCCTGTATCTGGTCTCTAGTCGACCACGCCTAGCAAAAGGCGGTATCGGTGCACCATGAGGCACATGAGGATCATCCTGATCTGGTGCATCAACCATATCCTGATTGAAATCATCAGGATTGACACCTGGGTCATGTGGTGGATCCGACATCTCATCGCCATCAAAAGACCCAATGTCTGAAAAATATAGACAAGTACACAACAATAATTAGACAATTTCATTACATAATTTAATAAAAACAAGTTAAAGAACATGTTAGAATAAATATAAATAAAACAGTAATATTACCTCTATCATCTGGCGGCTCATCAGGAGTGAAGAGGATGTTTGGACACCCTTGCCAATCTAGTTCAGCATAAGGACATGAGACCATAATGAAGGGAGGCAGCCCGCCAACGCTGGCTAGTAAGTCCAGTGAATCATGTGATATCCTCGCTGGAAACATAGTGTCTCCCCTCTTGGGCATCATCTGCCCCCACATGCACATCTGGGCCTGCAACATCGGCCTATGAGGCTGTCGAACAAAACTCGGTCTCATCTCTGGAAACCTCTAAAAAAATAAACAAAACGGTTTTTAAGCAAAAAAGAAGTTGACCCTCCCTTGTGCATGAGCATGACATCTATCTAAGGCTGTACAAAACTGTCACAAAAAAATGGCAGACCACCTGACAAGTCGTGGCTGTTGTACTAAAGAATCAACGTAATATAAAAGTGAGAAACTAATGCATTTCCCGTCACTGGTGTTGTGCGAAATGATCGAAGTGATAATAGAGAGGCACTGCATGTCCTGTCTACCAAAAGCACCTATACGTAACTGACCTCTAGGTACCTAAAACTCTGAAGGAGATAGTACATGTGCTCCAACGTATCTCTAGGAGTAAACTAACTGACTCCCTGCTACACAACCAGGTGGCACGTCTGGAAATGAGGGAAAATCCACCCCTCTCCTCGATAGTCCTATAATAAAATAAACGTCCTCCTCAGTGGGTGTGTACCACTGGTCAGGACCAACCTGAAAAACCTGTCGGTGGGCATTCCACCTGCCGATAAGATGTCTCAAAAGCACACTATGGGCCTTTAGGCCGGAAATAGCCTCCTCATAGAACTTGAGGAGGCCTAGCTGCTTAAGGATCTCCTGGGTATTTTCAGTAATAGGGCGAGGGCATCCATCTCTCTCCCTCTCTCTCGCCTCCCATTGGCAAATCATTTCATACTATTCTGCTTGTTGTTGCTGTAGTTGCTCCTGTTCTCTCTGAATCATTGCCATATTAAGTAATTTTTTTTTATTAAAACAGAAATGTATTTATAAATAGAAATATATAATTTTTTTTGAAAAAAAAACATACATACAAGTCAGTGCTCCATAAAAAAAGTCACGCACCAGTGCGAGTGTGTTATAATATTTTATCACACTATCCTCGAGGCTGCTAAAGAAACTGACCGCACCGGCTAGAGGGTATTTTCCTTGTAGTGGCATGAGGAGGAGGAGGAATATACTAGCACTGGTACACTTGGAGAAAAGAGGCTATCACTCTTACCAGCAGTTGGAGATACTATTGTCCCAGTTGGAGGAACTCTTGTGTTTTTTCAAGAGGTTCCCACATACCAGTTGATCCAAGGTATGCATAGAATTTCAGCACATATTGTTTCAATGTCAATGCATAACCAAGGGTTAGAAAAAAATGCTAATTTGAAGCAGAGACATATCACAACACAGAGGACCCTTGATCTAATCAAGGAGGAGACGGAAAACTATCCCTTTTCATCATTGTTGAGCTGCATTCAACCCCTTGAGTTGAGATGTAGAGTTTCAGAAAATGGGATTGGCATTATCCTATGTACAATGGCTGATTATGAGATCAATATTGTGTGTTACTTTGAGACAGCATATGTATTACCCTGCAGATATAAGACGTTGTCACTTAGTAGCTATGACAAAGGAAGGGCTTCATCATTCTTGGAGCATTCTGGAGGTAGCTTCAGTCATGAAGCAATGGAAGCAAAGATGATAAATGGTAGACATATTGAGGTGAGAAACCCTTTCTCCCTTCTAGATTACCTTTATCAATGAGCCTCTCACTGCTCAAAGAGAAACTTCTAGTTGCATTAAATCCAAAACTTATTTGGTTTTGGAGGGCCTTTGATGGAGAGAGAATCTCATTAAGAGATCTCATTAGAGATGCATTTCAACATTTCATGAAATGAAAAATTCTTCAATAGTTTGGGAAGGATGGCATTCTACAAAGGGAGGATGCCATGATTATGCAAAACCTCATTCATCATCCCCATGGGAGTGAATGGGTAAGGATGATAAGCAAGGGGTTTCAAAGCCACTTGCAGATTTGTATGGATCAGCATGCAGCTTGGTTACGTTGGTAGCCATTGAAAGATTTCTGTCACCCTCCAGAAGCACCTATTTTTCTGATCCATGCCTTGAAAAACATGTATGAAATGAAGAAGGATGGATGGCTACACCGGCTGCTCTTGGGTGAGTATGGATACCACCCAATAGCTCATCATTTTCTGAATCATGCCTTGTTTTTCAATAATAAATTGCAGCAAGGGAAGGCATGTTCATTTTGGTTTCGCTTGAGAGAGTTTGGCCACTACATGACATCTCCTATGTCTATGTGTTTTGTATTGTGTAAAACTTGGCATAATGATCTCATGATGTGCATTGATGATTTTTTGTATGGAGCTGATGTGACATCTCATATGTCCATTAGTATGCTTTTGTTTCATGATGCACATGAGGAGGAGAGAAAGCAACAAGATCTCATGTTTCTTGGATTTATTTTTGGGGTGTTTGGCTTGACCATCTTACATGGAGGAGATGGAGGATGGCAGCAAAGGGCCTTACTCTGGTGGTTATTGTTAGGATAATATGGTTTGACATCTTTGTCTACCCATATTAATTCTTCCCTTCTTCTTTTGCATAACCTTGGAATGATGGAGTTTGGGTCCAACAAGGCCAACAGGACTAAGTATGAGAGCATCTCAATGCTCAATATAATTCATGAAACATGGGATGAAGATATGTATTGTGTGATGGAGCTTTTCCTTTGTGAAGAGAACCACCTTATTGTATGCACCTCATGTATTGATGATGATGTTGGACATCATATGGTTGTCACTTGGTACTTCATGATGGAAGGAGGACATCTAAATAAACAGTTGGAGGTCATTCTTTATGTTTTTAAAAGACAACTTTGGAGCCAAACATACATAACCTATTGCAGCAAATGGAGGAAGCCATCCTTATGTGGATGCCATATGGAGGGAAATAGATGGCCTTACATCTAATTTTGGAGTTTCTTGAGGACAAGCAACATTTTTCTAAGCGGGACTGTAATATTCCCAAATTTTCACATCATATTTGGAATATTAGAGTCCTTGATTTTCTTAATGAATTAAGTAAATAAAAGGGTGGAGGGACCCACAATCCTCAATAAGAATAAATATCCACTTTGTGTGTGTGAATGTGGATTAATCTAGACTAGATCTATAAAAAGAGGTAGTTGAGCAACTACTAATGTGAATGAGATTGGAGATCATGTCTCATTTAATGAGAGAGATCATGGAGGGTTGATTTAGTCAACTAAGATATTGAAGATTTCAAACAAAGGGTCATTGAGCATTAATGATCAAGTGGTGGAGGATCATGTGCAAATGAAGCACACAGGATGGAGGAGGTGTACATTGCACTTAGACTGTTTGGTTGATTTGGTCAAACATCGCTGTCCCACTTGGAGGATCTTGTCCACATGAGATTAGGGCCAAGCCTTGGGATGGCTCAATCATTATAAATGAGATGAAGGAAAAGGTGAAAATCATCTTGGATTATTTGATGTATGATATTTTAGATCTGGAATTGTCAAGTGACATTCCACTGCATTCTTGGTTTGTTTAGCAGATATTGTAGGTGCTGTTTAGCACAGGGTGTTCCCAGGTGGGAATCCCTCCTCTTTCTTTGAGTGATCTCTAAGGAATAGGTTTTGTACTTCATTATACATCAGGCTTTAAGTTCCATTTCCCTTTTTCTATTTTCTGCAAAACATTCATATTCAGAAAACTGTAGTTTTCTGAAGATCAATTTGGAAGGTGGAATTTGTCTTCAGTACTTCAGCTGGAGAACAAGGTGAGGGATTATTCCCATTAATTGGGCTTATATATTAGCACTCCCATAGCCACATTGCAGATCTAGCATTAGGAAAAATTTTATTGACATCCTAGTAGCAGTATTCCCTTTAGGAATAACGCTGTCCATTTTACATATCTGAAAGGAGGAAGGAAGTTGCTAGTACTTCAGCTAGAAATCTAGTGGAGGATCATTCCTTCACATTTCCATTAGTCTCACCATAAACCTGGATCTCATTGAATCATTTTTCAGCAGGCAGAAGGCCTCTCTTTCCCTCATAGCGCAGTTTTTGGAGGCAGTTGTGTTGTAGCAGTTGCAATCATCTTTTGGAGGATTGAGGAGCTAGATCTAGAGCTTCTAGCTCATAGATCTGAGGAAGGGATCAGCCCTCCAAGCATAGATTTGACCTGAGCACAGATTTCAGCCATATTTTCTTCAGATCTAGCTTCATATCTGTATTTCCCAGCAGATCAAGGATCAAACCCTGTTGAGGTGATTTTTCCAAAGTTGCAGATTTGGAAAATCCTTTCTGGGTTATCTTGGGAATCCATCACATTGGCCGGATCTTGAATCTTGGCATCATCAGGGCTCCAGTTTTGAGTATATCTGCATTTCTCTTTTTAGCCTGAAAACTCCATGTTTATGTCTTACTGAAGAGACAACACATTATTTGCTGCAGAGCCTCTCGAGTTACTCTGTACCTGTTGGATGCATGTTTTTAGGGTGATCCTAGCTCATATTTTTGGCTAGATCTACCTATGTCTTGTACTTGTGTAACTGAATCATCTATAATATAATAAAATGTCTGAGCTCTTTCTTCATATTTTTATTTTTACTTAGATTTATTTTTTATATTGCTGTAAGTTCTTATATTATGTGAAGTATTACTGCATTCTCAATTTTGGGATATTATAGAATCAGCTATGAATGTCGTGGTGGTGCGTTCATGGGGGTAAAATACTTTGAACAAGGGAAATGGGGGACTGCTGCCATGGGGGTGAAGGAAATCATTTGTGGTCTTTGTACACTTACCAAAAGAATAAAATAATGGGGTTTGGTTTGTACAAAACACAGAGATGGGTACCCCAAAACATGAAAGAGGGTCGCTCACTGAAGGTGTGAGGATGGTGTTTTGCTGGGGGTAGGGGTCCCATTGGTTGGTCTCATTTTCAGGGTTGATGAAGCGGAAGATGTCACAGATGGGATTATGCTGATGGAGGTATGGCGGGCCAAATGTGGTGCATGGAGGTGCACTTTCAATCTTCTTGTATAACCTGATCGTCCGGGAAGGGGGTTGAGTTTGAATGGTGAAATTGACCTTATGCATGATATGTGGATGGGCATGAGGTGCTTCCCGGACTAAAATGGTATGGCCATGGTGTCACTTGTGGGGTGATGTATGGTCTACTTTAGATGAAAATTTCCATGGTGGGGAAGCTCTATCGACCAACACGGGCGTTTATCATATGCAAGGTGAGGTGATGATAAATGTGGTCGGGTATGTGAACCCTATGGTTTATTTCTAATGGAGAAATGATGTCAGGATATGAAAATCTCTCTGGGACTCTATCATGCTAAGGGTAGAATGATACCTACTCCAGAAATTTTAGTGAATGGTGTTGTGAACGGTTTGCAGGTTCTTCCTGCAAAAATAACTACCTCTAGTGAAAGCATATTCCTTTCATCCAATATTATTGAAAAACATGAATTCTGGAAAGGAATATGGGAGGGTGCATACCTGCTGGCACTTGAAAAAGTAATTTTCTGGAAAGCTAATGTGGGGCATCACTTTCGTTCGTCATGGCATACTGATAATGGTGCAACTTACGGTTTGCAGAACGGACCTTCTGATCTCCTGTTATGGACCTCTGAAGTTCTGGAAAAGGGCGATAAATATGGGATTATGCCCCTAATCCTATTCATTTGTACTTGATAAGTTTTGGGAGTTCAGAGGTGATTGCAGATCCTTTCTTGCCATTGCGGTCAGCCTGTGTACCAGGGATTAGCGATATTATGCTGAGGTAGCTTCCATGACATCTTGCATTTCAATTTTTTCAGTTTGGTGATGCCTGGGGCCATACAAATTGGGTTTGTACGCCCTCAAAGGGCCTTTTTGTCCTATATTGCGTAGGAGATCTAGGAAAAGAGGCACCCCCCTTGCACTTATTTCTGAGGGACAGTTGTGCGAAGGCAAATTGTTCACTCCATTTTGCACAAAAGGGCGCGCCTGTGAATGAAACAGGTGCGCAAGGGCAGGGATTTTTTTTTAAAACTTGGGTTTTTGTTGTCCCTTTTGATGTTTCTTCTCTGTACTAATGGGTACCTGTTGCTTGGCAGGTTGGTGTGGAGAGGGCGAGATTGGCCTGAGATCCGGACCACCCTAGCTGCTGATGCTAGGGCGCGCGTCAGTTGGCCTTATGGGGCCTTCTGAGAACGAGTTCCTTCGGTCATAGGACCGATTGTTACATTATATCATACAAAATTGGCGTAGGAGGCACAATATGTTCATACTGAGGGGGAAAAAATTGATTATCCATCCAAAGATGGATATATACTTTGTGACCAGATTACTACCTCAAGGTGAGGCATTGAGGTATCCACTCCCTACAGGGAGAGTGAACATGGATAGGTTCCGGAGGAGACATTGTGGTGGTGCACCTCTAACTGAGGGGTGCATCAATATTCATCAATGATATATGTGGCCGAGTGGTGTGCTCTGGCCATTATTGTGCGACTAATGGGGTCATTTGCTCCACATCAGGCATCGGGCCCACAGGTGGGAGTTTTACGCCGCTTGAGGAACGGGCATTTTTTCGATTTTTCCTGCTTCTGTTTTGATGGTATGCTGTCGCAACTGAACAGGGTCCAACGTGGATCCAAATAATTTGCATACACTAGCATCTTGTGCAGCATTATGTACAATAGGGTGGTGCTGTTGAGGCCTGTTGTGGCAGTGCCTATGGGGGTCGAGGGAGCCACGCATGAGGAGGTGGGCTCGGATGATGCCACGCGATGGTGGTGGCATGGTGGGTCGTTATTGGAACGACACGACAGAGGCCTAGTTCAAGGCCAATCCGAAGATGTTTTTTCCATACCCATACGCGAGGATGGACTTTTAGGGTGATCCAGATATCGGTCTGCCTTTTGGTTATGTTTGGGGTCCCGCATGTATGTGCTATATTTTTTCATTTGTTCAAGTTTTTATGTACTTGAGTGATTTTTATTGACACTAACATTATTTTGGTTACTCGTGCAGATGTTGGTGATGTGGGACGCCCAGTGGCCCGACTGGTGGGTCATGATCCTCTGCCACGACCGCCGGGTGGTCAGGGAGGAGGTGTCGCAGGTGGACCGGGTGGTGGTGCCAGTGGACCTGGTGAGGATGGTGCTGGCCCTTCTGGTGAGGCCAGAAGCTCGGCTGCAGCTGAGGTAGTGGCCGAGCAAGCTTGTGTGGATGTGGCTGAGGCACACATTGTTGTACTTACGGCTCATGTGGCTGCTCTAGAGGACTTCCGAGGTCAAGTGGACCTCTTGACTCAGGGGATGCCTACTCGTGGTTTCATGGACAAATTCGAGGAGGATTGGCTAGAGATGGTGATGTCCTGTGAGAGGGATTATCGACCTACTCTATGACGGGTAGATATTGCAGTGGCGACAACAGCTATGGTGGTGGCATGTTGTGTAACCAACTCCAAAAATAGAAGAAATGAGATATCAACACCTTAGAAATAAGCCACTTCGAGGGGCCAACCTCCAATACATTACATGAATGAACAATTCTTGGATGATACAATTTACAAAACCTCCTTTCTATATATAGGAGTCCATGGGGCCATAATGTAATCCTAGTGGGCCACAATGTAATTCTAGCCGACCTAACAATAATAATTTAAGGGCACAATAATAATAAAATGGGGGTTACAAGGGTACAATAATAACAATAAGGGGGTTACACTAACAACAATAAGGGACTATACTAGTAATATAGGGACCTATCATGCCCCTCTCCTTCAAAAAAGTGTTGTCCTCAACGCTTGAGTAGCTCTGGGTGCTTCTGTATAAAATTCTCATCCTCCCATGTAGAATCTTTGGTGGGTAAGTTCTTCCACTTGATGAGACACTCTGAAATTGATCGATTCCGTAGTTGTCGAGTTCTTGTTTCCATGACCGCTTCTGGTTCCAATATGATTTTTCCTTCCTCATCAAGTTCTGGCAATATTGTTTGAGCTGGAAGATTTTCTCCTATAACCTTCTTTAAGCATGAAACATGGAAAACTGGATGTACTCGCGAAGAAGCAGGAAGCTCCAATTTGTATGCCATAGTACCAATCTTTTGCAACACCTTGTAAGGACCATAGTACTTTGGCGATAATTTATTATCCTTCTTAGCTTGCTTTAGGGACATTTTTTTATATGGTTGTAGCCGTAAAAATACCCAATCTCCTACATCAAAACTTCTCTCGCTGCGATGTTGATCTGCCTGTTGTTTCATTCGATTTTGTGCCAAATTAAGGTTATCCTTTAAGAGTTGGAGAAATTCTTGCTGATGCTCGATGTGATCTTCGACTGCTTGAACCTTCGAATTTTCCCTTAAAGATGATGTAATCGATGGTGGATGATATCCATAAAGTGCCATAAATGGGGTCATTTTTGCTGCAGTATGGAAGGAAGTGTTATACCACCATTCAGCGAGAGGTAACCACTTGACCCATTGTGTTTGTTTATCGGATACAAAACAACGAAGATATCCTTCCAAACATTTATTTACTATCTCTGTTTGACCATCAGATTGAGGATGATAAGATGAGCTATGAGCTAATTGAGTACCCAAACAAGAAAATAACTCCGTCCAAGAATTTCCCATAAAAATGGGATCTCTGTCGCTCACAATAACCCTTGGGCTTCCATGTAGCTTTTGAATTCTGTCCATAAATGTAGTAGCAACTGTACTTGCTTTAAATGGATGAGATAATGCACAAAAGTGTGCATTCTTGGTAAGTCTATCAACTACCACCATGATGACATTCTTTCCTTCAGACTTAGGTAAACCTGTGATAAAATCCATTGAAATCTCCTCCCAACGCTGACTTGGAATGGATAAAGGTTGTAGAAGTCCCGGGGTCCTAATTGTCTCCACTTTATTCTGCTGGCAAACCAAACATTCCGCCACAAACTTTTGAATATCAGATTTAAGGCCATCCCAAAAAAATCTTTCTTCACCCTGTGGTAAGTTTTTAAAAATCCTGAGTGTCCTCCTAAAGGAGAAGTGTGCAATTCCAGAAGAATCTTTTGTTTTAGTTGGGAATTCTTACAAAGATATAAGCGATCTTTGTACCATAAGGAATCATTTTTCCAACTAAATGTATCGGATGTACTAGGATCTTGCTGCAACTTTTGAATGAGTGTCCATACATCTTTGTCCTTCTTCCATTCATCTCTTGCTTCGGTTATCCGATCTGGTTGGATAATAGAAATGGCACAAAGCAATGCTTCCACCTCTTCATTCTTTCTTGAGAGTGCATCTGCAACAACATTAAGCTTTCCTTTTTTGTAGGTTATTTCAAAGTCATAACCCAACATCTTTGTGACCCATTTTTGCTGCTCTTCTGAAGATAGTCTTTGTTCCAAAAAGTGTTTAAGACTATCATGATCAGTTTTTTCCTTGAAGTGTCTTCCCATTAGGTAAGTTCGCCATTTCTTTAGTGCATGCAGTATTGCTAACATTTCCTTCTCATAAATAGGTTTCTGTAAATACTTTCCTTTGATTGGACGACTTTCAAAAGCAATGGGTCTTCCTTCCTGCATTAAAACTGCACCAATTCCATTTCCTGAGGCATCAAGTTCCACAATAAAGGTTTTTGTGAAGTCTAGCGTAGCTAAGACCAGTGCTAGCCACATTACCTATTTAAGATGTTCAAAGGCCTTAGTTGCTTCGGGAGTCCATGAAAATGCATCTTTCTTCAATAATGTTGTTAGAGGTGCTGCTATTCTCCCATAATTCTTAACAAACTTGCGATAATAGCCTATTAACCCGAGAAATCCTCGCAACTGCTTTATTGTCTTGGGGACTTTCCATTCCTTAATGGCTTTAATTTTGTTAGGGTCTACTTTAACACCCTTGTGAGATATAATATGACCCAGATATTCCACCTCTTGTACTCCAAAGAAACATTTGGATGTTTTTGCATATAATTGTTTCTCCTGCAGTAGTTTGAGCACCCTGTCAACATGTTCAACATGATCCTTCCAAGACCTGTTGTAGATTGGTATTTCATCAAAAAATACTAGCACAAATTTTCTAAGGAAGGGTTTGAAAATGGAATTCATCAACCCTTGAAATGTAGAAGGTGCATTGGTAAGGCCAAAAGGCATGACCAAAAATTCATAATGACCCTCATGAGTTCGAAATCTTGTTTTTGGAATATCTTCAGTCTTCATTCTAATTTGATGATATCCTGAACGAAGATCCAACTTGGTAAAATAAATTGCTCCATGTAATTCATCCAATAATTCATCAATCACAGGAAGGGGAAATTTGTCTTTAATGGTGAGCTTATTGAGCTCCCTATAATCTGGACACATTCGCCATGATCCATCCTTCTTGTGTACCAATACTACAGGAGCAGAGAAAGAACTTTGACTATGTTGAATTATACCCGCCTCTAACATTTCTGCAATCATACGTTCAATTTCGCTCTTTTGGAAGTAAGGATATCTATAAGGCCTGATGTTTGGAGGAACACTTTCTAGAATCAAATGAATAGCATGATCATGATCACGAATAGGTGGGAGTCCTTTGGGAGTTTCAAACACCTTGGAATGATTGTCCAAGACTTGTTGGAGATCTGCAGAAATAGATGATTTTGATGTCGGAACTTCTAATGAGCATAATTGTGAAATTACGCCTCGTTGTTCCTTCTTTAGAAGCTTTGTCATGACATTAGAGCTTATTATCCTTCCTAGCTTCCCTTCAATACCCCGTAATTCGACTTCCTTTCCTTCTAAAAAAAATTTCAAGAAAAGTTCTTGAAAATTAAAAGTTACCGTCCCCAAAGATTGTAACCATTGTACTCCTAGTACAACATCAGCACCTCCCATAGGAATGGAAAGCATTGGACTTGTCAACACATATTCCCCCATGGTTAGCTTGATATTATGGCATTTTCCGGAGCAATTTATAGTTCCTCCATTTGCAACCATCACTTGACATTCTGGTGCTGGGTATAGGAAACAATTTAATTCCTTGGCTACCTTACAATGAATAAAATTTTGGGTGCTACCTGAATCAATCAACACTATTACCCTTTTCTTCTTGATCTGTCCTACTATCTTGAGAGTTTGAGGAGTGGTAATTCCGGCTAGTGCATTACATGATATGGTCGGATTTATTTCTTCCTCTTCTATGGCTGGTTCCTGGTGTATAACCTCTTCTTTTTCATTTTCTTCTTCTTCTTCACAATCTATGTAAAATAATTTCTTTTCAGCACACTTATGACCTTTAGTGTATTTGCTATTACAACTGTAGCAAAGCCCTTTTGCTCTTTTTTCTTCCAATTTTTGTGGTGTCAACCTTGTAGGTTGTGGAAATCTAGGCGTAGAAACACTTCCTTCTTTATAGAATTGAGTGGTAGGCTTCCTTGTTGCCATAATTTTACATTCAACTTTTCTTGCCAACTTGAATGCCTTCTCCAATGAATCAGGTTCCAGAATGCGAACTTCATGTTGAATGTTATCCTTTAAAGTGCCTATGAAGAGATCAATCATGTGTTCCTCTGGAATATCAGTTACCCTTATATTCAATTTTTGGAAGTCCTCAATGTGCTCCCCCACTAAACCCTTTTGTTTGAAATTTATCAATTGGCTAAAGAAGGTGTTGCTCTTTGTATCCTCATAATGTGCTATCATTTCCTCCGTAAAAATTGACCAAGTGACAACTTTTTTACGGGAGCAAAGCCATTGATACCATACAAATGTATTTTGTTCTAAATGTAAAGTTGCAATGCGTACCTTTTGTGTGTTTTGTACATTATGGAGATCAAAATATTGCTCCATCTGTAGTATCCATGTTACAGGATCCTTTCCATCAAACTTCCCCATATCCATCTTTGGAATATGGTGGTTCTTCCCGCCAACATTAGAGTTTATGAAATCACAATTAACATTTATTTTGTTCTCATCATGAGGTTCTTCTACTATCTTTTCACCATTAGGAAACCTTTCTTGTATAAACTTTGTCAAACCTTCCATGTCTGCTTTTAAAAAATTCTTCATGTTTTCCATTTTCTCATCGATCTTAGCTTCCATGTCATCAATCTTAGCTTCCATGCCCACTTCCATGCCATCCATCTTAGCTTCCAAACCAATCATATTAGCTTCCACGCCTTTCTTCAAACCATCCATCTTAGTTTCCATGCCTTTCTTCAAAACTTCCATTTCATTTTTTGTTGCTCTTTGCGAGAGCGAAATTTGCTCTTGTAATTGTGATATGTCATGTTGCCATTCTTCATCTTCATGAGTCATAGTAGAGCCTTCTGAAGGCTTAATGGGTGTTGAATTCTTTTTAGGGGCCATTTTAGAATCAAATACTGATATCTATTCTACAATATGCCCTTGGGATCAATTTAACTTGATTATTCAAACAAGACTTGTGCAATTTGAAAAAAATACACACCTTTTTCTTGCTTTGAGGAGCTCGATATTGAAATTGTATTATCTCTGTGATTGTAGATCTTCAATATCTGAAATTCAGCACTGTAGTAGCCCTCTGAATTTTCTTTTGAATGCCACAGGTATGACCTGATTTGGATTCTCCAAGACAAAGTTGTGTCCAATCTCCCACAATGACCTAATTATGGACTGGTTCAGTAGAGCAAACTTGTAGGACTTGCCACGTGTCACTGTTTCGTCCTTTGTCTCTGAAATTGATAGCCAAGAAACTACAGTCCGTGTACTTGCGACCACTTTTAACGGCACTCAAATCCACTGCCCAGAGAGAGAGTTATTGAACTTTTCCCACGATCACCTCTTTGAGATGAAATTCAGGAGCCTGAAAAAGCACTACCTTCCACAGATCATATCTCCAAAAATATTGCGAAACAAGCTCTGAAATTTTTTGACGAATTTCCTCAGGATTTCAGCTTCGCACCATATGAATTTCAGATTCTGAACCTTCGTAGAAACAGATTTATAGCGAAAATGCCATGATGACCTGTTTAGGAGCTTGAAAAAAGACCTGACTTCCACAGATGATATCTCCGCAAATATTGCGAACCAAGGTCTGAAATTTTTAGAAAAGCTTCCTCAGGATTTCGGCTTCGCACCCTAAAAATTTCAGCTTCTGAAACTTCGTAGAAAAAAATTTATAGCGAAAATGCCACGATGACCTGTTTGGAGCAGCGAAACCCTAGAATCCAAACCTCTGATACCAAATGTTGTGTAACCAACTCCAAAAAATAGAAGAAATGAGATATCAACGCCTTAGAAATAAGCCACTTCGAGGGGGCAACCTCCAATACATTACATGAATGAACAATTCTTGGATGATTCAATCTACAAAACCTCCTTTCTATATATAGGAGTCCATGGGGCCATAATGTAATCCTAGTGGGCCACAATGTAATCCTAGCCGACCTAACAATAATAATTTAAGGGCACAATAATAACAAAATGGGGGTTACAAGGGTACAATAATAAGAATAAGGGGGTTACACTAGCAACAATAAGGGACTATACTAGTAATATAGGGACCTATCATGGCACCAGGAGCAGTGGTGGGCCCAGGTGCTCCTCTTGAGGGGGCACCCCCCTAGAGTAGTTTTGTACATAGAAAAAGCACCCGTTATGGGGATGCTTCCCTTATTTTTTATGAACCTTGTATTTTTGGGCTGGCCAATGGGCCAGTAGTACTATTTTTGTGCTTAGATACACATATTTTTTGATATATATATGAGAGATATTTTTGCGGCTCTACATGGTGTGCTACCTATTTCGGTTTATGTATTTTATGTTATGCTGATGGATATCTATGTTTTTGGTTTTTTATGTATGGTGGTTTATTCGCGATGCATTCCAGTCTAGGATATTTTTAGCTATGCGATCAGCTGTTGGGTTTTGATTCCTTGATACATGTGAGAATGTAATGTAATCAAATTGCCTGCTTAATCTTTTGGCACACAAATATTTTCTAAATAGGTTTGCGTCTCTAGTTTCAAATGTTTGGTTTAACTGCAAAACCACTAACTGGGAATTGAGGTAGATATGCATATGGCGGATGCCCTGATGGAGGGCCTCGCACATAAGTCCAATAACGGCATCATATTCTGCCAGATTGTTGGTTGCTGATCCGATGCACACACCGTTTGAACATAGTGGTGATCGGTCAGGGTGGTAGATGACCAAGGCAGTAGTAGCTAAGTTTTGAGACCATCGCAATTCTCCATTAGAAAATAAAAAATAGGGTTCAAGTAGGTGATCCATGGTGGCACTTTGAGCACGTTTAGGTCCTTGGGTCAAAAATATTTAGGTGTTGGGATTTTTGTGCACTCTAACTCTAGGGGATAAGGGCTACTAGGGCCCTTATGGGTAGAACTTCTTGAGGTAAAGGCCGTTGACGGGGTTAGTGAGGTAGGTCCTGTATGGTTCCATCAAGATGTATGCCCCCTGCTGGAGACAATGTTTGTTGATATAGGGCCCTTTCTGCAAGGTTTCAAACTTTCCTAGCCCTAAGGCCTCTTTTGCGACATCATAGTGAAGGGCTAACTCTCCCTCGATAAATGAGCGAGGGGTGATGTGGCGGTCGAATGATGCTTTTACCCTTTTCTTTTGGGCCTCATTGTGTTGCAGCGATTGTTGTCTGCTTTAGTCAACTAGCTCTAGTTGTACTAGGCATGGTTCTAGAGGTTGGGTGTTATCAAGGACTTTGATGGCGGCATGTAAGTTTGGGATCTTGCGGAAATCAATGCAAAAGCGTAAGGTACCTTGGTATTTTGCGACAGGAATGAGGCAGAATTCTTGTGACGAGGGGGTGGTTGAAATCTTGTCTTGGGTGTGTGGCGATACAAGTCATATGTGGTGAATTGTGTCACTAGCATGCGGCGGGGGAAGGATCTCGATAATGGAGTCAATTGTGAGCCTAACGTTGGCTTTCCCGCTAGGATAGTCAATTTCTAGTAGGTGGAAGTTGTTTTTATCACAGAGGTGCCTAAATTATTTTAGTAGCAGGCATGCCTCTGGCGCGTGATCATGACCAGTGCAAATGGTGCATGGTATGAGAACGTTGACAGAGTAGATAGTGTGACATTCTACGCTACTCGATGTTCCTGATGTGGACGCTTGGAAAGAGTCGGTTGTGGACCAGGTTGTCTTCTGCTTCCATTTTTGCATCGTAGGTTGAGGCTTGCCTCCCTTTTTGGTAGGTGGTTGACTTAATGCTTCTCTACCTACTCTCAACTTGGGGAGATGTGTACACTTAAACGTATGATGGGCGTGTGAATTCGGTAGTAAGTGCGTGTGATCTTCTCTTGATTAGAGAGAATTTTTTGAGGAAGAGGCAAGACTATGCAAAGACTATTTGCAAGGGATTTGAGTTCTTTGCATTGGTTGAATCGATGATCGTTTAGATCACAAAGGCCACATGTTATGCTAGGCTTGGCCTAGGGTATATGCGGTTGGTGTGTGGTATTATCAGGCTTGACACACCATTCAGTGGTGGGGTCTTTGAGTCGGTGATATATCTTTTATGCCATTCTTGGAGATCTCTCATCCTATTTTCTACGACATTAATCATGTTGATAGTGGGACGGATTTGGGAGACATACATACAATGTCGATCGTAATGATTACCCTGACATATTAGGAAAAATTTCCGTTATATGGGGGTCCCATCATGCTTGGTCTGAGGCCAGGTGGGGTACCAACGTCGCAATGCTGCTAAGTTAGGGCAGCGGATGACTATATGGTCCGTCTTTTTGCATAATGTGCATGCAGGTGGGTTTCGTGACATGCCTTTAGAGGTAACTAGGGGTTCCCCACTCAGCTATTCTTCGGCTGACAAGAACATGATAGACCTGCTCATCTCCTCTGCTTGGGCCATGGAGCTGCCGATGGACTTGGCATCCATATCTTCTTCTTGGGAAAGACGAACTATGGCTGAACAAAGGCTAGCAAGGGCTAGCCGTAAGTGAGGTATGTAGTGAAAATTCTCCAATAGGTGATTGTTGGCGCATAACAGACATGTGAATTGTGTTGCCCGTAGCCCCACATAGTAAACCCTTTCAGTTGGATACCATCTATGAATGAGTTCCAATGCAGCACACTCTTCGAGGTAGTGGCCACGTTCATCGCATAGCATGCAACGTATAATGGGCATTACTAGGGGGCACTCTATGAATTGGTGCTCCTCTTGTAAGTATAGGATGGTACACGGCTCGTCATTGATAGACTGGATGGAGGGATCCTCTTGATAGGATTTCTCAATCACGTGTAAGGCGTCCTTATACCGTGGTATTTCTAGACAATGGTGGGTATAATGCCCATAGGTGTCACAGAGAGCACATGCGTGATTGGTACGCAGTGGTTTGATTGTTCTTTTGGTGGCAAGTTCCTTTTTGTTGGAATGTTGTTTCAAGGTGCATGCTTCACAGCCGAGGAGTGGTTTTAATTCGTCCAACTCCAGGAATATGTGGGTAGGGTGTCTTGTGACATCACATATAGTGCAGGCTGATGACTCCCTTTGCATGGTGGGGGTCACCACTTTCTTTTGTTTCCTGGCAATTTTCTTGGTCGTGGTCACCAGTTTCGCAATGGGAATTTCCCTTGCGTGGGCGGTTTCGACCGCTGCTTGGGTAGGTTGGGGCTCCTCGGGACCAGGGGGATTTAACCCAAATGTATTAACGTTGGTAGATACTATTCCTAGAGGGGGAAAATGATACCACACTGGGAACACCAACGATATATTGGGTAACACCAGTGTTTCCAAGACCTGCTGGGAGGTGAAGCTAGGAGGTGGGTAGAGGAAAGGAGTTTGGGAGGTGGTGTAGACTAGGGAGGCTGCAGTGGCTGATGCCTCGGTTTCGTTACTGCTTGAGTCTGTGTCCTGACTAACCTCGGTGCTTGATGTGGACATCATGCATACTAGGGCCCTTGTGGCATTGAGCGATACCTCAGGGGTGATGGGAGGATCTCCTACGAATGACCCTAGGACAGACGATGGTTTGAATTGGCCAGGGCCATATTATTGATACCGTGAAAGAACATCTATGGCTATATCTACATAGGGTAGAACCATATCCATGTTGGTCAAGGGATGCTTTTCACTGTGCATCAGTTGGTCTACTATGATTATTCAATCCTCATGGGGGAACATCATGATGCGGAAGACGGAGGATGCTATGGCAGACATGGCGTACATGTAACTCTTCCCAAGGAGTATATTGTAATCCAAGTGAGTGTCCAAGACTTCGATGTCTATGTGGACTGTCTTGCTGGCTAAACAGACCGATACATTTTGGAAGAGACCGACGGGGGTTGAGGGATGACCGTTGTATGCTCTGAGTGTGATGATGAAAGGTTTGAATTTGGGGGCTCCTAACTTCTGCCATACATTCTTTGACATGATGCATGCGGATGCACCCTTGTTAATTACACATCGGTGAATAGTGATATTCTGTACCAATACTGGTATCTGGAAGGCGACCATGGAGGGAAGCCTAGGGGTGGCTTTGTCTAAGTCAAATGCCATCATGAACGTGTCGGCAGGGTTGACAATGCCTAATGCGGAAAGTAGGGTGTTAGTATGAATCTTGATTCGAGGTGTACGAAAAAATACCACTTTAGCTGCGCATAACAAACAACCCTAACAATAGATATGACTACTAATATCTTCAGATCTACAGTTAGATGATCAAGACAAATCCTGCAAAAATCTAGATCTATGCATTAGAAGACATTAAACAATAGAAAAATAATATGTACTCCATAGATCCAATAGACAAGAAAAGAATATATCCAATGAAATTTTTATTAATGACACCTAGGAGGAAAACACAAGAGGGTGTTCCCTATTCTCCTCAATGGGATGGGTTCTTGTAAGTCCTCAGCACTTCAGATTTATAATTCCTCTCTCTTGATGGTGTAGAAAACCCAAACAAAAATGTAAAAATATGGCTATGATAGTGGATCAATAGCCATACCAAGAGTTGAGATCCTGAGTGATCGTTAGGCAACAAAAGGTGATAAATGATTGGGTAAACCCTTCTATTTATAACAAAATATTGAGTTAGTCTAGATATTGGTGCATAGTTAAAATATTAATAACCAAATCAGGATCCAACTTTTATGGAATATTTTATTATATTTGTTGGAGGGAAAAGGAATTTTACTTGAGTCAAATCCCCTTATTTTTAAATAATAAATAAATAAATGATTTATTTATCATTTTAAGGATGTGATTAAGTAATAATAAATAAATAAATAAATGATTTATTTATTATTTTAAGGATATGGTTGAGTAGTAATCAAATAAATAATGATTTATTTAATTATTTAAGGGAGATGTAGTCATTTTAACAAAGAATATTATTTAAGTAATGTTTAAATAATTATTCTTAGAAAATCATAAGATAAATAATGATTTATCTAATTAATTTCCTTGTTTTGGGTTAAATATAACCAGGAATATTAATTAAATTGTTGTTTAACTAATTATTCCTTGAGGAAAAATCAAACTAATATGGATTTACTTAATGTTTCCCCACGGGGTTTCCTATTTAGACCATAAACAACTTAATAAAGGTGGTTTACGAAGTTATTTTTCATAGTGAATGCGATTTTACTTGGGGTAAAATCGGTCTTACTTGGTGTACTTGTGTCCATCTAATAACAAAGAATTAGATGACCAAAAAATGGTGTAACATATTGTCCCCCAGCGTGTGAGCATTAGGAGCTAATTGTATGACCAAAGTATGTTGTAAGAACTCAATCACTAGACATCAACGGGGAAGTCAATGAGAGAGGATTGTAAGGTAGACCAAAGTGCTGAAAGAACTAGACCTTGAGGAGGTGACTTGAAGGTGCAACAAGTCTTTTTGATAGGTAAGTACCTGCTATAGGCGGCGGGGGAGGCATACCTATGCCCACCGAGGCAATAGTACAAGCAATAAGGCATCTGGAAAACCACGAGACAACATAATGCTGGCATAAACATGAGCCATATAAACAACACGATAATGAATCCCACATACATATTGTGCTTGGGATAACAACTAGGACTTGTACAATGATATCTGAGTACATGAGATATAAATGCAACCCAGATGCCCCTAAAAACAGGAAAGGGATCTGAAAATTTGACTGATACATGCAAAAAAAAAGGCGTTGCAAGCCGCTGAGGCGGACATCATCAAATGTATGGAGCTGCATCGAAGGGTGTAATGAAGAGGTCATCCAAGTGTGTGGGGGGCTACTTGTAGGGCCACCCCCTCATGAGGGCTGAGACATCTCACACACACCCGGGGATCACCGATGTCAGCTGCTGCATCACTGGACCATTGAGTATACAGATCTTGATCATGCTTAAAGGAGCTGGAGCTGAGAAACAATCAAGTCAAAGGGCAATGAGGAGTCCCTTTGCCTGATCCGAGGCACTGAAAAAGAGTGGAAGCTGGAACCAAGGTACACCGCCCTCTAGACCTGTCTTCTGGAATGAATGAGCTGATGTCGACAGAAGGAGGTTTTCCATAGGGGAGGAAATAAGGGATCCTCAACTAAGGTACAAGAGAAAATAGTAAAGTGACTAACAGACTGACACCAATGATGATGATGAAATGGGGGGGGATTGAGTAGCGAATGGATGAATTCCCTTGTTAGAGCATAAATGGCATGGACGACTTGGTAGAGACTGACACAATATCATGAGGGATAGGGGATAGTAGGACCGAAGGCCATAGTGGGCGACATGAGAGAGGGACCAAGCAATGAAGGATGGAAGACTATAGCGGGATGCAAAGGGACTTGGGATAGACTCCATGAAAGCAATGATGACTCAACTCGGATGCTCTAAACAAGGGTGACTTGATGGTGCTTCCACATAGGAAAAGGGGCCAATGGGGACCATAAGAGCATGAGCACAATATGGTAACTCACGACGAAAGTTGACACAAGTGTGGAAAAATATGGAGGCAACATGGTGCCCCCAGTACAAGTGTTGCAAGTGAAGAAATTCGATTTTGAGGAAGGGTGAAGTGGTGCTTCTTGGACAAAATGTGTCCTGGTGAAATATCAAATCAGAAAAATCTAATAGATACCCATTTGAGGGATTTCCAATGGTACATACGGTTCAGCAAACTGAGCTTCGGTTTGGCCGCAACAGGTGAAAGAAAAATCAGGGGTTTTCTTTTAATAAGGCATTTTCCCGCCCAATTCACTCATTCACAGGTGGAGCTATGGTGAGTGTAGTGAGGAGATAAGGTCCTAAATCTTGTGGTGATTTTAGCAGACAAACCGACCGTTGGAATTGAGAGCAATCAGTTGAAGGTAAGAGGCCTAAAACTACTCTTTCATTTCAGTGGATTGAAAGTTTAGTTTAGGTACCCATAGCTCATGAATAGGATTGTCACACTTTTTGGGGTTTGCTCTGCAACCTGGGTAGCAGGTCCTGGGCAGAAAACTGCGACCTATCCTAGTAAATGACCTGAACAGTGTGACCTATCAAAGAAAGGGGTTTTCAATGTTGTTTTTGGCTGAGATCTTGGATTTTTATGGTTGAGGGGCATAGGTTCCCCCAAGCATGTTGTGGTCATGCCAAGATGTATTTAGAAAAAGGGAAATCTAAACACATTTTAATGATGTAGTGTGCCATTTTTTTTTAGTATGGTTATGCAGTTTGAGAAAGGAAATAGACGATTACCAATCTCTTTTGCTACTGCATATATGAATCAAATGGACTTTAAGTTTATGGGTTGGCATACATGGTGTTACTATCCCAAAGAGAGGATTTTGAGATAATGAACTGATGTTCTCCTAGAAAACCCATAGGTTGGTCAACCATAATATCTATGAGACTGGGTTGCTGATGTAATATGAAGGAATGATGAGGGGTATCCTCCCTAGAGTGATCTGAAGTGATATGGGGCTCTAGATATTCTTCTAAATGTGGAAGAATAATGGGATGAGAGTCGACACGACTAGATTCACTAGGAGAGTTGTGGAGAATTTCTTCTCCTCGTCTCTCAAATATGGGTGCTGTAGAAATTTGAATAATTTGCTGAGTTATTCACCGAAATTATCCTAATTACACACTATTTAAGCTTCATGCATAATACATAACCTCTTCTACAATTGATCATCAATATGCGGAAATAGAAAGCAGTCGCATGCGCTCATTAAAACATAATCAAGCACACATATCAACACAGTATGTAATGGGGAAAGAAATAGCTGAAAACCCCAAACTATCTGTATTTTATAATGATAGAGAACATGTAACAATACATAGCACAATACTCCTCACAAGTACTCAGTACTATCTCCAAAAAGTTACACACAAACTAATTGAGATTTGAACAAGTCATGGGTTCAAATATTCTCCACAAGTCTGCCTGCCTCTACTGCGCAATCCAAGTGAGTAATGAATGAGATCCAAGTTCGAATCCCACTAGCTCCAACTGCACAATCCTCATTGGCAATCTCCATCAATGTGTGTGCTAATCTCATGCACAATCCTGGTCACAACTGATAGTCACACTCACCCTTTCACCCACCTCTAACACGTGTCTCCACTGAACTGTCCATGCATTGCAGTTAACTGATGTGTTATTTAGTTGATTTATGAGTTAATAATTAGTGAATTAATTAATAATTAATTCACACCACTCATCACTAGTGTATTTTTCAGTGAGACTAAATACAACCAGTTCAACTAAGTTAAACAGAACACAACTCCACCAACTGTCTCATCAACTCCACCAAACTCTGCCACATGAGTTCTAACTGAAGTCAACCATGCAATAGCTCAACTAACCCTTAGGAAAAGCGTATTTCCTTCTGTCAGCTGCATGTGCCACATCCAAGCATCAAACTGAAGTGCTCCAAGATGATAAGATAATGTTTATAGTCTAAATATTATTAAGGGTTAATAATATTTCACTGTTCTATTTTTAGCCACGCAATCTAAAAATAGAAACCGCCCAATGTCTAAAAATAGAGGTCCATCTATTTTTACCAACTCGACCAATCATCCATAAATAGCATCCTGCAACTCATAGACCATGATCCCTATGTCTGAAAATAGACATATTCTAAAAATAGACTTTGCGCCAAAAATAGCCTGCGGGCCCACTTAGTGAAGGCGACTTCATTTCACTAAGCTCCATCATCTTGTTGCATTTTCAACAGGTGCCCCCTTACCCAAATATTTTGTGTCAATTTAATGGCCATAAGGTGCATGTGGTTCGAATGCATGAGTTCAATGTAAGGGGGCAAAGATATAGTCAGGGGTGGTGACTGCTTCCATAATGTCGTCATCGTAATAGAGGATGGGTTGACTAGTGAAAGAAATACCATTTGATGTGGCGAAACTACTTGACTCATCATCATGAGAAGAGAGGTTCACATGTGCATCATCACAAGTGGTGATAGATGAATAATCAGATAAAGGACCTACCAATGTTGAGCCCAGGGTGATCGTTGAAGGGAGGTCAAGCGAAACATCAAGGGAGGTCTCCAAGGAGACTTCTACCGAGGGTCTCATGGATGATGATAGGTAGAAAATGGTGGGAAAAGGCTCTGTCATCTCGACATCAGGAGGGGGAATGTCGATGGGAGAATTCGTGTCCTCTGGTTTTTCTGAAGAAAAATGTGCAAATAAGGGAGTAGTGGACTTGTTGCGCTGGATCTTGAATTGGCGAACCGCTTCCAAAGCGGAGCGATACTCTTCAAGGCAGGGATAGAGGTGAGTATAGTGGCCATGGAAATCACACAAAGCGCAAGGGTGATTTGTTTGCAAAGACTTGAGTTTCAGGATTGAATCCGGTATAGTGACATATACCTCTGGGATATCAGACTCCGGAAATGTCTCATTGACCATGGACTTAAGGTGAGGCAACTTCAGACAAGTATGGGTGGCCTGGCTAGCAACATCACACAAGGCACATTGGATGGTATGCTTTGGAGGTCGAAAAGGGGTAGGGTTGGTCGGGGCAGCCTTGTCCTTTGATGCCCCCTTGTGAGCTTTTCCCTTCTTACGCGAAGCAGTCGCAACGGGAGGTGGTTCCTGTTGAGGTGAATGAGGCACTCTTGTAGCGGGAGAAGTCATAGGGACCGGTTGGACCAAGGTTAAAGAAAGATAAGGTTTGGGTTGACCAGGCAGGGTAGCGACTGGAGGATTGAGGTACTAGATGGGAATCCCAAGGGTCAGGTTAGGAAGAGAGAGGGTGGCCATAACAGGTACTGTGTACACTCCTTGTTAGTATGAATCCTTTGTCGAAGTGTACGAAAAAGGACCACTTTAGCTACGCATAACTAATAGCCCTAACAACAAAAGTGGCTGCCAATATCTTCAGATCTGCGGTTAGTTGAACAAGAAAAGAGCTGCAAAAAACCAGATCTATGCATGGAAAGACATTAAGCAGTAAAAAAAAGGGTTTGCTCCATATACCAATAGACAAGACAAGAACAATTTTTGAAAGAATTTTTGTATTAAGGGCACCTGGGAGGAAAACAAGAAGGCGTATCCAATTCTCCTCAATGGGATGGGTTCTTGGAAGTCCTCGGCACTTCAGATCTAAAATCTCTCTCTCTTGTTGGTGTAGAAAACCCACACAAAGAATAGAACTCAAAGGGAGCTCACACAGCAAATGGTGGAAAAATGTGACCAAGTGTATAGATCTAGAGTGATCTAATAGCCAACAAAAGGTGAAGAATGGTAGGAAAAACCCTCCTATTTATAACAAAATATTGGGTCATTCTAGATCTTGGTGCATGATTAAAATAACATTAACCAAATCTAGATCCACCTTTTATGGAATATTTTATTGTATTTGTTGGAGGGAAAAAGTATTTGACTTGGGTCAAATCCCTTTATTTGTAAATAATAAATAAATAAATGATTTATTTATCATTTTAAGGAAGTGGTTGAATGATAATCGAATAAATAATGATTTATTTAATTATTTGTGGGTGATTTGGTCATATTTAACAAGGAATATTATCTAAATAAGATTTAAATAATTATTCCTAGAAAATAATAAGATAAATAAAGGTTTATCTAATTAATTTCTTTGTTTTTGAGTTAAACATGACTGGGAATAATAATTAAATTATGGTTTAATTAATTATTCCATGAGGAAAATCAAACAAATATAGGTTTGTTTAATATTTCCTTTTGGGGTTTTCTGTTTAGACCATAAACAACCTAATAAATGTGGTTTATTAAGTTATTTAACATAGTGAAGGCAATTTTACTTAGGGTAAAATTGGTCTTACATGTTGTACTTGGGTCCATCTAATGATAATAGGTTAGATGACCAAAAAATGGTGTAACAGATTGCCCCCCAGCGTGCGAGTGTTAGGAGCAAATCGTATGACCGAAGTACGTTGTAAGAACTCAATCACCAGACAACAAAAGGGAAGTCAGAGAGAGAAATGTGAGGTAGAATAAGGTGCTGAAGAACTAGACCCTGAGGAGATGAGACTTACAGGTGCAACAAATCTATTTTTATGAGAGGGTGCCTGTGCTAAAGGCGGCGGGGGAGGCATACCTATGCCCGCCGAGACAAAGTACAAAAGAATAGTGTGTCCAGTAAACAAGGGACCAAACCATAAAGTACAACCAGCATAATCATGAGCCAGATAATAATACAACGAGGAATCCCACATACATGCTGTGCCTGGGATAACAGCCAGGACTTATAAAATAATATCTGAGTACATGAGATACAAATACAACCCAAATGCCCCCGATACATGGGGAAGGGCTCACAAGATCTGACTGATACACGCAAATCAAAGAGGCGCTGCAAGCGGCTATGGCCGACATCATCAAATATATGGAGCTGCATCAAAGGCTGTACGGAAGAGGTCATCCGGGCATGTGGGGGGCTACCTGCAGGGCCACCCCCTCATGAGGGTTGTGACATCTCACACACACCCGGGAACGATCAAAGGCTGCTGCTGCATCACTGAACCATCAAGCATGCAGATCTCGATCGTGTTGAAAGGAGCTGAAGTGGAGAAACAATCAAGTCAAAGGGAAATGAAAGATCCCTTTGCCTGATCCAAGGCACCGAACAAGAGTGGAAGATGGAACCACGGTACAATGCCCTCTAGACCTGTCTTCTGGAATGAAGGAGATGATGTCGACAGAAGGAGGTCCGCCATAGGTGAGGCAATGAGAGATCCTCAACTAAGGCACGAGAGAAAATAGTAGAGCGACAGACAGACTAATACCAATGATGATGGTGGAATGGAGGGGACTGAGTAGCGAATGGACGACTTCCCTTGCTAGAGCATGAAGGGCATGAATGACATGGCAGTGACTGACACAATATCATCAGGGATAAGGGACAGTGGGACTGAAGGCCATAATGTGCGACACAAGAGAGAAACCAAGCAATGAGGGATGGAGGACTATAGCAGGGTACAAAGGGACTCGGGATAGTCTCCATGAATGCGATGATGACTCCACTTGTATGCTCTAAACAAGGGCGACTCGATGGTGCTGCCACACAGTAGAGGTCCAATGGGGGACCATGAAAACATGAGTACAAGATGGTAACTCATGACGAACATCAACACGAGCATGGATAAGTATGGAGGCCAAATGGTGCCCCTAGTATGAGTGTTGCAAGTGAAGGAATTCGATTTTAAGGAGGGTTATGGTTGAGGGGCATAGGTGCCCCCAAGCATGATGTGGTCATGCCAAAATGTATTTAGAAAAATGGGAATCTAAACACATTTTAATGATGTGGTGCACCATTTGTTTTCGTTATGGTTATGCAGTTTGAGAAACGGAAGGGAGGATTACCAATCTCTGTTGGTACTGCGTAGAGGAATCAAATGGACTTTAAGTTTTTGGGTTGGCATACCTGGTGTCACTATCCCAAAGAGAGGATTTGGAGATAATGAACTGATGCTCTCTTAGAAAGCCCATAGGTTGGTCGACAACAATGTCTAAGAGATTGGGTTGCTGATGGAAGATGAGGGAATGATAAGGGGTATCATCCCTAGCGCGATCTGAAGTGATATGGGACTCTAGAGGTTCTTCAAAATGTGGAAGAATAATGGTACTAAAGTCAACACGACCAGATACACTAGGAGAGTTTTGGAGAGTTTCTTCTCCTGGTCTCTCGAATATGGGTGCCCCCTTACCCAAATATTAGGTTTCAATGTAATGGCCACAAGGTGCATGTGGTTTGAACGCATGGGTTCGATGTAAGGGGGAATGGATAAAGTCAGGGGTGGGGATTTCATCCATAATGTCGTCATCGTGATATAAGATGGGGTGATGGGTGGAAGAAAGACCACCTGATGCGGCGAAGCTACCTGACTCATCATCATGAGAAGAGAGGTTCACATGCGCATCGTCATAAGGGGTGACAGAAGAGTAAGTAGATAAAGGATCTACCGATGTTGAGCCCAAGGTGATCGCTGAAGTAGGGTCAAGCGAAACAACAGGGGAGGGAATGTTCCCCGAGGGTCTCATGGATGATGATAGGTAGAAAATGGTGGATGAAGGCTCCGTCATCTCGACATCAGGAGGGGGAATGTCAATGGGATCAATCATGTCCGGTAGTTATGCCGAAGAAAAACGCGCAAATAGGGGAGAAGTGGACTCATTGCGCTTGGCCTCGAATTGGTGGACAGCGGCTAGAGAGGTGCGGAAGTCCTTGAGGCGGGGAAAAAGATGGGTGTAATGGCCATGGAGATCACACAAAGCATAGGGGTGGTTGGTGTGAATAGTCTTGGGGTTCTTGATCGTGGTCACGGAAGGAATAGAGGCTTCAGGGATCGTGGACTCAGGGAACGCGACATTAACCATGGGCTTGAGATGAAGAAATTCAGGACAGGTATGGGTGGCGTGACCGATAACATCACACAAAACACACTAGATGGTATGATTTGGAGGCCGAGGAGGGGCAGGGTTTGTCGGGGCAGCCTTGTCGTTTGATGCCCCCTTGTGAGCTTTTCCTTTCTTACCCGAAGCGGTCGCAATAGGAGGTGGTTCCTGTTGAGGTGACTGAGGCACTGTTGCAGCGGGAGAAGTCTTGGGGACTGGTTGAACTGAGGTCAAAGCAAGATAAGGTTTGGGTTGACCAGGCAAGGTTGGGGCTGGAGGATCAAGGTACCAGACGGGAATCCCAAGGGTCAGGTTAGGAAGAGAGAGGGTGGCGATGACAGGTACCGTGGACACTCCTGGTGGGGGAGCTAGGAACGGTGTCTCACCAGAGGGGTAAGGGCGAGGTGGGACGGCTCCTAAATGGCTAAGGCTTGGAGGAACCGTTCCAGGAGGACAAAGAGGCTCATGACTACCAGCTGCAGGTGAAGGGCTAGGAGCAGGTTGCGGAGAGTGCAGTTGCTGACTAGCCGAAGCAGGTTGCTTGAGAGCAGCCCGAGACGATTGCATCATGCAAACATTCGACAAGATGGGGTCAGAGATAGGAGGAGGGGGTAGACCAGGAAGAGTTCCAAGCAGGGAGGAATCTTTATAGACGCCGGGAGAGACACTGGTCAAGGAATTGACGGTTTGCTTGTTGGCTATAGAAGAGATGATCGTCTCAGGTGAGGTCTGAGATTTTGGCTCATGATACGTCAACTGGTCAATGGTGACTATCTTTCCATTATGAGGGAAAGACATCTTGCGGAAAACCGCGGATGGGACAGCAGACATAGCATAGGTGTAGCTTTTCCCCAATAGAATGTTGTAGTCTAGAGGGGCGTCAATGACTTCGACGTCAACACAAACGGTCTTACCAGCAAGGGTGATAGGACAATTACGAAAAAGGCCAATGGGCTGGGAGGTGTGGCCATCCCACGCTCGAAGGGTGATCGTGGAAGGGGCCAACTCAGGAGATCCGAGTTGCTTCCAAACCGAAGCGGACATCACACAAGTGGATGCCCCCTCATCAATTATACACCGAGAAACGTTGGCGTTCCGTATTTTGACTGGGATTTGGAAGGCGACGGAAGCAGGAAGGGGAGGATGGTCTGATTGATGGGCGTTGAACACAATCATTTGGTTATCAGCAGGATCTACAGCGCCCACAGCAGATAGTAGAACCTTCTTTTTGGAAGGGCACGACTGGAGGAGTTCCAGTGTGGAAATGGCAGCAGGAGATTGCGCCAAATCATCTACTATGCTATACGAATGAGCAGCTCGACCAGAAGCAGCATTTCGACGTAACGGTCCTTTAGGAATCTTGGGATGGACCTCAAATTTGGGTTGAGGGATATGTAAGGGACAATTGGTTGTCGAAAGAGGCTCTGTAGAACCGGAAGAAGGGGACTCGGGGGCAGACTGAGCGGGAGGCTTGGGGTACTGGCGAGACCGAGTTTGAAGGTGAAGGTCGACGGTTGGGGAAGGATCAGAGTTCATCATAAGGATCTGGTAATCGAAGGAACTAGAAAGGGAAGGTGGAGTGGCGGCCTGGCTGTCAGGCGGTTGGGTAGCCACGAATCCTTGCTGGGGGAAAGGATCAGTAAACACAGCTGGTTGGGTAGTGGCCACATTAGGAGGAGCATGAGGGGAGGCGTGTTGTCCGCACAATGTGGCTTGAGACTCCCACATCTGCCGCATCTGGGGTAAGAGGGGACAATCGTGGGTGTAATGACCATAAACACCGCAACACGAACAAGGCTTATTTGTGCGAAGCGGCCTGTCCGGCTTGGGCTGAGTGCCCTGTTGCTGGTTGGCAGTGTTAGGGTCAACACCTTGAGGGTTGGGTCCACGAGTACCAGGGGTAGATTGGTTTGGATTGCCTCTCCGCCTTCTTTGAGAAGAAGGGGGATTAGTCGCGCCCTTCTGTGCAAATACTTTCCCTGGAGGGCGTTGTAGGTGTTGTTGCAGGTTTGGAGGAGGCAAGGGAGATGGAAGCGCATATGCTGGAGGAGCTGGTGCACTAGGCTGCGGATAAAGGTAATGGTTAGGTTGGGAAACATTGAGGTAAGCAGAAGGTTTGGCAAAAGGAGGAGGCATGCCGTATCCTGGATACATGCTACCGGGAGGGGGAAGAGTGCTAGAGGTGCTGGCCCCTCCCTGAGGGAGACCATAGCCCATAGGAGGTTGAGCGTATGGATGGAAAAGGGCTCCAACGATACCGTCGGCAGAATGAGATGCCCCCGGGGCGTTAGCGCCGCTGGGCCTAGGGAGGTCAGGAAGAATGGTATAAACATAACCAGACTGAGCATAGATCAGGTCATATTTCAAGGCTATTTGGAGGGCGGCTTCTTCGGTTTGAGGAAAATGGGAGGCGACATCTTTGCCAATGGGAGCTAAGAGAGAGCGAAGGAACCAGTCCATATAGATCCGATCTTCGAAGGGGGGAGCTCGACATAAGCTTCGTCTTCGTCGCCATTCCTGGATATGAGCGGAAAGGCGGGTTGAAGAGGTTTGCTTGAAAGAGGTCAAAAGCTCTGTACCAGTATCGTATCGGAGAAGGAGCTGGAAGTAAGATAAAAAGGCTTGGGAAATGGTCGCAAAGGTGGTATGGGAAGAGGTGGCTTGGTCTACATACCATTTAGAAGCTTCGTCGGTAAGCGTGCGTTGGAACAATCGAAGATGGATAGAGTCATCGGTAATGGAATTGGAGGAACACCACATGTGGAAAGATCGGACATGATTGGTTGGATCTTCTCCAGCAAGGCCTTCGAACTTAGGGATGTCGGAGGGGAGCTTGGTTGGCATAGCGGGCCAACCAACATCGTGGCGGATAGGGTCATTGATCAACTGATTGAAATCGGGGAGGCTGAGGCCTGCAATGTACGACAGCAAGGGTATGGCCGAGGTAGTTCCTGTGGCGGTTCCGCTAGTAGTAGTTCCGGCATTAGGGCCGGGAGCACCGCTAGCGTTAGGCCCTGGACCAGACATAGTGAAGGTGACAGGGGGAGAACCAGAAGGAAAAGGAGAACCCAAAGAATCAGAAGAGGAGTCGGAGTGCGGACTCGGAGGAGGACTGGCTCGACGACGGCGGGACGGAGCAGGTCGATCGACCGGAAACTGAGGGTGAAGGCCAAGAAGTCTTCGGGAAGTGCGCCTTGGGGGTGCAATGATGACAACACAAACACGGCACAAGGGGAAGAAGAACGACCACAAGGGCAAGGAGGTGCAGAATCAAGTGATTACAATGTCGAAACAAGGGCAGATAGGTGCAGTGTCAATTGATTTTAAAGTCTTTGCCTGGCGGTGTAAACCAGGCTCTTCTTCACTTAGGGTGAGTGTGTGGCATGCGTTAATTTTAATTTTTAAACCCTTTTCGTTTTGAGAGCAAGAGAAAAAGTGTGCTGCGTAACTGAAAATAAATCTGCAGAGAACTGTATATAATGCTGAAATAACAGAAAAATAATAGCTACTAGTGCATCGATTCAACCCAAGAAGGCGGGTCACTCAAAACTAATCTAAAAAAGGGCAAAAATCTAGTCAAAACACACTTAAAAAGAGGCCAATAGATCTAGGGTCAAGAGGGACAGGGATCTAAAGGATAAAGCTGCTGAAAAGAGGTGCAGATTACAGCCAAGAGGCAAAGGCAAGGTGGCTGGAAAAAAGGAGGAAATCAGCAAAAAGCAGAAGGGGCAAGGAGGAGGCCCTAAAAGTAGATCCAAACAAATCTTCAGGAGGTGATTTGCGAGGTAGAAGAGTTGATTAAAAGGGATCTGAAAAGGAGGTATCAGATCTAGAAAAGGGGAGGCTGAAACTCTGAAAAATCAAACACCTGAAACAGCTAAAACTCTTCCACCAAAAGTGGAGGGTGCTGAAGCCCTAGGGGGCTAGGTTCCCACTTAGATGAGCAAAACAGATCAGGAACAGGTCGGAACCGTCTAAGACAGAGGCTGGAAAACCCTGACAGAAGCTTCAGAAAAACCCAGAAAAATTGCAGAAAAACAACTGAATAATTGGCAGGTCGCAGGTTCTGACCCGTTTTCAGTGCAGGTCGCAGAAAATGGGCAGAAAAGTGTGACCTGGAGGTCCAGGTCACATTTTATGGGCTGGAAAGTGTGACCTGAAGCTCCAGGTGTCTCGGCGGCAGATTTCCAGAAAAGTTGTCATCTCAGTTGCGACTGATGTCGCTTACCTGCGCAATAGGGCCAGAAACACACGAAAGTTAGAAATTTTAATGTTTTAGGGTTTTATAGGAGAAAAACAACATGAAAATAGGAAAAAAAAAAGCTGAAAAGAAACCCTAGGGTCTGAAGTAGTTAAATATGCAGGAATATAAAAAACGACAGCGGTCATAATTTAAAACCCGTGTGGAGTCGCCATTTGTTAGTATGAATCCTTTGTCGAAGTGTACGAAAAAGGACCACTTTGGCTACGCATAACTAATAGCCCTAACATCAAAAGTGGCTGCCAATATCTTCAGATCTGCAGTTAGTTGATCAAGAAAAGAGCTGCAAAAAACCAGATCTATGCATAGAAAGACATTAAGCAGTAAAAAGAAGGGTTTGCTCCATATAACAATAGACAAGACAAGAACAATTTTTGAAAGAATTTTTTGTATTAAGGGCACCTGGGAGGAAAACAAGAAGGCGTATCCAATTCTCCTCAATGGGATGGGTTCTTGGAAGTCCTCAACACTTCAGATCTAGAATCTCTCTCTCTTGTTGGTGTAGAAAACCCACACAAATAATAGAACTCAAAGGGAGCTCACACAGCGAATAGTGGAAAAATGTGACCAAGTGTATAGATCCAGAGTGATCTAATAGGCAACAAAAGGTGAAGAATGGTAGGAAAAACCCTCCTATTTATAACAAAATATTGGGTCATTCTAGATCTTGGTGCATGATTAAAATAATGTTAACCAAATCTAGATCCACCTTTTATGGAATAGTTTATTATATTTGTTGGAGGGAAAAAGCATTTGACTTGGGTCAAATCCCTTTATTTGTTAATAATAAATAAATAGATGATTTATTTATCTTTTTAAGGAAGTGGTTGAAGGATAATTAAATAAATAATGATTTATTTAATTATTTGTGGGTGATTTGGTCATATTTAACAAGGAATATTATCTAAATAATTATTCCTAGAAAATAATAAGATAAATAAAGGTTTATCTAATTAATTTCTTTGTTTTTGGGTTAAACATGACTAGGAATAATAATTAAATTATGGTTTAATTAATTATTCCATGAGGAAAATCAAACAAATATAGGTTTGTTTAATATTTCCTTTTAGGGTTTCCTGTTTAGACCATAAACAACCTAATAAATGTGGTTTATTAAGTTATTTAACATAGTGAAGGCAATTTTACTTAGGGTAAAATTGGTCTTACATGGTGTACTTGGGTCCATCTAATGATAATAGGTTAGATGACCAAAAAATGGTGTAACACTCCTGGTGGGGGAGCTATGAATGGTATCTGACCAGAGGGGTAATGACCAGGCGGGATGGCTCCAAGATGGTTAAGGCCTGGAGGAACCGTTCTAGGAGGGTATAGGGGGTCATGAGTACTAGTTGAAGGTGAAGGGCTAGGAGAAGAATTTTTAGAAGGCTGATCATAGGACATCATGAGAATAGTGTAATCAGGGGAACTAGATGGAAGAGGTTGAGTGGCCACCTGACCTTCAAGTGGTTGGGTAGCCACAAATCCTTGCTTTGCATCCACCTGTGCCTGGGGGGGTGGTGACTGCTGTTGCAGGGGTTGAGAAGGCGAGAGAGGCGGAGGTGCTGATGCTGGAGGAGCTAGAGCTCCAAGCTGTGGATACAGATAATAAGGGGGTTGGGAAATAGTGTGGTAAACATGAGGTTGGGCCAAAAGAGGAGGCATGCCGTATCCTAGATACGTGCTACCAGGAGGGGGAAAAGTGCGGGAGGTGCTGCTCCCCCCAGGAAAACCATAACCCATGGGAGGCTAAGCATATGGATGAGAGAGAGCTCCAACGATACCGTCAGTGGTATGAGGTGCCCTCGGTGCGTTGGCACCACCGGGTCTGGGGAGATCAGGTAGAACAGTATAAACATAACCCATCTTAGCGTAGATTAGGTCATATTTTAACGCCGTTTGGAGGGTGGCTTCTTTGGTTTGAGGAAAATGCGATGCGACATATTTCTCGGTAGGAGGCAAGAGAGATCTAAGGAACTAGTCCATGTAGACACGGTCTTCGCAGGTAGCTGATTGACATATGATCTTTATTCTCTGCCATTCTCAGACATGATATGATTGACGGAAAGAAGTCAAAAGTTTGATACCAGTTTCATAACGAAGGGGAAGCTGTAATTAAGATAAAAAAGCTCCGACAAGAGTCGCAAAGGTGGTATGAGAGGAAGTGGCCTGATCAACATACCACTTAGAAGCTTCACCTGTAAGCATTCGTTGGAACAACTGAAGACAAACATAGTCATCGGTAAATGGAGTCAGATGAACACCACATGTGGAAATATCAAACATGATTTGAAGGATCTTCTCCAGCAAGGCCTTCAAACTTTGGGATGTCGGAAGGGAGCTTTGTCGGCATAGCAGACCAACTAGCATCGTGGTGTATAGGGTCATTTATCAGCGATTCCAAGTTGGGGAGGCTGAGGCCTTCCATGAAGGGGACAAAGGCACAACCAGGGTAGCATCCGTACTGGTCCCACTAGTGGTATTCTCAGCCTAAGGGCCAGGGTTGCCACCAATATAAGGTCCTGCACCAGACATGGTGAAGGTGTCAGGGGGAGAACCGAAGGCAGAACGAGAAGGAGAGCCCAAAGGAACAGAAGAAGAGTCGGTGCATGGACTCGGTGGAAGACTAACTCGAATCCCATGCGGAGGGTAATTATTCCTACCGGAAACTGAGGATGAAGGCCAAGAAGTCTCCAGGATAAATGCCTTGGTGGCACAATGGTGATGACACAAATACGACACAAAGGAAAAAGAGACCGACAAGAGTAGGGAGGTGTAGGATCAACTGATTACAATGACGAAACAAGGGCAAAAAGGTGTAGGATAATTTGCTTTCAATGTTTTTAGAGTCTTTACTTGGCGGTGTTAACCAAGCCCTTTTTCGCTTAGGATGTGTGTGTAAAAGTGTGTAAATTTTAATTTTTAAACCCAGACATTTGTAGAGAAAAAAGAAAAAGTGTGTTGTATGGATGTAAATAAACCTACAAATGACATTATATAGGCATGCAAAAATAGATAATAAACAACTAATAATGCAATAATCTAAACCCAAGGAGGTGGGATTCTCAACAACTAGTTTATAGGTGAGTAAAAAAACTAATCAAAACACACTAAAAAAAACAAATAGATCTAAGGTTAAGAGGGACAGGGATCTAAAAGACAAAAATCTGTTGGAAAGTGGTGCAGAAAACAACAACAAATCAGATGAAAAATTGTTGTAAAAATAGTGGTGAAATACCATCTCCTGAAGGGAAACATAGTGAACCCTAGAGGAAAACCCAAAAAAAGCTAGATGAGGATATTTTGATGGATATCAAGCTAATCTGAAGTGGATATGAAGGTGAGGTAATAGATATGAAAAAATGGCTGAAGACTCTAAAATTTTAGACAACCTACAACAACAAAAACTCTTCCAAAAAAATTGGAGGGTACTGAAGCCCTAGGGGGCTAGGTTCAAAACAGGTGAAGACGGAGGTCAGACAACCCTGAAAAGAGGCTCAGAAAAACCCAGAAAAATTTCAGAAAAATCACTACAAAAAGTCCAGATCGCAGTTTAGTTTTTGACCCGTTTTCAGCAGAGGTTGCACGTTTTGGGATGTAAAGTGCGCCCTAAAGATCCAGGTCGCAGGTTTTGGGTCAAAAAGTGCAACCTGCACTTTCGGCACTCTTGGCGGTAGGTTTCAGAAAAAGTTGCCATCTCAGTTGTGGTTGATGTCTGTCACCTGCGCAATAGGTCCAAAAATACACGAAAGTCATAATTTTTATCGTTTTAGGGTTTTATGGGTTAAAAACAACATCATGAAAAGCAAAAACAAGGGGCTGAAGAGAAATCCTACGGTTTGAAGCAGCTGGATATGAAAGGATCAGAAAAAATGACAGCTGTCGTAATCGTAAACCCGTGTGGAGTCACCAGTTGATAGTATGAATCTTGATTTGAGGTGTACGAAAAAAGACCATTTTAGCTACGCATAACAAACAACCCTAACAACACAAATGAATGCTAATATCTTCAGATCTGCAGTTAGATGATCAAGACAAATGCTGCAAAAATATAGATCTATGCATTAGAAGACATTAAACAGTAGAAAAATAAGATTTACTCCATAGATCCAATAGACAAGACAAGAATATATCCAATGAAATTTTTATTAATGGCACCTGCGAGGAAAACACAAGAGGGTTTTCCCTATTCTCCTCAATGGGATGGGTTCTTATAAGTCCTCATCACTTCAGATTTAGAATTCCTCTCTCTTGATGGTGTAGAAAACCCAGACAAAAATGGAAAAATATGGCTATGATAGTGGATCAATAGCCAGACCAAGAGTTAAGATCCAGAGTGATCTTTAGGCAACAAAAGGTGACAAATGAATGGGAAAACGCTTCTATTTATAACAAAATATTGAGTTAGTCTAGATATTGGTGCATAATTAAAATATTATTAACTAAATCAAGATCCAAATTTTATGGAATATTTTATTATATTTGTTGGAGGGAAAAGGAATTTGACTTGAGTCAAATCCCCTTATTTTTAAATAATAAATAAATAAATGATTTATTTATCATTTTAAGGATGTGATTAAGTAATAATAAATAAATAAATGATTTATTTATTATTTTAAGGTATGGTTGAGTAGTAATCAAATAAATAATGATTTATTTAATTATTTAAGGGAGATGTAGTCATATTTAACAAACAATATTATTTAAGTAATGTTTAAATAATTATTGTTAGAAAATAATAAGATAAATAATGATTTATCTAATTAATTTCCTTGTTTTGGGTTAAATATAACCAGGAATATTAATTAAATTGTTGTTTAACTAATTATTCCTTGAGGAAAAATCAAACAAATATGGATTTATTTAATGTTTCCCCATGGGGTTTCCTATTTAGACCATAAAAAACTTAATAAAGGTGGTTTACTAAGTTATTTTTCATATTGAATACGATTTTACTTGGGGTAAAATCGGTCTTACTTAGTGTACTTGGGTCCATCTAATAAAAATGGATTAGATGACCAAAAAATGGTGTAACGTGGGGCTTTCCATTTCTTTGGGCACGACTGCAGTACTTCCAATGTAGACATAGCAGCAGGTGATTGAGCTAAATCATCTATGATGTTGTAACTGTGGGCCGCTTTGGAGTAATTACCTGCTCGCCTATTAGGCCCTTTTACCATTTTTGGCAATGGTTCCAAAGGAATATTTGGAATGGTTAAAGGTGCATTTGGCACGCTCTTACTAGCCCCTGATGTACTGGTGTCTGGTGGGGTGTCATAGCTGCGATTTCGAGTTTGGAAAAAAATTTATTCCCCAGACATGTAAATTTCATGGTTGTTTTACTTGGAATCGTCGGGGTTTTGTTGCTAAGTGGTGACTGTTCCTTGACGAGGGAAGGGTTCTTGCATAATCGTAGTTGTCTGGGAAGATCCTCCTTGTCCTCAGTTACTCTGAAGCTTTTTAAGCTCAGGGAGTTCGAGACAGTGGTGAGTATAGTGCCTGTACTCACCACATATTGAACAAGAATTGTTTTTTCGTAAAGGTGGCCTTTTGCCTTGCCTTTGGGCATTGCTTGGCTCCTAGTTCTGATTCCAGTTGGAGTTACCTCCAGCCTGGGATCGCGGTGGGCACTGTAGGTTGCTTCCCCCCTGTCTAGGGTTCCCTTTGGGCTTGTTTTTTACCTTTTTCTTAACCACGTTAGGAGGGTAATTCTCTTGATCATACTGGTGTGGTTGATTTTGGGACGGCTGCACAAACTTCACCTGTGCATTGTTTTGCGTAGGTGGGTTATGTGCTTGGGACTGAGCATATTACTGTCCTATGTTTGCACCTAGCCGTTGGGGGGGAGTTCTTTCATCAGTTTTTCTTCCTACGTACTAGGTCCCCTCATCTAGAGGATATGGTCCTCCTTGGTGATATGCTCGTACCCTATTAGTCAAATTTTGCTGCTGCATATGATGACTTTGAAATCCGAGTTGAGACATGTTCTGGGTAGACCCATGTGTGTAACCGAGATGCTAACTGCTGCTACCTAGGTACCCTTAGGTCATTGACCCAATAAGTCCATCTGCAGAGTTGGACGCGCTTGGAAATTCTTGATAACATTGCAGGCGCATGGCGTTGGGTAGGATATTGTATATATCTCTTGACTGCGTGTAGATCAGTTCAAGCCACTGGGCTTTACTGATTGTGTCCTCTTCGGATGTGGGGTTACATTGCGCCACATCCTTTGAAATATCTGCTGTCATATTTTTCAAGAATAAATCTAAAAGGACTCGGTCATCGAGTTGTGCTTTGTATAAACTGCGATGCCGCCTCCACTCATGGAGATGCTCAAAAATATGGGTAGAGGGGGCTTGTCTGAAATGAGTCAGTAACTCCATTCCCAAATTGTGGTGAATGGGCAACTGAAAGTATGTGAGGAACGTGGTAGCGATGGCGCTAAAGGTTCCATGTGAAGTAGGAGGTTGCTCCACGTACCATTTCGCAGCCACTCCCATAAGAGTGCGTTGAAATAGCCTCAACTGAATAGTATCGTTAATGATGCTATTCGATGAGCACCACAGGTGAAAGGTCATTATATGATTTCCTGGGTCTTCCGCTTGCTTGCCTTCAAACTTTGGTATGTCTTAAGGGAGCTTCGTGGGAATGGGAGCCCAATTGTGGTCATGTGCGATGCGGTCATTAGTGAGCTTAGTCAAATCTGGTAGATTTAACGCCGCTAAGAAGGGTGACTGGGAGGTTCATTCCATGGCAATGTGTGAAGACATGAAGTTGTGGTTAGAACGAGGGTTAGTCTATGACGTACCCTATTTTGAATTTAGTTGGCTTCCCGAATGGGATGCGCTCCTCTGCCCCCCAGGGGATGAGGGGGGAGTGGTGTGCGGTGTGGTTTTGGGAGACTGATTAGGGTTCCCAACTAAGGTTGCTCCAAGAAAGGAGGAACCAACTACTGTGGCAATCTTCTGTCTTTGATGCCTAAACGAAGAAAGACATAGAACCCCTCCTAGTAATGGGGGGAGGTCCAAAAGACGCCTGGACCGAAGGTTCCATTGGAATCATTTGAGTGTCGAACATGTTAGGTTTTGGAAAAATTTTGAGGGGATCGAGCCTTTGATCATGACAAATTTATGACCACATACATAAAAAAAAGAAAAAATGAAATGAATTTTCCTTTAACTTAATCTATGTGATCAATCATGCAAAAAATGGTTTTGTTTTTTTGCACATGATACTCAAAATCCTTGAAGAACTAATACATCCTCACACACTCAAAAGTAACTAGAACTTGAGACGATTTCTTGCGAGTGCTGGCACAACACCCCGTAAGAGCTGGTGATGCCTCGAGTCAGTCGAAGAGAATCAACCAAGGTAAGGGTAGAGGGTCTAGCGCTTGCTTGCACTGTCACCTATAGGGTATAGGATGTCCTAGTTTTGGCCACTAAGAACCACCATCCCATGTGAGCGTTTGAGTCTTGGGCTTCTTGGTAGTTAGCTAATAGTACCAAGTATCAGCTGGGTCAGGTAGCCCCAAATGATACCGCACGCACTATGCCTAAGCCTAACCCCCTCTGAATCGGGTCTCTGCCACGCTCGGGTTTTCTTTTCCGTGGGTTGATAGGTGCATTTTAAAGCTCCCTAAATACACAACTTCTATGTTTCAATGTGAAGTGTGATCAAGGTGGCTTATTGGATGCCCACCCCCTTGATCCTAACTTAATCTATAAATTCTCTTGTGGCCCCTGTGGGGAGAATTTAGTGAGTTGGTTTAAGTTATTTTTAGGTGGCTTAATTTTCTTAGTGGGTGAATGTGTGTGAACGTATGGTGAAAAATATCATAATTTGAGCATATGGATATCGTTGATCCTTTACAACAATCCCCTAGTTAAACTATGTGACGTTGTTCCTTGCTCAAATGGAAAGCATTTGCGGATAATGGGCCGCTTCCAAATCTTCCTAATTAGTCTATGTGAGTGACTAAAGGGGGATGGTGAATCACAAATTTAGAGTGTTCATATGCTTGTCTAGGGTCACCAAGTGATGCAAAGACAACATATATTACTTGTTCTAATTAGTGATTCAATCCTAGTCCCGTAATTTCCTAGATGCAAAAATTGAATTTAAACTAAACAATTTCTATGCTAGCTTATGCATGTGTGGTCATGAGCCACTTACTTGGACTAGTTAAACTAAGTGTGCATACCAGAATGTGAAAAAAACATAAATTGTTCGGAAATAAATGGTTAATTCGCCCCCTACTTAAACTATGTGAACACTTTTTGCAAAAACCAACTTAAATGAAAACTAACTAAATGCCTACAGAAAGCAGCAAAAAATGATCTCTCAGAAGCTGTGGGGTATCAACATAGGTGTTGGCAGATACATTAGGGGTTTCCCAACACACTTACAAGCAGAAAAAATGCAAAAAATAGGGAGAAAAAATCTCTCTGCAATTTGCGCACATAAGCCCTTGACAGGTGCGCCTTCCTGTGCACAGGTCAGTCCTGAACGCACGCAATGTGCCTCTATGAGGAAAAACTGCACGCAACAATCCTGCAAGTAAAAATATTAGGAGTTTCCTTCTTTAGTTTGTCTCCTCAATGAGTCTAGGGACTGCAAGATGGGTCAGAGGACTGTCAACTCCACTCCAGTGTACACAAAGTGTCTCCTGCAAAAGATGGCACAACCACATAAACTTGAAACACGTTAGTGGAGTCATCAATCCTGTTGTTGTGGATTAGTCGCACGGGTGTATGAAATCGCACAATCTTAGAGAGTGTGGTCTAATCTCTAAACTATTGGTGAAAGACAGAAAGTGGGGGGAGATCAAAAGCATAAAACTTAATGGAAATAATATGCTGAAGTATGCTCTGGTTAAACTAAAAATAAAAAGAAAAACAAATATGCAGAAGCTATATAGAGAGTTCCAAATGATAATAATGCAAATGATGGCTCGATGGCCTCTTCTTATTAAACGTTTGAAATGGAGAAGAAATTTTACCCACTTGCCAAAGGGCCCCTACGCAATGGCTCTAGGTCCCAATGCAAGGATTTTGCCTTCCAAGCTCTGCCTATGATGCAATCTCACTCTCTGTCTCTGCTATGGTGGACTAAGATGTTGGGTGGCCAACTATCGAGTCCTCTTTAGCTCCAGCTCTGGGTCACACACAATGTTGGTGTTGCTTGGGCAAATTTTTCCAGAATAACACTGTGATCACCATTTGTTCATCTCTTGGTGGGTTTATATAGGTGAGCTTCAAATCCTCCTTCCCTCCCTTGGTACATGATGGATGGTGACCCAAGGGAGAGGTGTGATTCCATTGTGTGCTCAAATATTCTTTTGTGTGCTCACATAATGTCTAAGGAAGCGCTGGTGGCTATCCTTAGGCGGCTTTCACATAAGGAGTAACTGCCCTTTGCTTATGTGGTCCCAGAAAGTGACTTTTTTCCATTTCCAGGAATGCACGCTTATCGAGCTAAAAGGCACACAGAAGGTGCTCTTCTCGAAGGATAAAGTGCGCATTTGAGAATTTATGACTAGTTCAAATCTGATTTTCTCAAAACCTTAGAGATTTTAAATACTTTTTGATTCCATAATGTATTCCTGTCCTGTAAATCCTTGGGCTCGACATTCATTGATGTCGTCTTTTGTTGTATGATTTTCCAGTGTTAACAAGGACAAACAAATTTTAAAGGAAAATACCTGCACCTGTAAGTGTGAAGAAAAGGAAGATGATGAAGAAGGTATTCCAGATGGAGAATATGCTTACTTTAAGAGAAAACTAAAAATTTGTAAAGGAAAATTAAAAGGTAAACTTCCATTGATATTTTTCGGTTGTGGTGAGGTTGGGCATTTCGCGGCAAAATGTCAGAACAAAAGTGATGGAAACTCAAAAGGAAAGAAAGGCTTTAAGAAATTCAACAAGCAAGAAAAAAATAAAGGATTAAAAAGGAAATTTCTCTCTAAAGAAGATAGCTCATCATCTGATGAAGACAGTGACAACAAATAAGAATCTAATGAGAGAGTATTGTTTATGGCCAAGAAAAATAAACAAGAGGTATCAAACAACGATCAAGAAGGGTTGAATATAGAAGAACTTTCTAAGGAGGCTATTAGGCTTATAAAAGAGCTCAAGGCTGAGAAGATCTGTTCCAATACTCTTTAAGAACAATTTCAAGGTCTCAAAATTGAAGTTGAAGAACAGAAATGTATTGAAAAGTCACTTCAAAAGAAGTTGGAAGAAAGAAACCAAGAAGGGGAAGCATTAGAAGCCAAAGTAGTTTTGCTGTGTAAGGAAGTGAAGAAGGGAAAAATTGTCCAAAACTATGCCAACAGCTCAAGAGCATTGGAAGAAATCATCAACAATCAACAATCCTACAATGACAAAGCTAGCCTCAGTTGCAAAGAAGAAGAAGCATGACCTTCTACAAGAAAATAAAATGAACCTATGAGATATGACATGCATCTAGACTTCATTGGACAAGATTCGCAAGAACAACCTTGGAAGAAAATTCCTCGACGAATATTTCTATCCAGGCACCAACATATTTTTCATGGCTATTTTAATTCATGTGGAAAATTTTGTCATAAATATATAGAATGTTGCACGTACCCTAGGAACCAATACAATTCTAGGATATCTTTCAAATATGAACCTCCTAGGACTCAACGAAACATCAATAGATTTGAATGTTTAAGAAATAATATGGAATGTTACAAATGTTGAAACTTTGGACACATAGCTAGAGACTGCAGACTTGAAAATCCTCCAGAAGAATCTTCAAACCCATAAAATGAACGAACATGGAAGAAGAAGAAGACTAATAATTGTGTTCTCACTCTCAAGGCTCAAAACAACAAATATGTGTGGTATGTTGATAGCAGTTGCTCAACGCATATGACTGGAGATAGAAAGAAATTTTATCTCTGGAAGAGAAGAAGGATGGAACTGTATCCTTTAGAAATGATGGATCTTCAAATTTTATAGGATCAGGTACAGTCACTCTCGGAAGAAAATATGTTCTAGCCAAGAATTTTTTATTGGTTGAAAACATGAATCACAATCTGCTCAGTGTTGGAAATGTGTGTGATCAAGGACACACAATGCTATTCAACTCCACAAAATGTGAAATTAGGAAATGTAGGTATGGTAAAATTATTGCTACAACAAGTCGAGCTCCAAATGACATATATGTTCTAGATGAAGCAACTAAAGCATGTCTACTAGATAAAGAAGATGAAAGTTGGTTATGGCACAAATGAATGGGTCACATAAAATTTGACAATCTTGTCATGATAAGAAAAAAGGAAGCAGTACGAGAAATGCCGAAAATCTCAAAACCTTTCAACACACTATGTGAAGCGTGTCGGCATGGAAAGCAAACAAAAGTCAAATTTAAAACAAAAGAACACTTTGCATCGCATCCATTGGAATTGATACATACTGATCTATGTGGTCCTGTGAGAACAAAAGGCTTAGATGGAGAATTATATTTCATGTTAATGATATATGACTATACTAGGATGAAAACCATCAGTTTCCTAAGAAAAAATTTGAAGCATTTGAGTGCTTTAAGATCTACAAGGAGTTGGTAGAAAATGAAACTGATTTGAAAATAAAGTGTCTAAGATCAGATAATGGCAGAGAATTCACTTCCAAATTATTTCAACAATATTATGACAAAAATGGAATAAAAAGACAATTTTCAACATCACGAGCACCTTAGCAAAATGGAGTTGCTGAAAGAAAGAACATAACCGTATAGGAAATGGGTAGAACCATGTTGAAGGACTCAATATTGGATGTAAATTCTGGGTTCAAGCAATTGATACGACAGTCTTCATTATCAACTGAATTATTCTCAGAAATAATTGCAACAAGACCCCATATGAATTATGGAAAGGAAAACCGCTAATGTGAAATATTTCAGAATCTTTGGAAGCAAATGTTATATCAAAACAAAAGATCAAAAGTTCTGTAAGTTTGAATCACATGTTGACAAAGGTATTTTTGTTGGTTACTGACACAAAAAAATGCCTATAAATTCTATAATCTAATATGAAAACATATAGTGGAGAGCCTAAATGTTACATTTGACGAAGATGGTGTTAGAACGAATAATGATGAGGATCTAGAGTCTTTGAAACTTGAGACATAGGCTGAAAAAGATAGAAAAAATTGTAGAAAAAGAAGTAACTATCAACTAGGAAGAAGTAAATAATGATCATCAAGATATACCAAAACAATAACAAGAAGCTCCTCTAAAGATAACAAAAGAATGGATTCAAAAGAACCATACATCAAATCAAATTATTGGTGACATAAATGAAGGTGTTAGTCATCCATAATTTTCACTATCTAAAGATGACTAAGTATCAGTTCTAGATTTCTAGAAACAAAGTTCATAAACATTGTGAGTTCTAGAAATCTCATGGCCTTCATTATCCTTAGGATAATTTTTTCCTATTTTTCATCTTCCTATCTAGTCATCACTAGCCTGCCACTTCTGGAAGACCCATCCTGGGTTCAATCCATTTATTTTAACCCCAACTGTCACCCATTTTTCACCATGTCTTGCCTTTTGGCCCAAAACCTCTGTTTTGCTTATCTAAAAGATTCCCTACTACTGTTCAAACCTACCAGTCAAATAATCTTGCTGACTCTTCCATAATATTCTCAGACACTGATTGTCTCTACAGACCCTCTAGATAATAAAAATGCTAGATCCTAGGTCTTCAAAACACACTAAGCTTATCACAGGTCCTATCTTATACTTGGTGATCCCTAAGTCTAAAATCCCTATCCAAAATCCAAGTCCAAAGGTCCCCATTAGGTCACCAAAGGTTTCACTGGGTCATATGATGGATTTGGTGCCCAACAAGTTATGCCTTCTTGCATAAAGAGGTTGCACTCAAAGGGGCTTCCTTGGCTTAGAGCATAAGCACTGCAAGGGACAGCTGCCCTTGTTCACATTTTTTAAAAGAGTAGCCAAGGTGACCACCAGCAACAAGAGGAGGCAAGGTAATAGGATATAATTATCACCAGGAGGCAGACAAAAACAAGACAGAAACAACAAGCCTATAGGTAAAAGAGTATCAGGGTTTGTTTTTGTGGATTAACAAAAAATTGATGACAAGCAAAGAACCATCTCAGAGATTTCAAAGACAGAAGCCTCCTCCTTAAGGTTTTCTCCAAAATAGCACTGCTTCACCTGCACTAAGAGAAGAAAGAGAAAGGGTATCAGGTTACAGAAGACCATTTTACCAAAGGGTAGAAAAACAAAGTTTTTGAAGTAAAAAGTTGGGTTATAAGTTATTGTCAAGACAGGCCTAAAAAGGAAAAATGTGACCTCGATTTTTGCATCTCAATAATAGGTTCCCAACAAAATTCCTCCATGCCAAAAATATTTTTATACAAAAATATTTGCAAAGGTAAAAATAAACATGTTTTCCGAAAAATGTTAAAGTGTGTTCATAACAAACATTAGTCAAAATGCACACTGAAAGATAGGAGACCCCAACTTTACAAAAGTGGGTTTGGCCTTTTTAATTTACTTTCAAAATCAAGTATAAAAACCAATTGAACCTTCCCCATGCATCATTTTCCCATTTCTGAGGAGAAGAAGCCATTGAGAAGAAATTATTTTGGTTTTCAGGAAAACTATGAAAATTTAGCAGGCACTAAGCACGGTGCTACGCCCCTAGAATTCGGTGCTACGAACAGAGGTGAGGCAGGTAGTGTAAGATTACACTGCACTACGCGCTCGAAGGTTAGCACTACACGCAGTCAAAAGCGATCACCAGTGCCTAGGAGACTGCCTGTTTTCGCCCGGCGCTACGCCTCGACAACCCGACCGGCCTGGTGCTGCGCATAGGTGCTACGCACTGGCGCTGCGCCCCTGTCAACACTTCAATTTTTTTTCCAGAGACATTCAAAATCAAGTTTTTTGGCCTCTACAAAGCTTCTACAAGTTAATACAAATTTGGTTAACCTTTTTTCCTTCTCCCAAATATTATTTATCAGAGAGGTCATCCATGGTTAGAATTGACCAAAACCCTAGACTATGCAAAAATAAATTGTCATTTCTTTGAACTAGGGTTTATAAGAAGAATTGGTTTTTTATACAAAGAGGGGAATGAGTGACTATAATCCTAACCTCTACCACCAAGTGCAAGCTTCAAAAGTTGTCTTCACCTTAGCTTTCCTCTTTGCAAAAGTTTGACCTACACCATTTATTTTACTCCAAATACCCTAAAGAAAAAATCAAGGTTCCTTCTGCTTTTTGGACCAGCCATCATGTCAGAGAGAGATAGTGACACCAATGGTGATGAGAGTCATACTCCCACCAAGCCAAAACATCATGGAGGAAAAGCAAAATGTTTGAGCCCCTAGACACCACTCCAATTACTTCCTCTCCTATGATCCTTTCATACTTCCAGGATGTTGGGTGCTACCATTTTTGTGAGAAGGTCAAGCAAGTCGAATACCATCCAGACTTAACCAGGTTGTTTTCTTGTAGCCTACAAAACCACCAAGTTAATCTAGCAGGGGTCCAATTTGAGCTTTCATCTGAAATCATTTCCAAGGCAACTGGTATACCAGACGTTGGTGAGCTTTGGTTCAAACAAAAGAAATTGGATTTGGGTTATTATGGGCCTTACTTGAAACCCACCTATCAGCAAAACTACAAGGCTATTTTTCCTTTTTCTTATTTTCTAGAGAGGTATGCAACATTAATGAGGCAGATTACCAGTTTTTTCACATGTGAGGGAAGGTACTCCCAGCTCTATTCATATCATATCAGATTTCTGATGCATTTTACCAAAGTCAAGATGATGAACCTACCTTATTACCTTTTCTAGAGTATTGATAAAATGGCCTCTGCTGTCAAGAGGAAAAGCTATGACCACCAAATGCCTAGCCTCTTTCATCACTCCCTGATCAAGATGATTGTCCTATACCAGCTAGAGAAACAAGGTATATCTTGGGAGACCTTCATCTCACATGATGTGTTTGCAAACCACCAGGCCTTCATCCAGCAGAGCTTGCCTTCCACTTCACAACCATCTACCTCCACACAACCATCATCTCCCCATGTGCCTTCTCCACAAATAATTTCACCTATTACCTCCTTCCCTAAATTACCAAGTGAAGGGGCTAACAGTAGCCCTAGTGAAGGGAAAATGGGAGGCAACAGTGAGGAAGAAAATGAGACAGATAATGATGAACAAGGAGAGGACAGTGAAGAAGAAGAAGAGGATGAAAATGAAGAAAATGATGAAGTAATCAGCCATGATCATGAGGAAAGAATTGAAAAGGAAGATGATGTAGAGGAAGAAGAAAATGAGGAAGAGGAAAGTGGCCAAGAAGAAAGCAACAATGGCCAAGGGCAGCAAGATGATGAAGGAGAAAACAAAGATGAAACCAGTGATGGCAGCCACAAAGATAACATTAATGAAAGCAGCCACAAGGATGAAAGCAGTGAAGAAGAAGGTATTGAAGAAGGAGAAAAACTAGATGAGGAAGGTAGCTATCTAAGTGCCCAATATAGTCCAAGAAAGAGTCATGACAGTCATGACAGCTGTCATGACTGTCTTGACAAAAATCAATCCATAGAAGACAAAGAAAATCAGAGTGAAGAAGACATAGAAAAATCAGAGTAGAGTAAAGGACAAATTGATGACAACATTGCCTTTGAGACTCCCATAATTTCCCCTCTCTCATGCACTTATCAAAGAGGGAAAAGGGATGTGTTTGCCTCATCTAATAGGAAAAGGGTCATCCCCTCACAAAATATAAAAGCATCAGACAAAGGCAAAGAAAAAATGAAGAGTGTTGAGCCAAAGGCACCAGTCAGGAGGAGCAAAAGGATTAAAAAGGCTTCTCAAGGCCCTCTCTTTGTTGATATAGTCATTGATAATGAGGACCAAGGGATAAATACAAAATTGCTCCTCCTAGAAAAAGATGCCCAGCTTCAAGAATGGGAAAATGATTTTGAAACGGCACAAAGGGTCATATACTATTACAAACAGGAGCACAAACATTTCAAAGAGGTGAAGAGGGGCCTTGCCTTGTAGAAGAAAATGGTCAAACATTATGCAAGGAAGAGCATGATTGCCAATGCTAAATTGAGGCAAGCCCTCTTGGAGCTAGAAGAGCTAAAAAGGCCCAAAGTTAATAACAGCCTCAGGATCTTGGTTGATGCTTCTCAGTAGGTGTCTAAAACCCCTTGAGGGGTCTACCCACCAATTTTGAAGAAAATCCGGAAAATTTTTGTTTTCTTCCAAATTTTGGCCCCTAGGAGCGCATCACCCTAGGCGCTACACTATTTTTGGGGCGTCCTCAGCTACTAAAGTTTACATTTTTGGGTTTTTCATGTCTCCAGTAGTCTGCCCAAAACATTTCAGATCATTTGGAGCATTTTCCCCCCCTCAAAAGGTCAAAAAATACCTCAAAAATGACCTTTCTGCCTCCTTTTCAAGCCTGGCGCTGCGCGTTGAGCATTCATGGGAGATTGGATTTTTGAGCTGTACATATCATCCATTCAGCACAAATCAAGTATTTCTTGAAAGTAGACTCTACAAGCTTTCCAACGAGCCATAACAGGCTTGAATCCAATGCCGAGAAGGGGTCGAAAACTTAGCTGCAAAAAACCCTAATTTTTGCTGATACGGAGCTACGCACAAAGACAACTTTTTGCCAAAAAGTCAACAAAAGACACTAATTAATGGAAAATTGGTTTTTAAATATTTTCTTGGAAAAAACACTCCTGATTTGACTGCGGAGTTATGTTTTGGTGTGTTTCATTTATTTTCATATCTCTTATGTGTCTTGGGCCTTGCATGGTCGATAGGACATTTATGACATTTATGGCTGAATTAGGGTTTCTGGAAGCCTCTTAGGGTTTCCACATCCTCATTTGCTCCATAAATAGAGCATGAGGCTCTTGTATATTTTGTTGGATGTTGATGACTTATGCTAAAGTAATACATAGTCCCTTGAAGCCTTTGATGAGAAATTGATGTCTTGGAGCTTATGCATGATCTGATTCACTTGTTGATGGAGAAGGATTGTTTGCAGGATCCATAGGCCTGGTTGATGGTGAAGTTTTCTCTTGTTAATGTTTTCTAAGTTTCTCATATGTTTTCCATCCATCTATGCTGCAATAGGACGAAAAATTTAGACTAAGATATGCTTGCTGATGGCACCTTAGATCTGTTTGTTTCCTTCACTGCCTAAATGTTTTCTTCTGCTTAAGATATGTTAGGGAATTCATCTCTTTCTCTCTAATAAGTTTTTGGCTTGTCTATTTTCTTGAATGATTTAGATCAGTTAGTATCAATTATGATTTATGGCTAACCCTGCATATTTTTACCTCCGAAGTACTCTGTTCTTGAAATCATCTTTTGAAATAGCTTTGCCTATAGTTTGTCAAAGAAGTCTGTCTTAACCATGCTCTTTGCCTTTACTTAGCTAAAATTTTCTCAAGGAACTTTCATAGCTGTCACTGTGGATGCTAGGGTTTTTCCCTTCTTCTATGGCTATATTTACTTGTGCAACTTAAATGTTTTTCCTGCTCTTGATGATAAAACCTGTTAGTACCCAAATCCACCTCAGGCTGAAATAAGGCAGAAAAAGGACAACACCAAACCACGCTCAGCCTCGTAGCTAGCCCTACGAGGATAGGAGAGGGCTCTCTCCGGGTCTATCTCGGAAAAATATGTCCAATAGGGCCTGAGATGACCTATAATGAATACTGATTTTAGGCTAGTAAATAAATAGAAAGAGGTATTTTGATGAATGACTGGGTTTCAGGGATTTATGGGACAAAGAATAGCATGACCTTGAGAAATTAAATCAAATACACAGATTACTTCGTGAGGCAAGATAGGCAGGAAGTTTAGCAATCAAATTGAAATAATATGGAGTGGAAAGACTATTGAGAGGTTTGGAAAGGGCATATATAATGAATCCTTACCAGACAGAAGAGGAAACACAAAAACATGAATGCCTTCCCAAGGCAGAGCAGTAAACTGGATTCTACCTTTCTTACTTAGAAGAATTCAACTGGAAATGATTTTTGAATGAACAGTAAAACATAACGAGATACATATGAAACAGAAAGAAAATACATATGCCAAACTCATACCACAGGAATCTCATGAACCAGAGCTGCATCATTTCATTAATTCTCTGTCAAAACTGTACAGTGAAGCGCTGAGTTTTTCTTCCAAACTTTTTCCAGAACTCAGCCCTTTACAAATGATTTTCAATACAATAAATAAAATCACAGGTGAGAAAACAGATCGATGGAAATAGGGAGTTGTTACAAATAAACTTATAAAAATAGAGAAAGAGTCATCCATCCGTTCTAAAGACAGACAAAGTTACATTATTCCACTTTGAAAATTTCTGATGACCAATGAAAAGGTATAGCGTGGATCACATTAAAACATGACTAAAGGAAAAAATAGGCTTCCGTTCCTATCTCTTTGCTGTGGTAGATACTCTTCATTTAAATTTGGCTTTGGTCTCTGAATTTTCATTTTCCCTTTTACCTTTTGAATAAAAACTAATTTTTAATAAAAATAGCTCAATATCCCCTTCAATACCAGCGAATACATATCCCTTTACTTAACAAGATTCCCAACACTCTTTTAATCCGGGATGTCCAAGGTTGCAAAACAAACCAAAGAAAAAGTCACCGTTCACCTCACACAATGCCTTGGTGAGTGACAGATCTTGCATATCTATGTAGAATTGAAAACGAGCTCTCCATCACTCTCAAATAAATCCATTTCAGACAATACATTAATGCATGGCAGCTCTAGATGTAGCATGGTTGTCAAAGAAAGAAACAGAACTCATTAGTCATGTTTCAAGAATTTCACCTTCTACCTGAAGTGCCTTTGCAAATACAAGCCTAATTAGACACGTGAATGTCGACAGAAATACACCTTCACAGCTCTTAAATTTTACAATTTCTGAGGTACTTTCTTAAAACATTCTTCATCGAAGCAATGTTGAGAAAAAACTTTGTAGACTTCAATGAGTAGTCTTGGAAATCTGCTCCTAAAAAAGTTTTCGAACCCCTTAGGAATGGTACCAAGTAGTTCTTGTACAGAGTTTGGGAGTTCCCTGTAATGGTTTAATGTATTCCGAATGAAACGTAGAAAATCACGGGCACTGTCAAATTTATATCTACAATAATAGCCAATGTTTTCAAGAAAACCACTGTCCAATTTACCATCCCATGTCCCACCAATAGCTAGAGATCCAACGGTTTCCAATGCCTGCAGAAGGTCAGACTATTGCTCTCGATTCTCTAATTCTATCCTATCACTGGCTTCCCGAAGAAATGACAGGCGCTTTTCTGAATTCCAAAAGAAAGGATGCTACAAAACTTCAGTTGCCTTGGGCCTTCGATCAGCAGCACTATCCAGTAAGCGAGTAACAAGGTCAGCAGCTTCAGGCATATCTTCAATCGGGAAGAGATCATATCGACTATTCACAATGTTCCCATCGCGTTCATACTTTGCACCAAATGGATGTTTACCTCCAGTGATGTAAAAGAAAAGAACACATCCTAGACTGAATAAATCTACTGCACGTGTCTGACGACCATCAAGAAGTTTTTCTGGTGCTCGCCATCCTGAACTACCAATACATGAGGCAGAGGAGCCAAGAAAATTGGAGATTTGATGGAGGCAATGAGAAATTTGGAGTAGCAACTCTGTGCGCCGCGCCTAGTGAGTGCGCCGCGCTAGTGTTATTTTACATTGCGAAAAACATTTCTATGCGCCGCGCACCTTTAGTGCGCTGCGCCTACCTCCCAATGCGCCGCGCTCAACATTTCTCCATAATTCCGGCCTTTCAAGCCTTGATTTCGTCCTCCATCATTTTTCTTGGCTTCTTTGATGTATTTGGTGTGCATATGGAGTGTTGAAACATTATATTTATATATGTACAAAAGACTTTGAATTTCCACCCATAAAAACTCACTTTTATAATGTTTCCATTGGCATTTCCTTTTAAAACTCTGCTTATTTCCACTGAATTTTTAACTGAACTGATCGTTCCTTTGGCTATTTTTCAGGGATGATTGATGTTGAATTCAAAAAAGGATGAGCAGGGCTGCATTTGAAATTCTTCATGGTGAAATTTTTTAAAAATACATACTTTAAACAAAACAAATTTGACGATTTCTTCACCAAAATAGAGTTTTGGAGAAGAAACATCCTTGAGCATTATTGATGATGATAATCTTGAAATGAAGCTTATTGAGACGTCCTCATGGCTTGCAGGCATTATTCAACATTCTGAAGACCAAACCCTAGACCTAGAAACTGAAAAGACTCTTTTTGACCAAAATAGCATTTGTGACTGTAAATGACTGAAATCAACTTTTGATGAAATTTGATAAATTTTGATCAACCCAATAGGTACAAACATGAGGGAAACGAGAAAAGAGACCCTTTCGTCAGATTATGGCATGCTCCTAGCGGAATGCAACTGAGTGAATCAAGCGAGACACCTAAAAATGAGATGCAACCAAGAGAAATGATCTCTGACGGAGGGATGTAAAGACCGACTCTAACATTGGCTCCAATGGGGATGGTAGCTCCCTGGAGGTGCCAAGAATAGCAGATCTTTGGGAGAGCAGACAGTACTTTCATCCATTGGGAAATAGAGTCAAAACGCAAGCTAAAATGCATGACTGAAAACCGACACAAACTAGCTTAATAACAAGACTGAAAACTGACTCACAAATGACTCAAAACAAGAACTTACAAAGCTTATTTTAAGGGCAGCAGTCCATCAATCATGATGAAAACCACCTGCATACTAATGAAATATGTACAATAATGTGTAATGAGCTTTCCAATGTAACCAATCAAGCAGATGCCTTCCTGACTGATTCTCCCAATCAGATCTCCTGGTCAACAATAAATACTAGTAACTGGGCATCCAAAAACATAATTGACCATGATCTCCTTCATCACTGAATAATGCAATAATCACCTTCACTGCTGACTGCAACAAATCTACCATTGGATCCTGAAAAACGTGAAGATTTACCTCTTGCTGAAGAAACAAGGTGTCCTTTTCTCTTGATTCTGATATGTCTTCACAATGTACTTCAGTAAGAGTATGTTCCTGGCTTTCAAAAAATTCTGAACAAATAGATGAGCAGATATCTTCTTGGAAAAACATTTCAAAACATGAGACATATGAAGAAGAATCTAAAAGGCAGTCCTGAATGTTCTGATCTTCTGTAGTCTGAATATATTGTAGGTCATCTTCATATGATATGACAGCCAGATTCTCATTACAGTCATCAATCATAAGAAAAGAAACTTCAGCTGATTCTTGATGCTCAAACATGAAATTTCTATCATCTACCAATGATTCATCCAAGGAAACTTTTTTCAGTTACTTGAACGAAGATTTCGACTTGTTTTTCATGAACTGACTGGATTACCTCTTTATGAAGGCTTTGTTCTAACGAAATGAGAACATTTGGATCAATAACTCTGTCTATGATCTCAACGGCAAAGTTCTCCTTCATGAGATTCAGCATAGGGTATTCTTGGTCATCACAATCTAAATCTAGATCTGAAGTAGCTGACTTGACATTATCACATTCTGAAATTGAAACTTGACTTCCCTACTTGCTGTCTTCTTCTGTGGGCAGATCTGAAACGAAACTTTCTCTTTCATCATTTTCAGCCATATGGCAATCTTCAACTTGCTGATCTAGATAAGTATCCTTCAAGATTTCCGTGTGCTGCTGTAACGGATTTTCATATAATGCTTCCATGATTTCTCCGTCCATCAATTCATTATCCCCATAAAAATTCTCAAGATCTTCAATGAAACTACTAATGTGTTCACAACAATTCTGCACTAACATTAAAGACGGTTCTCTATACCTTTCAAAGAATATTGTATGAAAATCCTTTAGACAATAAATAGAAGCAGGTGGCAAAATTTCGTACCAAGATCGGGCTTCGTCTTCCAGAGTGGCCATGAACATCTTCATTAAACAGTCCTCAGGGAAGTCGATCTTTAATTTATGCACATGGATGTGAAATTTAACCAGATGAAGAGAAGCGTCATTACCTTCCACATTTCTGAACATAGGCAAATTCTGAAGCCAATCCACCTTGGGCATTTTATTTGGAAAACCTGGGATGTGATCTCGGCTCATGGGAGCGTACCTTCTTGCAACCCGATCCATCTTGAAAATCTTAAAGCTACTGATCTCTCTGCAATGGAGTCACCATGAAGGATTGATTTCTGGATTTTTCAGTGAAATCGCCAGGTGAATGATTCCAGCCTTCTGATGTCTGATCGTTGTCCACCATCAATCATCAGATCTGAACTTGATACACGTACTGGGGAAGATTATAAGTTAAGTGTTATGACTACAAGCTAAACCGGAGATTGACTGAAGCAACGTTTATCTACTATGCACTCGCAGAGCAAGAGCAGTTCGAAGGCTACCTGGCGTGACTTCAGGCTCCGTCTGTAGCTATAAATCAAACAAAACTAACCAACAAATCAGTTCCCCAGTATGGTCGCCACTATGTTAGTACCCAAATCCACCTCAGGCTGAAATAAGGCAGAAAAAGGACAACACCAAACCACGCTCAGCCACGTAGCTAGCCCTACGAGGACAGGAGAGGGCTCTCTTTGGGTCTATCTCGGAAAAATATGTCCAATAGGGCCTGATATGACCTATAATGAATACTGATTTTAGGCTAGTAAATAAATAGAAAGAGGTATTTTGATGAATGACTGGGTTTCAGGGATGTATGGGACAAAGAACAACATGACCTTGAGAAATTAAATCAAAGACACAAATTACTTCATGAGGTAAGATAGGCAGGAATTTTAGCAATCAAATTGAAATAATATGGAGTGGAAAGACTGTTGAGAGGTTTGAAAAGAGCATATATAATGAATCCTTACCAGACAAAAGAAGAAACACAAAAGCATGAATGCCTTCCCAAGGCAGAGCAGTAAACTGGATTCTACCTTTCTTACTTAAAAGCATTCAACTGGAAATGATTTTTGAATGAACAGTAAAACATAACGAGATACCTATGAAACAGAAAGAAAAGACATATGCCAAACTCATACCACAAGAATCTCATGAACCAGAGCTGCATCATTTCATTAATTCTCTGTCAAAACTGTACAGTGAAGCGCTGATTTTTTGTTCCACACTTTTTCCAGAACTCATCCCTTTACAAATGATTTTCAATACAATAAATAAACTCACAGGTGAGAAAACAGATCGATGGAAATAGGGAGCTGTTACAACTAAACTTATAAAAATAGAGAAAGAGTCATCCATCCGTTCTAAAGACAGACAACGTTACATTATTCCACTTTGAAAATTTCTGATGACCAATGAAAAGGTATAGCGTGGATCACATTAAATCATGACTAAAGACAAAAATAGGCTTCCGTTCCTATCTCTATGTTGTGGTAGATACTCTTCATTTAAATTTGGCTTTGGTCTATGACTTTTCATTTTCCCTTTTACCTTTTGAATAGAAACTAATTTTTAATAAAAATAGCTCAATATCCCCTTCAATACCAACGAATACATATCCCTTTACTTAACAAGATTCCCAACACTCTTTTAATCCGGGATGTCCAAGGTTGCAAAACAAACCAAAGAAAAAGTCATCGTTCACCTCACACAATGCCTTGGTGAGTGACAGATCTTGCATATCTATGTAGAATTGAAAACGAGCTCTCCATAACTCTCAAATAAATCCATCTCAGACAATACGTTAATGCATAGTAGCTCTAGATGTAGCATGGTTGTCAAAGACAGCAACAGAACTCCTTAGTCACGTTTCAATAATTTCACCTTCTACCTGAAGTGCCTTTGCAAATACAAGCCTAATTAGACACGTGAATGTCGACAGAAATACACCTTCACAACTCTTAAATTTTACAATTTCTGAGTTACTTTTTTAAAACATTCTTCATCGGAGCAGTGTTGAGAAAATACTTTGTAGACTTCAATGAGTAGTCTTGGAAATCTGCTCCTAAAAAAGTTTTTGAACCCCTCAGGAATGGTACCAAGTAGTTCCTGTACAGAGTTTGGGAGTTCCTTGTAATGGTTTAATGTATTACGAATGACACGTAGAAAATCACGGGCACTGTCAAATTTATATCTACGATAACAGCCAATTTTTTCAAGAAAACCACTGTCCAATTTACCATCCCATGTCCCACCAATAGCTAGAGATCCAACGGTTTCCAATGCCTGCAGAAGGTCAGACTGTTGCTCTCGATTCTCTAATTCTATCCTATCACTGGCTTCCCAAAGAAATGACAGGCGCTTTTCTGAATTCAAAAATAAAGGATGCTGCAAAACTTCAGTTGCCTTGGGCCTTCGATCAGCAGCACTATCCAGTAAGCGAGTAACAAGGTCAGCAGCTTCAAGCATATCTTCAATCGGGAAGAGATCATATCGATTGTTCACAATGTTCCCATCACGTTCATAATTTGCACCAAATGGATTTTTACCTCTAGTGATGCAAAAGAAAATAACACATCCTAGACTGAATAAATCTACTGCATGTGTCTGACGACCATCAAGAAGTTGTTCTGGTGCTCGCCATCCTGAACTACCAATACATGAAGCAGAGGAGCCAAGAAAATTGGAGATTTGATGGAGGAAATGAGAAATTTGGAGTAGCAACTCTGTGCGCCACACGCACACCCAGTGCGCCGCGCCTGGTGAGTGCGCCGCGCCAGTGTTATTTTACACTGCGAAAAACATTTCTATGCGCCGCGCACCTTCAGTGCACCGCGCCTACCTCCCAACGCGCCGCGCTCAACATCTCTCCATAATTCCGGCCTTTGAAACATTGATTTCGTCCTCCGTGATTTTTCTTGGCTTCTTTGATGTCTTTGGTGTGCATATGGAGTGTTGAAACATTATATTTATATATGTACAAAAGACTTTGAATTTCCACCCATAAAAACTCACTTTTATAATGTTTCCATTGTCATTTCCTTTTAAAACTCTGCTTATTTCCACTGAATTTTTGACTGAACTGATGGTTCATTTGGCTATTTTGCAGGGATGATTGATGTTGAATTTAGCAAAGGATGAGTAGGGCTGCATTTGAAATTCTTCATGGCGAAATTTTTTAAAAATACATACTTTGAACAAAACAAATTTGACGATTTCTTCTCCAAAACAGAGTTTTGGAGAAGAAACATCCTTGAGCATTATTGATGATGATAATATTGAAATGAAGCTTATTGAGACATGCTCATGGCCTGCGGGCATTATTCAACATTCCGAAGACCAAACCCTAGACCTAGAAACTGAAAAGACTCTTTTTGACCAAAATAACATTTGTGACTGTAAATGACTGAAATCAACTTTTGATGAACTTTGATAAATTTTGATCAACCCAGCAGGTACAAACATGAGGGAAACGAGAAAAGAGACCCTTTCTTCAGATTATGGCATGCTCCTAGCGGAATGCAACTGATTGAATCAAGTGAGACACCTAAAAATGAGATGCAACCAAGAGAAATGATCTCTGACGGAGGGATGTAAAGATCGACTCTAACAAAACCCATGAAAGATTAAGTAAGTTTTTCCTTTCTATGTTTTATCTGAATTTTGTCTTGGTTGATTATCTGCTTTCATTCTGAAATCAAATGGATTAGGTTTTGCTTAAGCCTTTGACTCTCTTGCTATGCTTATAAATCTTCTAAATCCATTAGTTTACAAGTATATAAAGGATTATGTTTCTGCCCTTTATTAGCTTGTTGTTCTCATGTTTAATGTCCATCTCATGATCCTTCACAACCTTAAAGATCCACCAACCAAGTTAAATTTCCCTGCAAATGCTCTTGAAACCATTGATGAACTCATTCATGACCTTCTTTGAATCCATTGCCCAATGACTTGAAAATCTTCCATGTTTTCTATCTAAATCCATCTGAGCATCATATCCAACCAAAAACAGTCAAAATACCCTGCACTTAACATCTAGCCTAAAATAAACCCTAATAAGAAAATAAGTTCACATATTTGTACCTACTAAAGAGATCCCTCTCTGAATCCAGGAAGGCTAGGTCCTTAGATTCGAAAGCTTGGTTTGATGTTACCCCTGTCCATTTGTATCTCAATCAATCTAGAAAATTATGGGGAGCTAACATAATGGCGATCACGGTGGGACTGAGTTCATAGTAGCCTAACAAACTCTTATAGACTCATATACATCCCTAGTTTGACTTAAAAACCAACCCATAGCTAGAGTAGTAACTAATTACTTCACCATCCTAGAAAGATAATGACTTAGTTAGGGGATACTCATTAAGGCTGCATAAAGAAACTAAAAACCCAAAAGTACTCCCTAGATTGATTTTTTATCAAGAATTTGGTGGTGGACCATTGTATACATATCTTCAAAATTTCAAAAAAAAAAAATCCACCTGGCAACTCCACTAGCCTCCAGTAGGTCTTCATCATCCCACTGGCCCCATAGGTTGTTCTAGGATTGTGTCAAATCAGTCCAAAACAGTTTTTAAGGCCTAGTTATACCTTGTGTGAATAAAGAGATCTGGCTTCACGAAGGATCTATACCAGATCACACCCGGACCCAAATCCTCCCACCGTAGTTGATAACCCAGAAAATATTTTGTAGAAAAATCCTAAAGCTGGAAACTCACCCATTGTTAGGACCATCCATAGAGAAAGTTCTGCACCAGAACACCTTACAGTTTCACAAGATCCTCAATTTGATTTGCACCATACCAAAAACCTATTCAGGACCAAGTCACAAAGTAGGGTCGACCAAGCTGACTTTGAGCCCATAGATTTGCAGCAAAGCTCCAGTAGAGAAGCTTCTCCTTCCACTCCACCTGATTTTCATCTTCTCCATCAGTCCAGCTCTTTTCATCTCAAATCTACTCAAAATCAGTCTTCCAGTCCCAGTACCTCAGCTACACCCATCCATACCACCAGTGTGCAAACCACCTTACTCCATCCTCCTCCACCTCTCACAAATACTCCCCTTGTAAATCAGCCTTTGTTTCCTTTCCCTCCCATCATGGCAGCCTGGTATGCTCCATTTGCTTTACAAAAACCACTATTACCTTTTCCAAATTATTATCAGTCCAAAATCCCTCAATTCTTAGGGACTGAATCCATCACTACTCAAAAACATTTAGTAGAATTAATGATGCTTTTGACTATATGGAGATAGAAGAAGAAACCATAAAAATGAAGATTTTTGCTCAGAGCCTAGGGGGAGAACCCAAGAAATGGTTTAAATACTTACCTCCCAACAACATTCATGATCTCCTTACTCTATACCAAACCTTTGTGAAAAAATTGGAAATCAAGAAGAACCCCCTCCAAATTTTGTCCGAGTATAACAATCTTAAGAGAAATCTGGGAGAAAGTGTTCATGACTACTCCACTAGGTTTAACAGTTTTTACAATGCTCTCCTACCTCACATAAAACCTCCACAAGGCTTGGCCTTAGTGAAATATCCCGAAGGCTTTGATGCTGATATGGCCTATCAACTAAGGGATAGAGATTACCTAACTCTAGAAGACATGCAAAAGGGGGTTGTGAGTGTAGAGGCCAATTTTATTGAGAAAAGGGCTAGGATAAGATCAGAAAAAAGGGTGAATTATAGATATGACACAACACCTGCACCCTCCTTTTCCGACACCAAGATTGACTCCATAGTTAAGACAATGGAAAGGATGATGGAAAAATTCAGTTTGAATGAGAGAACACCTCCTAGGGAAAATCAAGCCAATCTTCAAAATAGGAATAGAAATCAAAATTTTAGAAGAGACCCTCCTCCAGTCAGAAAAAGAGAGAGTGACCAACAAATCAAACCTCCTTTCCAAGACAACTATGTATATGAAGAAGAAAGAGAGCCTGAGTAGTTGGAAGAAGACCATGTAAATATCATAGGTTCAACTAATGAGGATAACACATTCCTTACTGAAGAAGAAAAAAGGATGTTTTCTTCAAAACCACATGAGAAACCATATGAAGATTCCGAAGACTATAGATTGGAATTTGAGAATGCCATAATGGAAGTCCATATGCAGTATGACCTTAGGAGAAAAAAGAGTCAAGATATTCCTAAAACCAATCATCCAAACACTGCTGTTAGAAAAACCTTTGAGCCTATCCCTAAAAAGACAGCAGAAAACAAAAATACTATGGCTAAGACAACTGAAATAAACAAACCAAAGACTAGTCAACCTAACAAAGATTCAAGCTGCCCTAGTACTTCAACTAGTGGCCCTAAAAAAATCCTGCTTTCCAAACCATTAAATCTGAATCAACAAATTAAAAATGTAGAAAAGTTCATGGCTGATAAAACTGATGTAAATGCAATAAAGACACCTACACCTTTCAGTTTTGAGGGGGAGATTACCAAGATCAAGATAACCATACCCCATACCAAAGTGTAGAATATTGACAAAACTGAAATTGACACCCTTTGGCATATAAGCTTTGATGGCTCTTGTGGTAAGGCTGGTCCAGGAGTAGAGGTTTGGTTCCAAAACACAAATAAAGGCCATTCCTATAGGCTATATTTCCAATGCACCAACAACATTGCAGAGTATGAGGCTCTCCTTATTGGTTTACACCTACTCAAAGACCCCAAAGCTAAGAAAATATTGGTTCAAGGAGATTAAGAACTGATCATAAATTAAATTAATGGAGAATATTCAGCCAAGAACCCTAGGCTAAGGGAATATAGAAATTTTGCCCTAGACCTTCTCAAAACCTTTGAGAAATATGAGCTCACTTTCATCTCTAGGGCCCAAAACTGCCTTGCCAATGAGCTTGCCTTTGCTGCCAGGAATTTCTCTTTACCTTATGAAAATAATAAATGCCTCATCAAAATGAAGAACAGACCTACTGTACCAGACAACTTGAACCATTGGCAAGTGTTTGACAATGATGACCAAATAGATGATTTTCTGCAATCCAAAAATGACTTTGCAAGCAAAAAACAGAGTTTGAGATTTGAAAGAAATACTTCTGCTGAAAAAGAAACTCCCAAAACAGAGCTGCCCTTTGATGATGATATAAACCACCTTCAAAACTCTTGTGTTGCAGAATTATTTGATAAATCAGATCAAAGAGAATTTGAAATTCTGCAGTACAAAGATGACACCTTTCCAAGAGGCCTTACACCACTAGAAGAGTTGTTTTATTTTAATGATGTAGCTAAAAAACCCAAGATGGAATCCACTGAAACAAATGTAGAAGAGTGTAACATTGGAGGGATGAAAGAGCCCAAAATAATCAAGCTATCCAAAACTCTCCCATCTCACACAAAACAGAAATGCATTGAGCTTTTTAGAGAATTTAAAGATGTGTTTGCTTGGGGGTATGAATACTTGAAATCCTATGACACCAAAATCATCCAACACAAAATTCCTCTCAAAGAAAATCAGAAACCATTTAAACAAAATTTGAGAAGAATAAACCCCCTCTTGTTACCCACAATTGAGAAAGAAATAAAAAATATGTACGATGCCGGGATCATAGTCCCGATCCAATACTTAGAATGGGTGTCCAAACTTGTGTCAGTTAGGAAGAAGACCAGGGAAATTAGGCTTTGTATTGACTTTAGAAATTTGAACAAATCCTCCTTTAAAGACAATTACCCCTTTCCTAAAATGGATCACATACTCCAAAAATTAGTTGACTCACAAAGAATCTCATTACTAGATGGCTTCTCAGGTTATAACCAAGTTCCAGTCTTTCCAAGTGACCAACTTAAAACTGATTTCACTACACCTTGGGGTACATTCATGTATGTTAAAATTCCATTTGGTTTAATGAATGCAGGGGCTACTTTCCAAAGGGCAATGGACATAGCTTTTTCAGAAGACATAGGTTACTTCATAGTCATATACCTTGATGACATCACTGTCTACTCTAAGACTGATGAGGAGAACTTAGTCCACTTGAGAAAAGTCTTTGAAAAATGTAGAAAGTATGGCCTGTCCCTAAATCCTAAGAAAACTTTGTTTGGCCTTCAAAAAGGAAAACTCTTATTTCACATAATCTCAGAGGAAGGAGTCAAGATAGATCCCAAAAGAATAGAAGGCATCTTGCAAGTCAGCCATCCTAGAAACATTAAAGAGTTTCATTCTTTCATTGGAAAGAATAAATTCCTAAGAAGATTCATCCCTAACCTTGTTGAGATCCTAAGAAATATCACGAATATGTTGAAAAAGGAAGTAGGAGTGAAGTGGAATATGGAAGCAAAACAATCTTTTGAGCTGGTAAAACAAGCACTCACACAAACACCAGTCTTAATCAGCCCTGACTTCACCAAGGACTTTTACATTTTCTCCTTTTCCTCTGAACATAATATGGCAGCGGTATTGTTGAAAAAGAACATCATGGGGCAAGAGAAGCCCATAGCTTTCTTCAGCAAAGCCTTAAGGGATTCTCCTCTAAAGTATAACATTATGGAGAAACAAGCCTTTGCCTTAATCAAAGATTATAAGGATTTTAGAGTTTATATTTTTCATTCACATATAGTCATTGTCCCAAATACGGTTGTCAAAGATATACTTAATCAATACCCTAATGGTAAAAGGGGCAAGTGGATTGCTACCATTTTAGAATATGATTTGGAAATCAGACCCACTAAATTGATTAAAGGACAAGGACTTGAAAAACTTATGGCTGACTCAAATTTCCATGCTCTAGACATGAATATGGTTGGCATGTTAGAAGAAACTGAAGAAAGTAAAACACCATACATTGAAGAAATGTTTCTAAATTCACCTTGGTATGATTATATTATTTATGTGCTTCTTTATCTCAACGCTCCCCCTTCTTTGTCAAAAACTAAAGCAAGATTCTTAAAACATAAAACATTAAATTTTTGAATTTTAGATGGAGTATTATATTGGAAGAGTTTTGCTGGTTTGCTGCTTAAATGTTTTCTTGAAGATGATGCAGAGAAAATCATGCATGAATTACATGAGGGAGAATGTGGGGGTCACCTCTATTGGAAGACCACAGCCAACAAGATCCTTAGAGCTGGCTACTATTGGCCCACTTTATTTTTCGATACTCACAAACTAATCATAACTTTCCATAAATGCCAAATCTTTGATGGAAAAAGAAATCTCCTACCGTTACCCTTGCACCCCATTAGTGTTGAAGCCCCTTTTCAACAGTGGGGTTTGGACTTCATAGGAGAGATCCATGCTACTTCATCTGCCCAACATAAGTGGATCCTCACTGCCACTGATTATTTCACTAAGTGGATAGAAGCCATCTCTTATAGAAATGCCACTGGCTCAGTTATCATCAAATTCCTTGAAACTAACATCCTATCCAGGTTTGTTTGTCCTAAGAATATCATCACCGATAACGCTTTTGCCTTTACATCTAAGAAAATGGCGGACTTTTGCTATAAATATCACATCACCCTCAGTCACTCCACTGCTTACAACCCACAAGGTAATGGAATAGTTGAGTCCTCTAACAAGAGCTTGGTAAAAATAATTAAGAAGCTCTTAGAGCAAAATAAAAAAGCATGGCATAGCAAACGAGTGCATGCACTATGGGCTGATAGACTAACCACCAATAAATCTATTGGTATGTCTCCCTATCAACTAGTGTATGGCATGGATGTAGTTATTCCCACCTCTTTAGGAGTCCCAGTCATGAAGCTTCTTCAAGAAGTTCAATCAAAAGAAAATGACATGCAGAGGAGGCTGAAACAAACCATTCATTTCCAACAGTCAAGGGAAGAAGTTTACAAAAGGACACAAGCTATCCAGGACAATATTAGGAAAATATTTTATATAAGAACCAAAGAAAATGATTTCTAGATTGGAGATAGGGTTCTGAAATGGGATTCAAGAAGGGAGGACAAAGGAAAACACAGTAAGTTTGAAAATCTGTGGAAAGGCCCCTATATCATTGATTCGGTGAGAGGCAACAATGCTTTATTTTTGAAGGAACTTGATGGAATTGAAATGTTTGGAGGTCCTGTAAATGGGAGGATGCTTAAACATTACTTTTGTCAAAAACCTTAGTTTAAACTTTCTCATTCCTTGTACATACCATTGTTTGATGAAAGGATATAAAGACAAAAAACCCTAAAAAATAGAAAAGGGGAAAAGAGGGCAGGAGTTGAAAGATAGGTACAACCCTATTGATGGGAAAATCTGTCTGGCCAACAACAGGGGATCTCCTCGGTAAAAATTCCCAACTAGACTCTAAACCATTTGGAATAGGGATCGCGTCCGGGGTGTGGGTCTGGCTACCACTTAATTCTCCTTTCCTTGGGTCTCAGTAGGACTCTATAAACCTATAGACACATGCTTATTCGGATGATACAATACACATGATTGATGAATTAAATGAACATACAACACTATGCGTAGCAAGCTGGATTATAAAGCATGGGGCCAAATGAAATGTTGTCAACAACATATCATTAGGGTCATGCTTGTACGTTATTCTAACCACAGAAGAAAAAATTCCTTATGGCAGGATAACCCTCACTTCCTTTAATGGTTTTAGTGATAATATAAATGTCAGTAAACAAAGTTATTGACATTCATTGAGAAAGCGAAATAAACTTAGCACCATTAACACATGTTTATAAAACTATAATGCCTAAATGATGTAATTGGAGACATAGTTTCATTTATCAAAAGATGTTAGAAACTGAAAACAGAATACTCATAGTGTTCACGCATTGACCAACATCAGATCCAAAAATGGAGTTAACAAATGCTTGTATTCATACTCAAAAATGTGTATTCTTTCTATACAGTGTTCTATATTTCTTTGAGTCCCAAGTGTTGAGCTTCAAAGATGTTCTTCTCTTCCACCACATTCCACTTCATTTCCTTTTTCCATTATTAATTTCAGGCTTAAATGATCAATAATATTAGTTAAAATTGCATTGAGATTGTATATAATGTCTAACTTTCTATGTTTTCATGATTTCGTTATTGTAGTACTTTTTGACTACACCTAGCTATAGAATGCAGACATTCTGTAGCTAGTTTCTGATTCTGCAGCTGTCTTCATGTCTACGCAGGTTCTAGGTGTCATCTTAGGGAAAAACACATATGGTCATATTCCACATCATTCCCTCATCATTTGTTGCTCCCCACGAAGTCTGAGTTAAAGTATCAAAGCGGTTATGCACGAAGAAGAGAGGCAGTTTCCTATCAAAACACAGACTCTACAGACGTCCGCAGTAAAGCACAAGACTGTTAATAAGAGTTTTAATTTGATTAGGAATGGGAAAGACACTTATCCCTATTTTTCTCAAGAATTAGTTATGAAATTTTATTATAAGTATGACTCGGGAGACTGAGAAACTTTTGGTTAGATTTTGTTTCTATTGCTAGATTTTGGAAGGCTGTAAATACTCTGTTTTGAAGAATTTCTCCTTTAATGAAAGAGACATCATTTTATTGCATGAGCTGAGTCAATATTGAGTAGATCCGCATGCTGATCTGGTGGTAGAGGGCCCCTACTGCTCATGAAGCGTTATGCATTTGGTTTAGATAAGTAGCTGTAGCTTTGTTTCATTCTCAATTTAAATAGTTTTCTGAACTTTGCTTACATTGGATACTACAGTTTAGCTTTGTTCTCATGAAGTATTCCAAAATATCACTAATCCGGAATGAGGCATAATTGTAGCAATTTAGAACTTTACGTTTTTGTGTTCAATTGTAATTAGTTGCTACAGATAGTCCTATTCTCATTAATCTCTTCCAAAATATCACAAACTCTGGATAAGACTTAGCTGTAGTGTTTTGGTTTACCTGCGTATTGTTATGTTTTTATGCCCATTTGCACTGAATGATACAGCCAGACTTGTTTTTACAAACTATTCCAAAATATCACTCATCTTGAACAAGACAGGGCTGTAGTATTTCATAGAATTAGTTGCATTTTAGCTCATTCAATACTCCGGAGGTAGATGTCATTTTAGTTTAATTCTGTCACTATATTTCAAGCTTGATAATGGCACTCTAGTTTAACTTTGTTCACTGTATTAGTATCATTCTAGTTCAGCTCCAATTCATTTCAAGTTAGATAATAGCACTCTAGTTTAGTCTTAGTTCACTATATTAGCATTCTAGTTTAGTTGTTATCCATTGCATTTTAAATTGTATTAGTTGTTAAATTTAGATACCACAGTCTTCATTATCTACAAAACTTCTTTTGTTCTAACTTCATATCAATACATCATCATCTGGATAGAAGCTAGTAATATCAGTTTAAGGCCTTGAGTATTTTGCAACCTTTTTACAATTTCACAAACAAGCCTTCTCTCAAAGACTATTCTAAAAAGAAATCTATAACTTTTGAATGAGGCCTAGTAGTGCTAAATTGAGTTGCAGAATAGAATTAGAAGTTAGTTTAGAGTAGAAATCTTGTTCTTCTACAAATGTTCTTTTCCAATTATGTTCCAATAAACCTTTAACCATGGATGAGATGTTGTAACATTGTAAGTTGATTGTTGACTTAGGAAAACCTCAATTGCACTAAAAAATTATCCTTTTCTCAAGCTATTCCAACATATCTCTAAATGAATGAATTAGACGAGTTCATGATATGGGTTACTGAGTTCATGTTGTGATTTTTTTCTTTGATATGAGTCCTTATCAAGCTTTGCATTTTCTGTCCTTTAGTGCACACCTAGTTTAGAATAGTTTCACTCTGTTTTAGTGTAAACTTCTTAGCTCTTTTTCAACATAAAAATCATAAAACCAAAAACATCATAAAAACACTAAACATAACGTAGTGAGAAACAAATACCTAGGCACATATAGTGCACCACACTTCAGCAGTTTACTAGCCCTGGTTGACAATTAATGAACTCAATTTAGGAACACTAAGTTGAGCACAACATTTTGGCGCCGTTGCCGGGGAAGTGTAGCTAGGTAGCCTTGTTTCTTATCACCCAAAAACAATGATATGCGTAGAGAAAGAGACTCAAGGGGTAGATTCATAAGAAGCAGAAGCTTGATTCCTAGAACACCACTTGTTTCACCAAGACCTAGAGCCAACACACCTCCAACTCAAACCCACATTCCATCCTTTACTGATCCTATACTTCCAGAGAACTTAAGATCAGATATTCCATTAGAAAGACCTTCCACTTTACCCACTGGACTTGTCTTAGAAGGAGATTCAGGAACCCCTGCTAGGGACATAAACTTTTCAACTTCTACAGAAGAATCAACTATGGCAGAAGAGGGGGGAGGAGGAGTTTTTAATGGAGAACACACACTATTTGGAGGGGGTAGAGGTAGAGGTAGAAGAGAGATGGGAAGCTCTTTTGGGTTTCCTATAGTAGATGAAGAAACTAATGCAACTATGAAAAACATTTCACCCTATGTCCTTCCAAAATTTTATGGACTTAAAATTGAAGATCCTAAAACCTTCCTATTTGAATTTGAAGTCTTGTGTAGAACTTATGACTACTTAAAAGATGCTAAAAAACTTAAACTATTTCCTTCAACATTGAAAGGAGCAGCATTGAAGTGGTTTATGAGTTTGATCAACAGTTCTATTAGGACATGGGAAGACATGAAACAAGCATTTCTAGAGAGGTATTTGGATTATTGTATGCCATTCAATCATAAGGAGGAAGTGTTTAAGATGCTACAAAAAGAAGATGAAAACTTGGAAGATTTGTTGGAAAGATTTCATTACAACATCAAAAGAGAAAAAATGGAAAACTTAGACCAAGACACCTTAAAAGCTCTCTTGTTGAAAACAATTATGGATGAATGGTTAGATATCCTTAACATGATGGGAAAAGGGGATATATCTCAGCTCACATTACCTGAAATAGCTAAATTATGTATCAACCTTTCAAGAGGGAAATCTAAAACTGTAAAAGGACCAAGAGACCCTGCTCTTGCAAGGGCAAGTAAGTCTGCTTCTGGGACAGTAAGTAGGGCAGAAATAGGACATATGCTTGATGAGTTCAAATCTGATATCTTGGGGAGTCTTAGTGAACAAATAGACACCCTCAAGTTACAAAACAAGAAAAAATTTGAATCTAATGCCTTAGCAATCTTTTGTGCCAAATGTAGAAAGAAACATGCCCTGAGAGAGTGCCCTTTGGATGCCAAAGTTGTGGAGACTTGTGTAATTTGTTTAGAAAAACATGAGACCAAGAGTTGTCCTTCACTCCCTGGTCTTAAAGCTGTCTTTCAAGAAGATACTCCTTCAAGTTCCACAGAATCTCTCAATTTTGTCTCTAGAAGGCCTTGGAAAGGACCTCAAACACAAGGATTCCATGATCAAATGTATAATCAACCTCCACCAAATTGGAATTCTTGGCAGCAACCTTGGCCCCAATTTCAAAATCAATCACAAACATGGGCGCAAGGAGCACAAAATCCCTATGGAAGATACTCTCAGTATTACCAATATCCACCATCCTATCCACCATATCCACATTTCTCTCCTCAACAAAATCCTCAAAATCCACAACATCAAAATCAACCACTTCCATTACCATTTCCTCAGAAAACAAATCAGTTGCCTGCCCAACCCATACCAAACCCCAACAATAAAAATCCTCAGAACACATACATGATAGAAGGCCAACATTTTCCAACTTATTTGATCACTCCTTTAGACCTTAGTGATGTTCAACTTAGGTCTGGAAGAATACTTGAAAAGAGGAAACCTTCTGTAATCATACAAGAGCAAGACAATTCTGAGGAAGATTCTCTACAGGTAAATAAAAGTCTTGGAGAGAACACAACTTTCCAAGACTCAAACATTGAAAAATCAAAACAAAAAGAACCAATAATTTCAACTCCTATATTAGAGCATCCATCAACATCCACTTCTACACCTCCCTTCCCAGAAAGATTACAAATTGATAGGGGTGTAGAAAAACAAATTATGGTGCCTAATTATGATTTCCTAGATGAGTTGAGAAATGTTTGTGTTAAGATCCCATTATTGCAAGCCATCAAGGAAATTCAAATCTTAGTAAAGACAATAAAGGAGTTGAGCATGAAGAAAACAAGAAAAAGAATAAGAGAGATAAAGAAAATTTAACTGGCAGGAAAAATAGCAGATATCATGATGGGTAAGATTGCTATTCCAAAGTATCTAGACCCAGGAAATCCAGTTGTTAAAATTCACATCAATGGAATTGAGATCCAAAACACACTCATTGATTTAGGAGAAGCAATCAATATCATGAGTAGACAAATCATGGATAAACTGAAACTTCCTAATCTTCTCTTTACACCCACATTATTACAATTAGCAGACAGATCTGTGATCAAACCTGATGGGGTAATAGAAGACATTCCAGTGTCCCTATATTCTTGGGAATATCCTGTGGATTTTATGATCCTAACTCCTAAGAATAATCTAGGGGGGCATCCTGTTATATTAGGAAGACCTTGGTTAGCTACAGCTGATGCTTTCATTAGTTGTAGATCCGGTGATATGTACATCTCTGATGGTAGTTCAACCAAGAAATTTACTTTGTATCCTCCAGCAAGAACAATTACAGAATTAGATGATACTCAATGGATAGAGGATGAAGAAGACTTACAACCTCTCTTCACAATTTTAGAAATTAGTGAAGATAGCCAAATTCTGAATACCTTGGAAAACTTTGAATCCTCTTCGAAATATAAACATGAACAATTTCAAGAAGAATCCAACATTGAGTTTTTGTCATCAAGGCAGATGTCTCTCTATTCCATGGATAAATTTGGTAGCTCTAAAATTGAGATATTTCCAGGCAAAACTTTAAACATAAACAAGAACCTAGAGAGATCTCAACAAGAAGATCTAGTCAAGATATTACAGAGACATTCTTCTGCATATGCATGGGAGTACACTGATATGAAAGGGATAAGCCCCAGGACTTGCACTCATCACATCTACATAGAGGAAAATTATAAACCAATCAGACAACCTCAGAGAAGGATGAATCCAAATCTTAGGGAGATTGTTAAATAAGAATTGTAGAAATTATTGAATGTCAACGTTATCTATCCTATTTCAGATAGTCAGTGGGTTTCTCCTTTGGTAATTGTGCCAAATAAAAATGGTAAATGGAGGGTATGTATTGACTACCGGGAATTAAACGAAGCTACTCTTAAAGATCATTTTCCCTTACCCTTCATAGATCAGGTGTTAAAAACATTAGCTGGCAAAAAGTACTTCTCATTTTTAGATGGTTTTAGTGGTTATAATCAAATCCAAGTAGCACTGGAAGATCAAGACAAAACCACATTTACCTGTCCTTTGGGTACCTGTGCTTACCGAGTATTTCCATTTGGACTATGCAATGCACCCGCAACATTTCAAAGGGCAGTACTAGGAATTTTTTCAGATCTAATACATGATTGTGTAGAGGTATATATGGATGATTTCACAGTTTATGGAAACACATTTGAAGAAGCCTTAGCAAACTTGGAAAAATTCTTAAAGATATGTAAAGAAGAAAATCTTTCACTAAGTCATGAAAAGTGTTTTATGATGTTTACTGAAGGAATTGTTTTGGGTCATCACATTTCAGGGGATGGGATTAGAGTTGATGAGTCAAAAGTTGAAGTCATCTCTAACTTATCTATTCCAAGTTGCCAAAAAGATGTTAGGAGTTTTCTTGGATTTACAGGATATTATCAAAGGTTTATAGAAAACTTCACCACGATATCATCTCCACTTTTCAAATTACTTACCAAAGACTGTGAATTTAAGTGGAATCATGATTGCCAGTTAGCCTTTGAGACCCTGAAAAGAAAAAATCTTTGAAGCACCTATTTTAAGGGGACCTAACTAGAAGCTACCTTTTCATATTTCAACAGATGCCTCAGATACAGCTCTAGGATCAGTATTGGGACAAAAAGACCTGATTCCTTATGCCATCTACTATACCAGTAAAAATTTGACTCCTTCAGAGTTAAACTATACTGTAACTGAAAAAGAGTTTTTAGCTGTTGTTCATGCCATAAACAAATTCAGACACTATATAATAGGCTATGAAACTTTTGTTCACACTGATCATTCTGCAATTAGATACTTAATGAACAAATCAATTACTAATGGCAGAGTCATAAGATGGTTATTGCTTTTACAAGAATTCAACATTACCATTCTAGATAGGCCTGGAAAACAAAACACGGTAGCTGATTTCCTATCTAGACTCCAAAACATCAAAGACAATACCCCAGTTGAAGATCAATTCCCTGATGAATATCTTTTTGCAATTTATACTCAAACTCCTTGGTTTGCTGACATTGCTAATTATTTAGTTTCAGGGAAATTTCCTTCAATAATGAATGCAAGAGACAAAAGAAAGATCATTTATGACAGTGAAAAATATTCATGGGTTTCTAATGAGTTATACAAAACAGGTCCAGATTTTATCATTAGGAGATGTGTTCGGGAAGATGAGATGCCTGAGATCCTCAAGGCATGTCATGATGAACCTTGTGGCGGACACTTTGCTGATAAAAGAACAGCTTATAAGATCCTTCATTTGGGATATTATTGGCCATCCCTTTTTAAAGATGCTAAAGAGTATGTCAAAAGGTGTGACAGTTGCCAAAGGGTAGGGAAACCTTCTCCTTCAGGTGAGATGCCATTGCAGCCTCAGGTACATATTGAACCTTTTGAAAAATGGGCTTTGGATTTTGTAGGACCTATTAGTTCTCCATCAAGACAAAAGAAATATATATTAGTTTTCACTGATTATGTTACTAAATGGGTAGAGGCCAAGCCATTACTTTCTGCTACTGAAGCATCTGTAGTTAATTTTCTTTTTGAAGATATTTTTACTCGTTTTGGTGTCCCAAGGGAAATTGTTACAGATCAAGGAGCTCAATTTACATCAAGGCTAGTGGAAAAAATTATGGAGAGGTACAAAATCAGACATAGAAAATCTACTCCCTGTCATCCACAAGCAAATGGTCAAGTGGAATCTACTAATAAGGTCATTGAAGGGATCCTAACGAAGACTATCCATTTACATAGAAGAGATTGGGTAGATAGGCTTCCTGAAGCCTTGTGGGCCTATAGAAATACATGGAGAAGCACAACAGGCCATACTCCTTATGAACTTGTTTATGGAAAGCAAGTTTTGTTTCCCATAGAGTTCCAGATTCAAGCTTTCAAAATGGCAGTTCAGCTAGGACTTGATCTATCAGAGGCACAAAAGCACAGATTGGAGCAGATTAATGAATTGGATGAGATCAGACAAGATGCAGTTCAGAAAACAAGTATAGTCCAACATCAAAGGACTAGATGGCATGATAAGTACATCAAGGAAAATAAATTCAAAGAAAGTGACTGGGCTCTCTTGTTTGATTCAAAGTTCAAGGATTTCCAAGGTAAATTCCAAACACATTGGCTTGGGCCATATGAAATTATAAGAATTTTTGACAATGGAGCAATAAAAATCAAGACAATAGATGAAGAAGAGGTCACTTTTCTTGTGAATGGTCATAGATTGAAGCTGTATCACAAACCACTCTCAAGAGAAGAATTTGTCAAGAGATTCCAGGAAAATAGTGATGTGAAGTTAATGAAGAAGAATTTTTCTTCTTCATCAACTTAATTAAATTTTTTGAAGTCAGATGATTGAAAAAAATAAAAATAAATAAATAAAGTATAAACATGAAAACCAATCACTGATTAGCATGTTTATATAGAAAAGGTGGAGTGAAAATCATTATCTTTCTGACACTCTAGCTTTTCAAATCTGTTCTTTCTACAAGCAGTTATTACAAAATCATAAGTGCAGATCCATTTCAGTTATGATCCATCTCACTACATTCATCCATACACCATTTCATTCATTCATCCACACTTCATTCATTTCACTCCATGGTCCACCTCATTTCCATCCTAGATTTTTAAGTTTGATGTTTTTCTACAATTGAATAATACACATCATGAATTGCAGGCTACTTTTCATACTCCACTCCACTTCATAAGTTGTGATCCATTTTACTCCATTATTCACTTCATTCATATTCCATTACACAATATATCATTATCCTTTTTCACTCATTCCATACAACATTCCATTCATGCTCCAAACCATTCCATTTCATGTTTCAAGTCTTCTATAGGTACATTCTGCAGCTAATCAGACATTCTGCAGCCATTCAGACATTCTGCAGCCAGAGATTCTGAAGGCACTGTCCAGTAATTATTTGATCTGCAACAAAATGATCCTGCATATCCATGACAACAAGAAAAATCAAGGGAGTTATGAAGAATAAAAAATTAATGATTTTCGGGGGAGAACAAAGCATATGAAGATCACAAAAAATCAAAGGAAAGGCAAAGGTAAAAGTTATGAAATTATTATAATGACAGATCATGAAAAATTTTAGTATAGTTAAGTTATGTATAATTCAAAAAGTTGTTTTAATTAATTGTGTTGATCATGCCTAACAAACCTCTCATAAAAACTTTGGATAAAATTCCTTCTATTCTGCCATTCCAAATCCCATATCTGATCATCATTTAAAACCTTAACAGTTAAAGTATTGAGGTGATTGGATTAGTCACATCACTAGGCCAAAGCATTTAATGATGATTTTGAATTTCCTACGAAATATCTCCGCGGTATTTTCTTCCAAGATATTTCCAACTCATTAATTCGTTTACATCACCCTCACCTCATTATACTAATTCTGTAACCACTCCATATCATTCTTTCCTGTAGCCAACTCTTAACCATTTCGGTCTGTAAAACAGAGGAAGCATCTGTGGGGAAAAAACATCTCCTTAACAATCATTTTCACTGTGAGCAGAGGAGCAGTAATTTGAAGATTGGAGAGAAAAACTATGGGTCTCATAGTGAGGACTGAACCGGTTGGAACTAAGTACTTGGAGGGTATCCACAAATCAGAGAAATGTTACAGCAAGCCGTGTGGTTGCAAAATTTGGATAAATTTATTGGTTTTCACAAAGGGGTGACTAAAACATTTGCAAGGTCCTTCAATGGAGCCGAGGTCGAAATAGGAGACATTAAATTCATTGTTACAAAGGCTTTCATTGCAGAGGCAACGGAACTACCTAGACAAGGAGAAAGGTGGTTCAAAAATAGATAATTACATAACGAGACATGGAAGCAAATACTCAAGTCACCAGGTATGGATGTTTCCATTTTTAAAAAGGGTATTCCTAGCTCGGCATTAAAGAATAAGTGGAGGAACATGTTACTCATTTTGCAAAAATTTATCACTTGTGAAGGTAGATTTGGTACCTTCTATGTTTACCATATTCGGTTAATGATGCATTTCTTAAAAGAAGAAATCAACTTGCCCTTTTTCTTGCTTCATAGTTTAAAGAAAATGGCCTCAAGTGTTCAAAAGAGAGTTCAATTTCTGGAAACAACCTTATACCACCATGGTTTAGTCAAAATCTTGATTGAACATCATTTGAGAAAAATGGGAGATAATTGGGATGAGTTCTTAGTGAGAAATCACTTTGAAGAACCCAAGGAACCTCCACGTGAAGACAAATCTACAAAAAGAAGCAGAAGATGGAAAACCTCCAAAACTGAAACTGAAACTGGTAAAACAATACAAGAGGATGGTGAAGAAATGATTTCTGAGAAATTGGCCCAAATTAAGAAGCAGCTTAAGAAAGAGAGGATAATAAGGAAATCTGCCAGAGAAAAAGGAGAAGGGCCATTTCAACCAAGACGGAGCCACAGACTTAGAGGGATACTAAAGAAAACAGAGGTTAGAAAAACTGGAATTATAAACATTGAGGATGAAGAAACACCTGAGCATCAGTATGAGGAGGATTTTGATGAAGAAGCTCCTGAAATAGATCCAACACAACAAGAAATTTACAATTATGTTGAGACACTAGAGAAGAGAGCTTCAGAAAGTAGAGACAGAACTCCTAGTCCACCAAAATATGCAATTGATATCCTAAGAAGAGATAAATATAAGTTAGAAGTACTCAACAGGCATATCAAGAATGAGAATGAAATTCTAAGGGAGCAGGTTAAGCTAAAAACTGATATGAATTCAACTCTGTCTCTACAATTGCAAAAGTTGTACAAGGACAATGAAAATTTGAAAAAGAAAAATAAAAGGTTAACCAGGGCAGTCAAAAATTTGAGATTGAATTTAGTCATAAGGAAGCCCAGAAGGCCATTGACTGCCAGGAAAAGCAGAAGAAGAGGGTTGGATGTCCTTGCAGAGGTCTCAGAGTTCATGGAATAGTTGCATGAGGACATGCAAGAACCTAGCAGTGGGGGTATGTTGAGCTTCAAAGATGTTCTTCTCTTCCACCACATTCCATTTCATTTTCTTTGTCCATTATTAATTTCAGGCTTAAATGATCAATAAGATTAGTTAAAATTGCTTTGAGATTGTATATAATGTCTAACTTGCTATGTTTTCATGATTTCGTTATTGTAGTACTTTTTGACTACACCTAGCTACAGAATGCAAACATTTTGTAGCTAGTTGCTGATTCTGCAGTTGTCTTCATGTCTACGCAGGTTCCAGGTGTCATCTCATGGAAAAACACATATGGTCGTATTCCACATCATTCCCTCATCATTTTTTTCTCCCCATGAAGTCTGAGTTAAAGTATCAAAGCGGTTATGCACGAAGAAGAGAGGCAGTTTCCTATCAAAACACAGACTCTACAGATGTCCGCAGTAAAGCACAAGACTGTTAATAAGAGTTTTAATTTGATTAGGAATGGGAAAGACACTTATCCCTATTTTTCTCAAGAAGTAGTTATGAAATTTTATTATAAGTATGACTCAGGAGACCGAGAAACTGTTGGTTAGATTTTGTTTCTATTGCTAGATTTTGGAAGGCTGTAAATAATCTTTTTTGAAGAATTTCTCCTTTAATGAAAGAGACATCATTTTATTGCACAAGATGAGTCAATATTGAGTAGATCTGCGTGCTGATCCGGTGGTAGAGGGCCCCTACTACCCGTGAAGCGTTATCCATTTGGTTTAGATAAGTAGCCGTAGATTTGTTTCATTCTCAATTTAAATAGTTTTCTGAACTTTGCTTACATTGGATACTACAGTTTAGCTTTGTTCTCATGAAGTATTCCAAAAGATCACTAATCCGGAATGAGGCATAATTGTAGCAATTTAGAACTTTACGTTTTTGTGTTCAATTGTAATTAGTTGCTACAGCTAGTCCTATTCTCATTAATCTCTTCCAAAATATCACTAACTCTGGATAAGACTTAGCTGTAGTGTTTTGGTTTACCTGCGTTTTTTTATGTTTTTATGCCCATTTTCACTGAATGATATAGCCAGACTTGTTTGTACAGACTATTCCAAACTATCACTCATCTTGAACAAGACAGGGTTGTAGTATTTCATAGAATTAGCTGCATTTTAGCTCAGTCAATACTTCGGAGGTAGATGTCATTTTAGTTTAATTCTGTCACTATATTTCAAGCTTGATAATGGTACTCTAGTTTAACTTTGTTCACTGTATTAGTATCATTCTAGTTCAGCTCCAATTCATTTCAAGTTAGATAATAGCACTCTAGTTTAGTCTTAGTTCACTGTATTAGCATTCTAGTTTAGTTGTTATCCATTGCACTTTAAATTGTATTAGTTGTTAAATTTAGATACCACGGTCTTCATTATCTACAAAACTTCTTTTGTGCTACAAATTTTCTTTTCCAATTATGTTCCAATAAACCTTTAACCATGGATGAGATGTTGTAACATTGTAAGTTGATTGTTGACTTAGGAAAACCTCAATTGCACTAAAAACTTATCCTTTTCTCAAGATATTCCAACATATCTCTAAATGAATGAATTGGATGATTTCATGATATGGGTTACTGAGTTCATGTTGTGATTTGTTTCTTTGCTATGAGTCCTTATCAAGCTTTGCATTTTCTGTCCTTTAGTGCACACCTAGTTTAGAATAGTTTCACTCTATTTTAGTGTAAAATTCTTAGCTCTTTTTCAACATAAAAACCATAAAACCAAAAACATCATAAAAACACTAAACACAACGTAGTGAGAAACAAATACCTAGGCACATATAGTGCACCACACTTCAGCAGTTTACTAGCCCTGGTTGACAATTAATGAACTCAATTTAGGAACACTAAGTTGAGCACAACACCAAGAAAAAGGTCCTTTACAATTTTCCCGAAGGAAGTTTTATAGAAAAAACTTTCCTTTTGGGCTTCTAGACTTTTCGCCTTCCTGACCATTGGGCTGCCTTGCGACCTGAATGGAAGATGCGACCTGCGACCTGGTTGGACAGTGCAACCTGCGACCTAGTTGGAAAGTGCGACCTGCGACTTGGTTCGATAGTGCAACCTGCGACTTGGTTGGATAGTGCGACCTGCGACCCCCTTCTGTGGATTTCCGCCTTGCAATGTAATCATGGGAGTGTGTGCATGATTGTGAGGTCAGGAACATCAACTTGTTGCTCCTCAGGGAATAACTCTGCTTCGAAATCACATGAGAAAATCGCGCTCCAGTTGGCCTATCAAAAGCATTTTTTTCTCTCCGTTGTGTGGGTGAAATGCGACCTAGCAACCCTTCTATTTATAAAAGGGTCATGCGTGTGAGCAATAAATGAGGTCACAGGGTCATAAATATCCCGCGCTTGTGAGATGTGAGACCTTGTGACCTTGCGACCTTGCGACCTGGGAGGGTTGTAGGGTCGCAAGGTCGCTAGTTTGCGATTTTGAAAATTGAGTGAGATTTGAGACCTAGTGACCTGTGACTTTGGCCCATGATGCATCCGATGATCTCCCTGGATTTCGTGACCTACGACCTCCCTAGATTTTACGACTTGTGACCTTGAGTCATGTCTACAACCTGCGACCTTGGGCATTCTGAGTTCTTCTTTCGATGATCTTTGGGTTTCGTGGCAAGATTCCTTTTCCTGCATCTTTGTCTCGCAAATGTGGCCACATTCCTTTGAACTTAAAATGAGTTTCTTGGGGATTCGTGAGAATCCACTTGCCTTGAAAAGGTCCCCTTGATTGCTGGGGAAAACCTTGGCTCTTTGTGCAAATCGAAAGCTTCTACCTCGAAGGCATGCTTGGGCAACATGTGTTTCGTGTGGTGCGGCATGAGAGGTGGTAACTCGCACTATCCAGCTCACCTTAGTTGGATCTTTCATTCTCGCGGATCTTGGCTTTGATGCCTTATATCGTTATTTGGGAGCTACTTCTGATAGCTTGATTTTAGGTAGCCACTGCCATTGTAACAAATGACTTCACTATGATTTATGCTCCCTTAATATGTAGCTAAACAAGACCTACGATGGACAAAACGATAGCATGAGCCATTATTTTATTGAACGAGTTCATAAGTAGGCCGAGAAAAAAAAAAAAAAAAACCATCCTCCTACTTGAAGTACATATAAAGATTTATATAAATAACTTCAGCAAGGTATTTTGAAGCATATCACTTCGACATACAATGCTTAAAATGAGAAGCCAACTGAAGGCTTGGTAGTTTCAATGAGTTTACTAATTTCATATGGCCAGCATTAGAGGATGATGTCTCCCAATTTAAAATAATTAACAAGTGACCACCGGCTCGATGAAGAGCCCAAATAGAACGCCTAAAAATCCATGGTGAAGGGTTTCTAGTGAAAGTATGTCAAGCACTTAACATAGAAAAACTTCCATTCAAGTACATGCAATGATGATACCCCCACCACACACAGCATGAATGCGGAAAAAGCATAGGGTCATGATGGTGAGAAGGTTCAATGACTACGAGCCGGTTCAAAACCCTAACGACTAAGCGAGTACGGGGACCCGAAAGTTTAGATATACCCAAAATTTTGGGTGGTGTTGTAGCAGCTATAACAATTTGCGAACCACTGGTAGAATCCAACATCTCTGTCAACACCCCAACAATAGTTTGAGTCCAGGAAGCAATGCAAGGGAATATTGAACAAGTTCTGAGGGTAACTTTGTATTATTTTGACCTTTTCGGATATGCCCAATCCTTTTGCCTCAGCTAGGTCTCGTTAATCAAAACATGTTAAAGTGGAAGTTCACAGATGCCAATGGTTGGTTGATGATGTAGAGAGTAGGGAAGCAAGCTTATTATATTCATAATTTTTAAAATACGTTTCTAAAGTTGCTCTGCCGCCAGCAGGCCTGGATAGTACCCCGGCGGAGTCACTTCAGGAAATCACAAACTTTTCTCTGCTTCCAATGAGCCTTGTCAGTACCCCGACGGAGTCGTTGCATTACCTCTCTGCGCAGGAATCCTTTCTCAATCCTTCACCCTTATTTTTTCATGTGCTTGAAGCACTTATTTTATGTGCTCGTGGCACTTATTTTGCATGGGCAGATGAGGGAACCCGAATTATTTTACAGGCAAGAGAGGTTGTTTCTTGTTTGACATAAACTGAAATATATCCTGATTTGGGTTTTCCCCCATGCAAAGCCTTCACATCCCATCTACCACCCATAGGCGAACCATGCAAAACAAATCATTAATATGTTTGAGACTATGTTAGGCACAAGGCTCGGGTTATGGGTATAGGCCATTCAAACACGTTAAGGTTCCCCACAAGCAACCGACTCGTATCTCCTTGGCTAATGAATTAAAAATAATCATGTTGAGAACATGAATTCGGTGACTTGTTTTGAGAGAAGCTTCCTTTTGAGGTAACCACCGCAACCTCACACAAACCATGGAGTTAATGTTTCAACAATCAGGGAAAAACAAGTAGAAAAGATAATCAGGATTTCGATACATGAAAAGAAGTAAAATAAATCCATCCAGATTTGAAACCATGTAAGGGGGGGTAATAAGGCTAGTCTGGGGCATCAAGGTTTTCAAGGCTTTGGGTTTAATGAGGGATCACGTAGTGGAATGCAATGTAAAAAAATTTCATGACTATCTTAACAACTAGTGCAAATTATGCGAGGAAGAGTGCATAGAATGTGAAGCAACATGCGAGGCTTTATGACACAATGCGATGCCATGTATGAGAAATATCACTAGTTGTAGGTAGAGAAACAAGGCAAAGCACATGCAGTGATTATATGAAAAAACATGCATGCAAAAATAAATGGAAAATTATAATGCATAAAACTACTGAACGCAAGAAAAGACAACAAGCATCATTCTAAACCATAAAGCAAAACCTTAGCAAGTAAACCTAATTAATAACTTGACAAACAAAACTTTATTAGCTGATCCTAGCTAGCCTAATCCTGAAACCCTAGTTTAACCAAAGAGGCGGTCAGGTTATGTAAAATCAACTTTCCAGTGCAGCCACCGCATTAGTTCTTGCCCTGCAAGAACAACAATGTTCGCAATCTAAGCCAGCATACAAAATCGTGCACCAACAGTAAGACTTAATTGAAAAGAATGTGCAATAGCAAGAAGGTCATGGCTACTTACCAGAGAACGTGCCAGAATGGATTGTGCTAGCCGAATTTCACTTTCATCCTAATACATAGAAATATGTATTTGAAACATAGAATCATTTATCAATGACACACACCCATCCATGCACAACCTTAGGTCTGACGGAAGTGGAAAAAATAATTTCCTATTTGTAGGTATATCCATTGGATAGGATTTTTCAAACTAGCCGGGAATCTCATCATGATTTTGAGGATGATCACTTTGATAGAATGGAAAAAATAGGCGTGCGCTAGGTGAATTTGAGATGCTTGCGAATCCATTTGCAGAAACCCTAATTTCGAAAACCCTAGTTAGATGTTGTTCCCGGGTTTCGCCAAGGATGTGAGGATCTGAATTAACTGTCAGTGAAGGCTGAAATGCCTCACCATCCTAGACCAACTTTAGGCCTTTGAGCGGGGGGCTTCCAAACTTTGATGGGTTTGTGAGATCAACTGGCGAATGGATGTGATCATCAATTGTAGTGATTTGAAAAATGTCAGTGGGATTTATACCAATTCGACCAAATGTTTGCACACTGACAGACTGACAATATAATGTGTCAGATTCTTTAGATTTCCCAAGATGGGGTGAATTGACCAGAATATTTTCTAGTAGCGGAGAGGTTTGCAAAACATCACACGCTTGCTCTTGCATGCAACTGGTACTGGCTAGGCAACAACCGAAAATATTAGAGACAACGGTTGGTGTTTTCCTCCCAGTGAATAAATTAGGGTAAATTGGTTGTTGCATATCAACTGTTAGGGGATAGCACGATGGGCTCAAAGAAGCATCGCTTGAATGGTAGGCTCGCCCGGATGAGCTGACATCTGACGCGGTTATGCTGAGAAGCATGTGATACAAGGGAACCGTCATTTCAGAAACCCTAGTTCTAGGAACCCTAGTTGGACTTGTTTGAGGGGTCCCATCAGGATCATAAGAAATTGAGTTAACAACTAGCAAAAGCTGAATTTCTTCGATTTCCTGATGGGTCCTTGAATCTTCACAAATTGGATCATCAAATTTCGGAGGCTTCAGATGGTTGAAAAATAGATACACATGACAGTCCTCAGAGGCATGAGTGAATATGTTTTGAGATAAGTTGTGGTCACTGGATTCATCGAGTGGATCAGGTTGGGGACCCAACACGTTAGGCTTCCCAGGAGTTAATAGTTGGGATGGATCGATAAAAGAAACATCTTGAAGTTTCCCAGGAAGGTAGTCACTTCTTTGGATGTTTAAAGATTTCGGATGAAAAATATCAGAAATAAGGGATTCATCAATTTTGTAGTGTGATTGTGAAGCACCACCGGTGTGCTCATTATTGCCGCCAATACTAGTATAAGAAAATTTTGAATGAATTGAAGAAATTGTTGGTATGGAAAACTCATGAAATAAATTGGGGAAAAATAAATGAAAAGATTCAGATGCGGGGGTATTAACCGTACATGGACTTTCATCTTGCACATCAGTGTAATCCGGAGAGGTCAATGATTTTGCATGCCTATGACGGTCCAATGATTTTGTAAAGTAAACTTTATCCGGGACAAGAGTCAATTTATTATTAGCATGTTTATAAGATTTAGGACTGTGTCCAGGGAAACATTCAGTGGACTCGAAATAGGTTTCATGAACTAGGAGAGATAATGGGCCACTATGGTTTTCAAGCTCTGATTTGACACGGTGCATGAAAGATTCAGAGGTGGCACAACAGGTTTTATCTTCTTGCAGACGTCTATCATTGCTCAGAACTTTCGAGGTCACAACTCCACTACACGGAAATTCAGGAGGATGAACATGAATATCACAAATAGTAATACTCTCCTTGGAGGCCTGAATGTGGTCTGGACTTAGGGAGATGGACAAGGAAACATTAGGGACAAAGTCTGAATAGCTGGCAACTTGTGGGTCGTCATAGGGAACACTAGGATCAGGCTTGGTTGCTAATTGAAATTTTTCAAGGGAAACGAAAATCACATACCTAAACTGTTCACTTAAAAATTTCCAATCAACATCCTTTTTAGGGAAATAAAAACAATAATGAAAAAATATGATAGAGAATTCATCTAAAGGTTCCTGAGGTTCCATTCTAATGTCATTTAGCTTTATTAACACATTCTGAAAATCGTACCTGTGAAAAGATTCTTGTAACTTACCAGTGAGCTGCTCGTACGAATGGATAGAAGCTTCCAGCAATGTGCGGAACCATTGATTAATGCGACCTTCAAGAGTGATGGAGAAAAGCACACAAGTCAACCCTTCATTGTCAATTTCGTAGCACTCACAAAAGTCAAAAAAATCTAAAAGGTGTTTGGCTATGGAAACTCCGTTTTCACCGTCTATTTTTAACTGGGACAAGTGATACATAAGTTCATCGGGGATTGAGCATCGAGGCTCATATAAATCCGACAAACATCTTAGGAGAATAATTTGGGGATGAGCCATTACAAATATGAGATTAACTATAGGCTCTAAGGGCTCAGCTTGTCATCAGGACCTCCTTCTAGCGCCAATTCTATTGACGGGAAAATCTGTCTAGCCAACAGTAGGGGATATCCCCAGTAAAAAGTCCCAACTAGACTCTAAACCATTTGGAATAGGGATCTCGTCCGGGGTGTGGGTCCGGCTACCACTTAATTATCCTTTCCTTGGGTCTTAGTAGGACTCTATAAAATTGCAGACACACACTTATTCGGATGATACAAGACACATGATTGATGAATTAAATGAACATACAACACTATGCGTAGCAAGCTGAATTATAAATCATGGGGCCAAAGGAAATGATGTCAACAACATATCATTAGGTTCATGCTTGTACGCTATTCTAACCACAGAAGAAACAATTATTTATGGAAGAATACCCTTCACTTCCTTAAATGGTTTTGGTGATAATATAAATGTCAATAAACAAAGTTATTAACATTCATTGAGAAAGCGAAATAAACTTAGCACCATTAACACGTTTAGAAAACTATAATGCATAAATGATGTAATTGGAGACACAGTTTCATTTATCAAAAGATGTTAGAAACTGAAAACAAAATACTCATAGTGTTCACGCATTGACCAACATCAGATCCAAAAATGGAGTTAACAAATGCTTGTATTCATACTAAAAAATGTGAAGTCCTTCTATATAGTAATCTATATCTCTTTGAGTCCCAAGCAAAAGGTCCTTTACAATTTTCCCGAAGGAAGTTTTATAGAACAAAACTTTCCCTTTGGGCTTCCCAACTTTTTGCCTTCCTGACCGTTGGGCTACCTTACGACTTGAATGGAAGATGCGACCTGCGACCTGGTTGGATAGTGCAACCTGCGACCTAGTTGGAAAGTGCGACTTGTGACTTGGTTGGATAGTGCGACCTGCAACTTGGTTGGATAGTGAAACCTGCGACCCCCTTCTGTGGATTTTTACCTTGCAATCTGATCATGGGAGTGTGCGTGTGATTGTGAGGTCGGGAATATCAACTTGTTGCTCCTTGGGGAATAAATCTGCTTCGAAATCACCCGAGAAAATCATGCTCCAATTGGCCTGTCAGAAGCATTTTTTCTCTCCGTCGTGTGGGTGAAATGTGACCTAGAAACCATTCTATTTATAAAAGGGTCACGCATGCGAGCAATAAATGAGGTCATGTGGTTGCAAATATCTCGCGCTTGTGAGATGTGCAACCTTAAGACCTTGCGACCTTGCGACTTGGGAGGGTCGCAGGGTCGCAAGGTCGCTAGGTCACGATTTTGAAAATTGAGTGAGATTTGCGGCCTGGCAACCTGCGACTTTGGCCCATGATGCGTCCTACAACCTCCATGGAATTCGCGACCTGCAACCTCCTTGGATTTCGGGACTTGCGACCTTGAGTCATGTCTGCGACCTGCAACCTTGGGCATTCTGTGACTTGCGTTCTTCTTTTGGTGATCTCTCGGCTTCGCGGCAAGATTCCTTTTCCTGCATCTCTGTATTATGAACGTGGCCACGTGCCTTTGAACTTAAAGTGAGTTTCTTTGGGATTCGTGAGAATCCACTTGCCTTGAAAGGTCCCCTTGCTTGCTGGGGAAAACCTTGGCTCTTTTTGCAAACCAAAAGCTTCTACCTTGACAGCATGCTTGGGCAACATGAATTTCATGTGGTGTGGCATGATAGGTGGTAACTCGCACTATCCAGCTCACCTTAGTTGGATTTTTCATTCTCGTAGATCTTGGCTTTGATGCCTTATATCGTTATTTGGGAGCTACTTCTGATAGCTTGATTTTAGGTAGCCACTACCATTGTAACAAATGACTTCACTGTGATTTATGCTCCCTTAATACGTAGCTAAACAAGACCTGCGATGGACAAAACGATAGCATGAGACATGATTTTATTGAATGAGTTCATAAGCAGGTCGAGAAAAAAAAAACCATCCTCCTACTTGAAGTACATATAAATATTTATATAAATAACTTCAGCAAGGTATTTTGAAGCATATCACTTGGACATACAATGCTTAAAATGAGAAACCAGCTAAAGGCTTGGCAGTTTCAATGAGTTTACTAATTTCATATGGCCACCATTAGAGGATGATATCTCCCAATTTAAAATAATTAACAAGTGACCACCGGCTCAATGAAGAGCCCAAATAGAATGCCTAAAAATCCATGGTGAAGGGTTTCTAGTGAAAGTATTTCAAGCACTTAACACAGAAAAAATTCCATTCAAGTACATGTAATGATGATACCCCCCCCACACACGGCGTGAATGCGGAAAAATCATAGGGTCATGATGGTGAGAAGGTTCAATGACTACGGGCCAGTTCAAAACCCTAACGGCTAAGCGAGCAGGGGGCCCCGAAATTTTAGATATACCCAAAATTTTGGGTGGTGTTGTAGTGGCTACAATAAACCCCATACCAAAAAATGATGTTGCTGAAAGTGTGCAAGTCGAAATGCCACTACTTTTCTTTGAAAAACAAGTCTTGTTCAGTCATCTAGCTTAATCATGACTGAACATGTTTTCAATTTATTTGCTGATAAGTTAGTGAAAGAGAGCTTGTTAAATCATTCAAACTTGGCTTGTAAAAAGGGATAGATTAGGGAATGAAAATATACTAGTTCCACATGCTCAAAATAGAACCAAAGAGGAAGATGAGGATGCATAAAAAATGATAGATCACAACCCTTATCTTTCTATTTACATTTTGATGCAAAATAATGTTTGTGTGCAGTTTGTTCTTATGCCACAACTCATGGTAAATCAAATTGCCTAATCCTAATTTAAACCATGCTTTCAATTTCATGCTTATAGCTTAGAGAATGAAGTTTGTCAAACAGCGTAATGTTGAAAAATGATTAGACTAGGTAGAGAATAAGAGAGTTCATTAGCCTAATTTGAACTCTTGGAAGAAATAAGGGTACAATTAGATAGTTTTATTTGTGTTTTCAAAAATAAAAATTTCAAGGGTTTGCCAGTTCAAATGCACCCAAGGAAGAAAAAATGTTAGGCAAGTAGGTTGGTTAGGTAGAGATGATGTTGATGTCAATAATTTTTTTTTAGATTACTAAAGATCACAGCTTCAAGCAAGCATCAACAAGTGAAAGACGTAAAAATATACCCAATGGATGAGGCACTAGTCTTCATAAACCAAGATATCTGAAAGTTCTGGACACCTCCTGAAAAGGAGCTGCCCTCCCCAAGTGGAGCCACTGTTATTCATCCATAATTTTCACTATGTAAAGATGACTAAGTATCGGTTCTAGATTTATAGAAACAAAGTTCACAAACATTGTGAGTTCTAGAAATCTCACGGCCTTCATTATCCTTAGGATAATTTTTTCCTATTTTTCATCTTTCTATCTAGTCATCACTAGCCGACCACTCCTGGAAGACCCATCCTCGATTCAAGCCATTTATTTTAACCCCAACTGTCACCCATTTTTCACCATGTCTTTCCTTTTGGCCCAAAACCTCTGTTTTTCTTATCTACAAGATTCCCTACTACTGTTCAAACCTACCAATCAAATAGTCTTGTTGACTCTTCCATAATATTCCCAGACACTAATTGTCTCTACAGACCCTCTAGATAATAAAAAATGCTAGATCCTAGGTCTTCAAAACACACTAAGCTTATCACAGGTACTATCTTATACTTGGTGATCCCTAAGTCTAAAATCCCTATCCAAAATCCAAGTACAAAGGTCCCCATTAGGTCACCAAAGGTTTCACTGAGTCATAGGATGGATTTGGTGCCCAACAAGTTATGCCTTCCTGCATAAAGAGGTTGCAATCAAAGGGGCCTCATTAGCTTAGAGCACAAGAACTGCAAGGGATAGATGCCCTTGTTCACATTTTTTAAAAGAGTAGCCAAGGTGACCACCAGCAACAAGAGGAGGAAAGGTAATAGGATATAATTATCACTAGGAGGCAGACACAAACAAGACAAAAAAAATAGGCCTATAGGTAAGAGAGTATCAGGGTTTGTTTTGGTGGATTAAAAAAACATTGATGACAAGAAAGGAACCATCTCAGAGATTTCAAGGACAAAAGCCTCCTCCTTAAGGTTTTTTCCAAAATAGCACTGCTTCACCTGCACTAAGAGAAGAAAGACAAAGGGTATCAGGTTAAAGAAGACCATTTTACCAAAGGGTAGAAAAAAAGAATTTTTTCAGTAAAAATTTGGGTTATAACTTATTGTCAAGACAGGTCTAAAAAGGAAAAATGTGACCTCGATTTCTGCATCTCAATGATAGGCTCCCAAAAAAGGGCCTCCATGCCAAAAATATTGTTTTGCAAAAATATTGGCAAAGGCAGAAATAAAAAATGTTTTCCGAAAAATGTTAAAGTGTGTTCACAACAAACATTAGTCACAATGCACACTGAAAGATAGGAGACCCCAACTTTACAAAAGTGGGTTTGGTATTTTTAATTTACTTTTCAAATCAAGTATAAAAACCAATTGAACCTTCCCCATGCATCATTTTCCCATTTTCGAGGAGAAGAATCTGTTGACAAGAAATTATTTTGGTTTTCGGGCAAACTGTGAAAATTTAGCAGGCGTTACATGCTGAGCACGGCGCTATGCCCCTAGCCTCTGGTGCTATGCACAGAAGCAAGGCAGGAAGTGTAATATTACACTATGCTACGTGCTCAAAGGTTGGCACTGAGCGCAGGCTCATAAACGATCACCGACACCTGAGAGACTGCCTGTTTCTGCCTGGTGATACGACTCGACAACCCGACCGGCCCGGCGCTGCGCACAGGCGCTACGCACTGGCGCTGCGCCCCTGGCAGCACTTCAAAAAATTTTCCAAAGACATTCAAAATAAATTTTTTTGGCCTCTACAAAGCTTCTGCAAGTTAATACAAGGTTGGTTAACCTTTTTTCCTTCTCCCAAATATTATTTATCAGAGAGGTCATCCATGGTTAGAATTGACCAAAACCCTAGACTATGAAAAAATAAATTGTCATGTCTTTGAACTAGGGTTTATAAGAAGAATTGGTTTTTTATACAAATAGGGGGCCGAGTGACTGTAAGCTGACCTCTAACACCAATTGCAAGCTTTGAAATTTGTCTTCACCTTAGCTTTCCTCTTTGCAAAAGTTTTACCTACACCACTTATTTTACTCCAAATACCCTAAAGAAAAACTCAAGGTTCCTTATGCTGTTTGGACCATCCATCATGTCAGAGAGAGATAGTCACACCAGTGGTGATGAGAGTCATACTCCCACCAAGCCAAAACATCATGGAGGAAAAGAAAAAGGTTTGAGCCCCTAGACACCAATCCAATTACTTCCTCTCCTATGATCCTTTCATACTTCCAGGATGTAGGGTGCTACCATTTTTGTGAGAAGGTAAAGAAAGTTGAATACCATCCAGACTTAACCAGGTTGTTTGCTTGTAGCCTAAAAAACCATCAAGTTAATCTAGTAGGGGTCCAATTTTATCTTTCATCTGAAATCACTTCCAAGGCAACCGGTATACCAGACGTTGGTGAGCTTTGGTTCAAACAAAAGAAATTGGATTTTGGTTATTATGGGCCTTATTTGAAACGCACCTATCAGCAAAACTGCAAGGCTATTTTTCCTTTTTCTTATTTGCTAGAGAGCTATGCAACATTAATGAGGTGGATTATCAATTTTTTCACATGTGAGGGAAGGTACTCCCGGCTCTATTCACATCATATCAGATTGCTGATGCATTTTACCAAAGTCAAAATGATGAACCTACCTTATTACCTTTTCTGGAGTATTGATAAAATGGCCTCTACTGTCAAGAGGAAAATTTATTACCACCAAATGCCTAGCCTCTTTCATCACTCCCTAATCAAGATGGTTTTCCTATACCAGCTAGAGAAACAAGGTATATCTTGGGAGACCTTCATCTCACATAATGTATTTGCAAACCCCCGGGCCTTCATCCAGCAGAACTTTCCTTCCACTTCACAACCATCTACCTCCACACATACATCATCTCCCCATGTGCCTTCTCCACAAATAATTTCACCTATTACCTCCTCCCCTAAATTACCGAGCGAAGGGGCTGACGGTAGCCCTAGTGAAGGGAAAACAAGAGGCAACAATGAGTAAGAAGATGAGAAAGATAATGATGAACAAGGAGAGGACAGTGAAGAAGAAGTTGATGAAGAAGAAGAAGAGGATGAAAATGAAGAAAATGATGAAGTAAGCAGCCATTATCATGAGGAAAGCATTGAAAAGGAAGATGATGTAGAGGAAGAAGAAAATGACGGAGAGGAAAGTGGCCAAGAAGAAAGCAGCAATGGCCAAGGGCAGCAAGATGTTGAAGGAGAAAACAAAGATGAAACCTGTGATCGAAGCCACAAAGATAACATCAGTGAAAGTAGCCACAAGGATGAAAGTAGTGAAGAAGAAGGCAGTGAATAAGGAGAACAACTAGATGAGGAAGGCAACTATCTAATTTCCCAAGACAGTCCAAGAAAGAGTCATGAGCTATCATGACTGTCTTGACAAAAATTAGTCCATAGAAGACAAAGAAAATTAGAGTGACGAAGACATAGAAAACACAGAGAAGAGTAAAGGACAAATTTATGACAACATTTCCTTTGAGACTCCCATAATTGCCCCTCTCTCATGCACTTATCACAGAGGGAAAAGGGATGTGTTTGCTGCCTCTAAGAGGAAAAGGGCCATCCCCTCACAAAATATCAAAGCATCAGACAAAGGCAAAAAAAAAAATGAAGAGTGTTGAGCCAAAGGCACCAGTCAGGAGGAGCAAAAGGATTAAAAAGGCTTCTCAAGGCCCTATCTTTGTTGATCTAGATAATGATAATGAGGATCAAGGGATAAATACAAAATTGCTCCTCTTAGAAAAAGATGCTCAGCTTCAAGAATGGGAAAAGGATTTTGAAAGGGCACAAAGGGTCATCTACTATTATAAATAGGAGCACAAAAATTTCAAAGAGGTGAATAGGGGCCTTTCCTTGCAGAAGAAAATGGTCAAACACTATGCAAGGAAGAGCATGATTGCCAATGCTAAATTGAGGTAAGCCCTCCTAGAGCTAGAAGAGCTAAAAAGGCCCAAAGTTCATGAAAGCCTCGAGATCTTGGCCGATGCTTCTTAGTAGGTGTCTAAAACCCCTTGAGGGGTCTACCCACCAATTTTGAAGAAAATCCGGAAACTTTTTGTTTTTTCCAAATTTTGGCCCCTAGGAGCGCAACAGCCTAGGCGCTATGATATTTTTTGTGGCATTATCAACTGCTAAAGTTTACATTTTTAGATTTTTCATGTCTCCAGCATTCTTCCCAAAACAATTCAGATCATTTGGATCACGTTTTCCCCTCAAAAGGTCAAAAAATACCTCAGAAATGACCTTTCTACCTCCTTTTCAGGCCTAGCGCTGCATTGAGCGGTAATGGGAGATTGGATTTTGGAGCCTGTAAATTGCCTCCATTCATCCCAAATCAAGTATTTATAGAAATTAGACTCTACAAGTTTTCCAAAGAGCCATAATGGGCCCAAATCCGATGTCAGGAAGGGGTCCAAAACTCAGCTGCAACAGACCCCAATTTTCGCTGATATGGAGCTATGCACATAGACAACTTTTTGCCAAAAAGTCTACAAAAGATACTAATTAATGGAAAATTGGTTTTTTAATATTTTCTTGGAAAAAACACTCCTGATTTGATTGGGGAGTTATGTTTTGGTGTGTTTCATTTATTTTCTTATCTCTTATGTGTCTTGGGCCTTACATGGTCATTAAGCAAATTTATGACATTTATGGTTGAGTTAGGGTTTCTGGAAGCCTCTTAGGGTTTCCACCTCCTCATTTGCTCCATAAATAGAGCATGAGGCTCTTGTATATTTTTTTGGATGTTGATGACTTATGCTGAAGTAATACATAGTCCCTTGAAGCCTTTGATGAGAAATTAATGTCTTGGAGCTTATGCATGATCTGATTCACTTGTTGATGGAGAAGGATTGTTTGCAGGATCCATAGGCTTGGTTGATGGTGAATTTTTCTCTTGTTAATGTTTTCTAAGTTTCTCATATGTTTTCCATCCATCTATGTGCAGTAGGACAAAAAATTTAGACTAAGATATGCTTTTTGATGGCACCTTCGATCTGTTTGTTTCCTTCACTGCCTAAATGTTTTCTTCTGCTTAAGATATGTTAGGAAATTCATCTCTTGCTCTCTAATAAGTTTTTGGGTTGTCTATTTTCTTGAATGATCTATATCAGTTAGTATCAATTATGATTTATGGCTAGCCCTGCATATTGTTACCTCTAAAGTACTTTGTTCTTGAAATTATCTTTTGAAGTAGCTTTTCCTATAGTTTGTCAAAGAAGTCTATCTTAACCATGCTCTTTGCCTTTACTTAGCCAAAATTGTCTCAAGGAACTTTCATAGTTGTCACTATGGATGCTAGGGTTTTTCTCTTATTCTATGGTTATAGTTTCTTATGCAACTTAAATGTTTTTCCTGCTCTTGATGATAAAACCCAGAAAGATTAAATAAGTTTTTGCCTTTCTATGTTTTATCTGAATGTTGTCTTGGTTGATTATCTGCTTTCAGTATGAAATAAAATGGATTAGGTTTTGCTTAAGCCTTTGACTCTCTTTCTATGCTTATAAATCTTCTAACTCCCCCAATTTACAAGTATATAAATGATTCGGTTTCTGCCCTTTATTAACTTGTTGTTCCCAAGTTTAAATGTCCATCTCATGATCCTTCACAACCTTAAAGATCCACCAACCAAGTTAAAATTTCCCTGCAAATGCTCTTGAAACCCTTGATGAACTCATCATGACATTTTTTGACTCCATTTCCCAATGACTTAACAATCTTCCATGTTTTCTATCTAAATCCATCTGAGCATCATACCCAACCAAAAATAATCAAAATACCCTGCACTTAACATCTAGCCTAAAATCAACCCTAATAAGCAAACAAGTTCACATCTTTGTACCTACTATAGAGATCCCTCTCTGAATCTAGGAAGGCTAGGTCCTTGGATTCCAAAGCTTGGTTTGATGTTACCCCTGTCCATTTGTATCTCAATCAATCTAGCAAATTACGGGGAGCTAACAGAAGGTTGCTAGCTTCATTCGTCACAACAAGCTCACGTTTCTTTTCTAACAACCTTTGAGCCTAGTAGTTTTGAGGAAGCCAGCCAGAATGAACATTGGGTAGCAGCTATGAATGAAGAATTGGATCAAATCGAGAAGAATAACAAAATAGAATTAGTTCCATGACCAAAATATTAAAATTTAATTGGGACTAAATGGGTGTTCAGGAACAAATTAAATAAAGATGGACAGATTACTAGAAACAAAACACGATTGGTTTGAAAAGGCTATGCACAAGTGGAAGGAATTTATTTCGACGAAATGTTTACACCAGTTTCCAGAATGGAAGCCATACAAATTTTTCTCGCCTATGCATTTTCTAGAAAAATCAAAGTCTTCCAAATGGATGTTAAGTCAAAATTTCTAAATGGCGAATTAGATGAAGAAGTTTACATTGAACAACTTGAAGGTTTTCTACTATCAGAAAAATAAGACAATGTTTGCAGGTTAAAGAGGGCTCTATATGGTCTCAAGCAGACTCCTAGAGCATGGTATGCTCATCTTGATCGATATCTATGTCAAAAAGGGTTCAAGAAAGGTACTGTTGATAACAATATTTATGTACAAATATATAAAGATAATTTAACAATCGTTGAGGTATATGTGGATGATATAATATTTGGTAGTAATAATGATCGACTAAGTAAAAACTTTGCTACAAAGATGAAAAGTGAGTCCGAGATGTCTTTACTTGGTGAGATGACATACTTCACAGGGATTCAAATATCTTAGCAAGAGAAATGAATATTTATATTTCAAGCCAAGTACAACAAGAAAATGCTCAAGAAATTCAAAATGGAATATTGCAAACCCGTCCTTACTCTGATGGTAACAGGTTACAAATTGAGCATAGATGACTCATCTAAGGATGTGGATCAGAGGTTTTTTTATCAAAAAATTTCACTTGATTGGCTGTTAATCAGATAACTTCATGTAACTGTTTCAAACCAACTTTTGACTGAAGCTTAGCCTATTCAGTCTGAGAGGGCTCTCTCAAAGGGGTTACTGATATTTGATAAAGATGAATCTAGATCGCTAACTCTACTTGGAAAATAACTTGATTGTGATGTGTATAGGTCGAAAAGAGTACAAGCATGCAATCATTGGGCTTATGGAGTCAAAAAATCAATAGTTCAGTGGTAAGGTCTCTTGACATGGAACCTGAGGTAGGTAAGAGTTTTTAGCTGAGGTAAATCACATATGGAAAATGAAATAACACAACCAATTAATCAATAAAGGAAGTCAGAGCATACATCTATGAATTCTAAGTATTAAAGATGAAAACCATTGAAAATAGTACACATAGAAAATATAGATCATGTAAGCACTAAAAACTCCATCAGAATCTCAGGTTGGTCAAGAAAAGGTCCTCTGTATCACTGATATCAGTCAACTTACATAAAGCTGCAGTATTTGCAAAAAAATCTCCAACCCTTTACAAATTCGAATACCTACCCTTTAATAGACTTGTTAAATGAGAGATGATCTGCCTCTTGGCTAGATTCATCAAAATTTTCATAATGACACCCTGCATAATAGGAAAACATGTGCTTTAATGAGAAAATGACAGCTACACTATGAAACAATCCTTTTCCTAATATGACTCAAACTGCTACTTATTACATCAACTACCTTATCACTTGAAACAATTACATCTTTCACAGCTAATGTTTCAAATTTTTGAATAGGCTGTGATAGAACTCATCACTACATGACATCTTAATTGGCCTCCTCAAAATCTGGAAACAAACCCTATCTTTTAGGAAAACTGGTCCTTACCTTCAACGAATGGTTTGGCTGATGAGTTGTCTTCATCTCATGGTCTTCAAGTCTTGGATGACTACTGGAAAAGTCCTTTGACCCTTTAAAAGGATCCACCTATCCAAAATTTCCCAAAAACATGCTCATAAACCACCAAAAAAACACACTACGAAAGTATGACAGTTTCGTAGCGTACTTTCGTAGCATACAAAAAATGACCTTTGCCATCAGAATTTTTTCTTATTTTCTCTTGCATGGTCCTCATCATGCCTTGAATCATATTCCATATCATTTACACCCCTTGGAAGCTTCCTAAAGTGGTTTTAAATGAAAAAATAAAGCTACAAGTGGTTTCATAGCATTTTCCTGGCTTCAAGCCTAGGAAACGCTACGAAACTGTTGAAAACTATGTAAATTCCAGATTTTTACCTAGCTTCAAAAATGTACCTTCCAGCTATGATAATTTGGTTTTAAACATGCCATTTACCTTTCAAAACACAAGCCAACTCAAATTAGGACTCTTGAGGTGTTTCTTCCTCATTGATGATGAGTTGAAGTATTAGCTCCTCAACTACTGTCGTTTTTAGACCTTTCTTCTCCAGCTCCTCATGAATTAGTTCTAGCTGTTATTGGAGGTATTTAACTTGATCCTTTAGCTTCCTATTGGTATATTTTATATGCAAGTTCATTATTTTTACATGTTTCACCTCTTTCCTCAATGACATAGTCCATTTAATTAACTGTTGTGTGTTGTCTAGGGTCTTTGATACAGTGTCAACCTGCTCTTCCAAAACCTCTTTCATCTTTTCAAACTGAACCTTTTGGACATTTTGTTTCCTTACCTCCTTCTTCATAACTGAAATTTCATGGTTAGCTAACCTCAACTGTTCTTCAAGGAGTTCAAACTCTATTTGTTCAATTACTTTCTCCTTTCCTTTCTTTGGCTTACTGACTGGATATTTTTCTACATGTGATGAAAGATCAATAATCTTTTGTGGTGGTTGGACTGTGTCAATGGGTAGATGAACCTCTTTACTACTCTCCAATAGCTTTCTAGCATGCCTTGTCATGGGCTTCCTAGCCTGAAACATAAAACCTGCATCCTCACCTTCAAACTCTAGCTTCTTTGCAGATTTAGCTTTCTTGAGTTTCTGTCCACCTTCATTTATATCCTCAGCCTGAACTATAGGAGTCTCTTCAATGTCAATGGCATGTAGTATATCTTCTAAATTTCCTTTAGCCACTGTTTGGCTCCTTTTTATCCTTTTGCCACTTTGTTTACTCACAACTTACTCTTGTTTTGCAGGTTTTCTCATTGTGGACTCTTTTTTTAAGGTGAAACAGTGGGTGTATCAAAACTCTGCATCTGCTCTGTTTACATCATGATTCATTCACTTTGTTCTACCACTAAATGTGATGGTAACCCTCTAGGTTTTGGATTTATCTTAGGGGTAGGGGTATCCATATCAAAGCCACTAACAAAAAGAAATGAAGACAAATCTCTCCCTAGTCTTTGTAACTCATCCAAAACTAGCAATTTTATTAATCCATGATGAAAAAGTGAGGTTTCACTTCCCTCAGACTTTTCTTGAACTTTATATTCCATTTTTGCTAAGCTTCTGTGTAAATAGAAAGGAAGATCAAGAGATATCTTACCAACAAAGTGAAGGATAAGCTTGAAATGGTATGAATAGAATTTATGATATATTCCTTCACATGTGAAATATTTCTGGATAATGAGAATTAGCTTTGAGAAATTTTCCTTCATGCAGCTCCTTGGAATGGAAATGGTAAGGTCAACTCCACTGCTTTCTATCTTGATAAACTCTTTGCATTCCTCCATGTTGAATTTGAACCCTTTGAAACATTTTTCTTGTCCCCTTGGAATCCCTATTGCTGCTACAATGACCTCTAGTGTAATAGTGAGATTCAACATCCCCACTTTAGTAGTTGTTCCACTGAAGTTTAGGGAAAATTCTTTGGAAACCTGTACATGGCAGCCTTGTAGTCTTTCACAAAACTGTAAACATCTTGACCTTTTGAAGATTTCTATAGGTGTTGGGTCTTCATTTATCAGGTTCATATCTGATGGCTCATACCTGAGACAGTGGCCACCTTTGTTTGTCTTCCTTTTTGTAGCCATGGTTATTTGCAGTCTTCTTTGCCTCGCTTGATCAATGATATTTGTAAGCCTTTGAAAATACCAACCACAGCTTGAGCTCAGTGAAATAGCTCTCCAGAACTCAATAACACACAAAGAGAGAATGGAGTATGAAAAATGACTCAATTTGTAAAGATTTTGAAGTTAGATGACCACTCATAACATAATGATGACTCATGCATGCTTAAAATGGTGATGATGACTTCAGCCCTGACCATGTACCTTGATATTTACCCAAACTAACTTGAATGGTATCTAATTTATCCTTTTCAAATAATTTTCTAACACCTAACATCTAATTTGACATGACAAACAGGAAACCTTACTTTCGTAGCATTCCCAGTGTATTTCTGGGCATTTTCTCTACGAAAGTATTAGTAGTTTCATAGCGAAAAGTGAAATTTCTCTGTGTATTTTGCTACGAAAGTGTGGTTTGCTTGGCTAAAATGACCATTTTGGTGCTAAAACCTTGGGATATGAAAAATTTCAGAAAATTATGATTGATGTGACATGAGGGGATTTGAATGAGGGTGGGTTTAGACCTTAGGATAGAATAAATAAGAAAAGTTAAAAATTTTCCTTGAACAAGTAATGAAAAATGAATCCTATAACCCTACCTTTGACACATGAACCTATATGACTTTGTCAAATGATGCTTCATTTTTTCTAAGTGATAATAGGTTGTACATATCTATGATTGGTAGTCTTCTATATGTAATAGCCTCCTGGCCAGATGTTATGCAAGCAGTTGGAGAAGTAGCAAGATTCTAGGTAGCACCAAAAGAATCACATATTATTGTCATCAAAATAATTCTGCGATGTCTAAAGGGAACAATGGAATATGGCTTGTGGTATCCCAGGGGTAACAATCTCATTATTCAAGCCTTTACAGATGCAGATTGAGCAGGAAGCATTGATGATCGTAAGAGTAATAGTGGATTAGCATTATATCTAGGTGGTTGTCTCGTATCATGGTTGAACAAAAAGTAAACCTCTATCTCGTTATCTACAGCGAAAGCATAATACATTTCAGTGGCAGCTTGTTGTACTCAAGTCCTTTTGATGAAATAAAATTTACAAGATCTTCAAGTACAATTTAGTGAGCCTATTTCCATCTTCTATGATAACACCAATGCCATCAACATCTCCAATAATCCTGTCATGCATTAAAAACAAAACATATTCCGATCAAATATCATTTTGTTAGAGAACAAGTTGTTGAAAATAATATCAAACTTGAATATATTGGTAAAAAATAACAAATTGTTGATATCTTCACTAAACCTTTACCCTGTGAATCATTTGAATATCTTCGCCAAAAGCTTGGGATTCTCCCAATTTCTCGTTATATTTTCCTTATTCAGAATATAAAGGGGGAGTGGAAGTGTGTACAGGTCTGTAGGGTGGTTTTGTTTTAGGGGGAGTTACCCTTTGCCATTGATGTCAAAGGAGGATAAAATGTTGTAGGAAGAGGTCTCATGATTGCAGGGGGAGTACTTGTGTTGCCATCAATGCTAAAGGGGGAGATTTTTTATTAGTGGTTTCCATTGATGTCAACCCAAGTAGCACCAGGGGCTACCCCGATCTTGCATGGGAATTTTGACCTGCCAAATTACTATTTCTGAGTCAAGGATATTTTTTATGGTTTCTACTTGTTGAGATGTTTCCTTTGATATATGGCACACCACGTAATTCTTCACGGTTTGAGAGATATTCATGTTTGAAGTTAGTAACCCCATCTAGTGGGCTAAAACCCCATGGGGTTGTGGTATGACACTAATCATTGGTTGTGGTCATTAAATAGTAAATAATTAAAAAAATTTAAGCTCCTGAAATACCTTCCACGTTCACTTGTTGAAGTCCCTCTCAGCCTAAGCACTTGTATAATTTGTGATCCTCATATCCTCCTCATGTAGGTATTTTGCTACTTGAAACAAGTCATCGTGGAATTTTCGCTATAAATGGTGTTATACGAAGGTTCAGAAGATGAGATTTTTATGAGGTGAATCCAGAATCTTGAGGAATCTCGTGTAAAAATTTCAGATCATGGTTCATAATATTTTAGGAGATATGATCAGTGGAAGTTAGGGTTTTTGCAGGCTCCTAAAATTCATATCAAAGAGGTGACCTTGGGAAAATCGTCATAACTCTCTCTATGAGTGTCAGATTGGAATTCTGTAAAATGCAGTGGATGGTACATGAACTATAGTTATCTTTACATCAATTTCAGAGCCTAAAGAGAAAAATGTGACACATGGCACTTTGTAAAAGTTTGATCTACTAAACCAGTCCATAGAGATTTAGCATAACTTTGTCTTGAAGAATCCAAATTGAGTAAGACCTGTGGAATTGGAAATAAGACTCAGAAGACCACTATAGGACTGAAAATTACATATTGAGGATCTGAAATAATAGATATACACCAGATTCAATATCGATCTCCTAGAAGGAAAGAAAAAGCTAGATCATGTGCTGTCGAGGGCTGCAAAGGACCATACTTTCTAGGGTAGAAAAGAAAAGAAAGGTGAAATAGAGGTAAGCTCCAGGTAAGTATATTCTGTATATTCATTTTCATCTCTTAATTGCATTAGGTTCTTTGTATTATATATATATATTTTTGTTTAGCACTAACATATGCTCTACAGGATGAGGTAAGTTTTTCTATTATCATGTCATCGGTATTTCCTTGAAGACTTTTTGCAGGTATTATAGATTCATCAAGATAAGACTCAATGCATGATATAATGTTCTGAAGAGTGAGAAAGGGTAGCATGATAAGAGCAACAATCAAGGTGCAAAAAAATAGGAAGAAGTTCACCACATGAAGTCTCCACGTGGGCAGCACTGCATACAGTCATTGTAAAGGTATCATTGTATTGAGTCATTGTAAAAGCATCATTGTAAATTTGTAAAAGTGTCTATCTACCAAGAATTTAAGAGGCAGTTTCGGGAGGTTTAGGATCATCATTAGGTATTTGTGTCATAGTGGGGGTTATGGTTTAGTGTGTCTTCTTCTTCTACATCATAATATATCATTGTAAAGTTGACCATTTTCCCTAGTACGGGAGTCCATTCTTCTTTTATTCTTCTATAGAGTGGTAGGGTGGTTCTAGGCTGGTGCATGAAGTTACCAAAAGGTTCAAGCCTGTGAAAAATTCAGGGTGGTAGGGTGGTGGCGGGGTGAGTTGTACCTCATTGGGTGTTGGGGCATCTATTTAGTTGACTACTGAAGAATCTCGGGCATGGGAGCGTCCATCCAGTGGGAGCTGAAGAAGAATGATTTTCTAGATTCTAGGAAGTTGGAGCTTTCTTTTAAATTAGAGTTGAATATTAAATAATTATTATAAAATAATTCAGGTGGTTTTTTTCTTGGAGGGGGTTTCCACCTTAAAAACTGTGTGCATTTGTGTTCCTTTTGTTTACTGCTATTATTGTACAAACACTGATAATAATTGAAGATTAACTAATGCTATGAAAGATTAATAATAATTCTAATTGAAAGGAATATCAATTCACCCCCCTCTCAGTATTTCCAACAAGATCTACTACTGTGTTGGACTCAACTTCAAAGCCTAGACTAGTTTGATCTGAGGAGACTCTTTGTGCAACCAATATTCATTCAAATTTTCAGTGCCTTTACTAAATTTCTGATTGAAACTCAGCTGATTTTTGGCTTCTCCAAATCCTTATTTAGCAGCATGATTTCTCCTTCCATACTTTCACAAGCTTGAAATTTTTCATTTAACTACTAGTTCAGAGAATTCTAAAACTTCTTACCTTTTTCTATTTGCAAAAGAAATGGCTCAACAACTTTAACCTTTTCTTTTATCAAAGACTCCTCCAGAGACTAATTTTTCTTCCTATACAATTCTATTTCCTCAAGCGCGCTTATCAGTTCTCCTTCAAGATCTAATTCTCCCTCTTCATCATCAGAATTAATAGCCCTGACTTGCATATTTTCTATGGCCATCAACATAAATTATTTAGGGCTCTCATCATATATGTCCTCATATGAGGATTGGAGAGGTTCAATTTTCGAGTAGATATCTTATTGAATCTAAAATCCATTCTTCTTAGCCTTCTTTCTGTCCTTTTTAACTTTCTTGAATCTTTATTTAGGACCATATTCTTTCTTCTTCTTTTCAGGACACTTTGATGGATCGTGACCAAATTTTCCATATTTAAAACACTTAAAGAGTATATTACCTTTATAATTTCCTGGTCCTTGATTGACCTTCCTCACAAAGTTGGATTCTTCTTTGTCTGATTGACAACATGAGTCATCATGCTCTTCTTTGCACTTATTTTCTTCTTTTAAGGATAACTCTTTGGCTGCAGACTTGCCATTAAAAATTATCATCTCATACGCAGTGATTATACCAAGTAATTTATCTAGAGTGAGAGAGTTTAGATTGGTCATTTCTTCAATGGTGGACACCTTGGGGTCAAATATAATCGTAACACCTTTTGAACTACCACAAATTCATCTATATTCTCATCAAGCCCTCTTACGGTGTTCATAACTTCATCAACTCTTAATAAATGCTTTGCAATATCTTCATCATCACGCATACTTAAAGACTCAAATTGCATCCTATAACCCTAAAATTTAGGTTTCTTTACCTTGCTATATCCTTCATAGTAGATTCTCATCTTGTCCCAAATAGATTTGGCAGATGTGAAGTCCATTACTTTGACAAGATTTGATTCAGGTAGGCCAGTAAGCGGGGCATTCATTTCTTTAGCATTACATGTGAAATCTACCTTTTGATATTTCATAATCATTGTTAGAGGCTTTTGATATTCTTCTTCTGAAGCATCCCACACATCATCTCCAAGTAAATGAATGTATTTTTCATCCTTAATTTCCAAAAAATATAGTTTTTCCCATTGAAAATGGGTGCTTTGTTAGTAAATCCTCCTTATTTGTTTGCCACGGTCCTTGATCTTTTTTCTAGTTGTTAAACTAATATGAAGTAACTAGCTTGGATACCAATTGTTGGAAACCAGGAAAAAATTGATAGGAGGGGTGAATCAACATTTTAGGAATTTTACCAATTTAAACAGTTTCTTTCACTTTTTTCAAGAATACTAGGACACCATTCAGTACTTCAACAAAAAGTTGAAATAAACATGACATGAAACAATATCAACAATCACAATGGAACACAAGGAACAGATAAATTCTTCAACTCATTCACAAGGCAAGCTACAACTTGTTGTTACAATTATTTGGATATGACCAACAAGAAGATACAACTCCCCGATTTATTTGCTACAACTAAAAGGAGATACAACCCCACATATATACTAGCACCCAATGGAAGAGCACTAACCCCTAATCTACAAGCTACAACTTGTTTGACACTCACTAGTTGATCTTTCATCCATTTTTATACTATAACCATTAATGCCTCCTTTGATTTTAGAGTAAAACAATTTTCTCTTTAATCACTAATACCTTCAACGCTATTTGATTATTGGGAACACCAATAGCTTCACCTAACAAAATCCTCCATGCCAATACTCTCCTCTTCAAACTGCTTGCCCAATCCTCCTTATAAATAATTTGGCTTGATATTTTTGGCCTCTTTTTTTTTTCTTCTAATTTTGCATGAACCCTTATCTTTTTCCTTTTTCATTTATTTTAGTCTTTTGAACATGTTCTCCAAGTTCTTAGAACTCAACCATCCTTTTATGCAAGCTAAACTATGTTTTTCTACTTATTTTAACTAATCTGACCTTTTAATGGGTTTTAGCAGGGATTTTCTATTTTTATCTACAGTTAACTTTGGTTTAACTGCTATATGTGCCACTAAATTTTTTCTTTTTGAAATCTGTTGACTCATTCTGCTAAGGCCTTTGGTTATGGCCCGAAGCCTTTTTAATATAGGCCCAAATCCATTTTAACAAATAATATTTCCATTTATAACTACACTTTCAAATAGGTCTTCATGACCCTTTTTTAATTTTAATTATGAATGCTTCCAATTATGGCCTTTAGCTCATTTCACTCAGGAACCTTGTTTTTTTTTTTCATAGGACCAAGTTTCATGACCTCTAGCTAGGCCTTTAGGCCTTTAACTACTTTAAGGCCTTTGTGGGATTATTTCCATTTATAAACATCTATGCCTTTGTTCTTCATATCCCACACATAACCTCATGTCGGTGCTTAGCTTGGAGCTCTCTATCTTGCCACAAATAGCTTATGCCCCATTATAATCTGCCAGGGTCTTCCTTACATACTTAGCTATCTCGTGGGATGAGCCTCTTTCCTCTTTCATTGGTTGTCATGATGTGGTGTCAGTATGACATGTCCTAACACTCTCTTCTGGATTCTTTCCTTATTTTGTTCTCTTAAATCATCCTAGATCATGATGTTAGGTTGACGTGTCTAGTGGGGACCGCCCATTACAACCAAGATCCAACCACCATGCAGTTGAGATGAGTCAAATTTGACACAACCTACGTCATCCTGATGCCCATTTATCCCACTCATCTTCCTTTTCACTGCTCCAAGACCTTCCAAGCCTATGCTATGTGTTAGCCTATGATTGGTGACACATGTCACCTATAAATGGACCATTCAGGTACCCAAAAACACCGAGTATTCTTGCCATGTGTCATGCTCCCATTTAATAGTTATGATTTCATCATATATAAATAGTGAGCTACCACCTCTCCCGTTGTTAGAGAGGAAAGAGAGAAGGGTCACACAGCTTGTTTTTCCACCATTTTCCTTTATAAAATTTTCAATGGGTCTTGAGGATTTCTTTGCATTGCTTTCTCTAGGTTGGCTCTCCTTTGGTTGCTTCTTTAAAAACTTTCATGAAAACCTTTAGTGGGTTGAGTTTTACACATGGGGGCCTCCCACTAAACTCTTAGCAAATGATCCCTTTCCTCTACCTATTTTAGGGCCACATATGCTTGTTTCCTACCGCCCGACACTTCTTTTGCGTGCACAATAAAATCCTTCAGGCTCATACTGCCAAGCTTCCTCTGCTAGGCCAAGCTATAGTGTGGGCTCCACCTATGGCCAATGGGAAACACACCCACTACTTTGTCGTACCTTCCACATACATTGGGTGTTCTTTTGGCCACTTCACCATTATTGCTGCTAGGTTTTTCTACTCCGCCAACCTTGTCTATGCACCAAAATGGTTTCTATCCACCTCTAACTAAGTAATAGTTTGAATTTGGGGCTATAGAACTTTGAATGGCTCTATATCTCAAAATAGGAGGCCATTTTCAGACTTCTGCGTACCATTAGAATTTTTTTTTTAGCTTTATCCATCTAGATGGGTTTCATCTATGTCATAGATAATCTGCTACTTCATAACTGGCTCCAAATTCTCTGCATCATTCTCACCCATGATGTTCCTTGACTCTTCTTCTTGTGCTTGTAACCTGATCCTCTGAGTCCTTCTTTGACACCTTTTTTATGTGTGGACATCATTGAAAACATACTTCCAACAATTTGAAGATTCATCTAGAATAATTGAAGATATTTGAAGATGTGAAGGCCAACCAACTAATGGAGAAAGAGGTCCAAGTTGAAGGGATTGAAGCTAAATTTGTCACGTTCAGAAAGAAATTGGAAGAGAAGGAAAAACGGTTCAAGCAAGTGAAGAGCACGAAGTATTTGGGAAACCTACTTAATATCCAGAGATATCCATTGAATATATCTAGTCTTGGTTTTCACAAGGGAGATTCCATCTTGCGTGTTGGAAAAAACAACAATGTCAAATCTAATAAGGATGTAGCAAGTAATTGCAGTAGCAAGAGAAGATCTGGTAGATATCAAAGGAGTAAAAACCCCTTTTCTCATTTGATGGATGAGGTCAAGTGCTATCCCTAACATAATTATGGACATGTGGCAACCAACTACAGAAATAAAATTTTTAGATCCAATCAACATTTTAGGACTCCAATGAGATTTCTAGCTAACAAGTATACTAGTTCATTTAATGTTTTTTCTTTGTTTGTAACATATTTGGCCACAATGAAATTGATTGTGGATCTCATGAACATAGTAGAGGAAATTTGTATAGACGATAGGAATTTGACATTATGAGAAGAAGATTTGACACTCTAGCTTTATATCTTGGCCATGTGATATGGTATACGTGTCACAACTTTAGTCAGGTGGCTAGAGACTGAAAGTTGTTTGGTTCCTCAAGGAAGATCTGAAAAAAGGAGTAGCTAAAGAAAAATTGGCCTAGCATAAAATTAGAGAATAATTTCAAGAATCAACATCCTATAGTGTGGGTGAAGAAGGTGAAACAACCCTTGAAGTAGATATATCATCCTCCCTTTATAGTCCATAGTTACCTTATGCATGTTCTTAAAATACTATAGAAGTGTATGAGAGGTGAAAATCCTTAGGGGGAGTGTATGGAAGCAATTGGAAGCATGATGAGTTGATAGATATTATATGAAATAATAGTGTGGTGTGTACAAGAGCCTCATGCACATTCATGTCCATAAGACCAACCTACCTATTGGAGTTATAATTAGCTCAGGAGGAGCTATGCATGGAGTGATGATTTCAAGGATTGGTTGTTATTTTTATAATTTTTTTCACTCACTCATTTGTAGCTAATTCATATATGTTTCCATGAGTGAAAGATAACATATATATATATATATATATATATATATATATATATATATTGATAGATAGATAGATAAATAGATATATAGGGTTATCATTGAAAATTGGTAGAAAAATATTTTGTACCATCCATGCATAGAAGAGCATCTTTGGTTTGGTCATGTGTAGGGGAGAGTGCTACTTTAGGCATATTTATGTACTTGGTCATAATTTCATGATGGATGAGCAGTATTCTTCATGGTATGCATAGAAGAGTCATTATACATTTTTTCCATGTAAAGCACTCTTTAGTGCATTGATGTAGAAGCCAAACAATTACATTGAATACCATTCATGCATGGAAGAGAGAGTCATTTGGCATGTGGTTAAAATATTCATTTGAATAAACCATGTAAACACTTATGTGTACAATAATATAGCCTTGTGTCTTGTTTCATTATCCGGCCTATTGGTTGAGAGGCATTTAATCTAGGCAGGCATTAGAGAGAGGTATGAGGCATGTAACAACCATGTATTTGTATTGCATTTTATATCATTGGTCATGGTTGGGTAATAATGGTGTTAGACATGCATTGGAGAAAGAGTCATGAGCCTAGGCATGCATTTAAGAGTGTCATCATGAGAGTTATTTCAGCCATATGTGGGCTTTTTGATGGCATTTATGTATCATTATACTTCAAATTCGTAGCCTTGTATCTTGCTTATGAATCCCTACACTCATTGTATATTATTTGGCCATGATTAGTTTTGACATTTTGGTTCATGAGATGTAGACTATTGCATATGGCAAGGAAGCTCAACCAACAAAAAATGTCTTGTACAACAACGTGAAGAATATGTTTGTAGCCTATTGTAGCCCCATTACTTGTTTAGGGGGGGGGAATATTTAGTGAGAGAAGAGCATTTTGCTGGCATAAAAGTTTGTTGGTTGCATGTTGGAAGCTACTTCATTGGTTCCTCATGTTGTTCAAGTGTTGGAGCCGATCTAATTTCATCAAAAAATAATTTAATATCAACCTTGTCCATTAGTATCAGCATGGTATATTCATAGGCATTACCTAGTGTCTAAGTAAATAATGGACCACCCTTTTACATTGGTGTCAAAGGGGGAGAGTGACACTACCACTAGTAGATAATCAAGATCAATCAACTTGCACATAATAATATTAGCTTGGTTTTTGTGGCTATAGGTTTACATCAACACCAAAGTGAGAGAATGTTTGCAACATGGTGTTAGCATTGATACCAACCCTGTGATAAAGTCAACCGCTTGAGGTTGGCACTGACGTCAATGGGCTTATATATTTTAACTTGATGATAATATGGTTGGGATGAGTGTCTTGAGGTTTGCATTTGTTGCAGAGGTACCTAAGGAAGTCTTGAAGTAAGTGCTAGAAGTTCTCGACAATTTTTTTTTTTTTTTTGAGTTATTGTACAAATTCAGTTAAAGGACTGCATAATAGAGTTTTTAAGGTTTACAAACCATATTTTATTCAAAAAATTTGTGGACTTGACCTATATTTACAATGAAAAATCAAATTTCACACTTGTGGATGTGAAAAGAAAAAGCCACATGCATTAATCAATGAAATTTCCCATGGTAAAGGTTAGAAGGTTTGATTGAAGATTTTTTGACTTGCCTTACAATGCACATATCGATTTGTTTCTTCTAGTGAGTAATAACACACTAATTAATAAAGTGATGGTGTAGTGATCATGGTAATGTAACAACTCTGGTCTAAGTTTGTTAATCGGGTCAACTTATTGTGTAAACACATTGATGTCAAAATGATCAATGGAATAATCATTGAGGAGACGATATGGTCATTGGATGATCGTGGAGTTGTTGAGCATTATAATTAAATATACCATGTGTTGGATAGATAAAAGGTTATATAGTTTTATGGTGAGTCTATTTTGTGCAATGGTAGGTATTTTGCATGGAGTAAAAGGTTGAAAAAGGGGATAGTGATGGTGCATATGCCTTGTTTTGAAGACTATGCACATGGTCAAAGAGGCATATAGAGTAATTGGCGCCTGAAGATTCTAGTTGTGCATATGTCATCAAAGTTGTAGTGTGTGTATGGAGTTGATTTTTTAAGTGATATTGTAGTAGAACGTCGATATATGGTGCACAAATTGTTACAGAGATACAACGATGGAGAGGTTAGACAGTCAATAGCAAATGCACAATGATTTTTTTTTATGGAGTGATTGATTCGATTAATGTGCAAATGGTTGTATGACTGTATATAGCACATTGAGGCAGAGCATGGATTGTGTGGTGTGATCAAAGTTTGTATATAATTTCTTTTGCAGAGGTTGTGAGGGTGCAACCGAGTCTGTGGAAAAGTTAGATCAATAACATGTGACATAGTTTTGGTTTGGATGACATTGTTGTGATTGTAGAGGCATATGTTGTGTGTATATATGGTTGATATTGCTCCTAAAAGATATGTATATATGATTCCTATTATATGGTGATTTATTTGACATGTTTTATTTGGATGAGAGTGTGATGCTAATATGGTTGTGTTGTATGAAATTTTGTATTGTCGAGTCAGTTGTTTTTAGTGCGAGATTGATGAGTGTTGTGTTAGTGAGGGTTTTCATATTTTTATACTAGGTAGAATGCTTATGAGTCATATTTATGAGAGATATATGTTGTTATGTATTGATAGGGCTTATATACATGTTGCTTGAATATGTAGAGACGAGTTATACTGTGTATCACTAAATTGACGTGTATGCAACATTTTTTTTGTTCTTTCAATGAAATATATTTATGAGAAGGTTAGATATTTTAAAAATGCAATATGAAGACCATCCTTATAACCCTCTCTTTTAGCACTCTAACATGTAGCACAAATCAAAATCAAATATGGAAGTAAACAACAAAAATAAACCAAAGGAAACAGTAACAGAAAAACACTCAAAACAAAAACCCTAATTGCAAGAAAACATGCATTCAAATAAAGTGTCCAATGATTAACTCACGCTAAGTAGATATAAATGTGAAGGGTTATAGGAAAATTGTGGAAGAGAGATATCTAACCCCCAATTTCTTTGCTAAGAATCAAAACCAAGAGGATTTAAAACCCTAACAAGAAAACAAATTCCACCTATTTGAGGTAGATTTGAGAGTTTTTGATAGAAAATAAGGCAAAGGAAAATAAATTTAAAGAAAAATTCCAAACAGGCACAAATGCATGAAAAAAAAGGATAAATTTTAGGAGAAACCCTGTTGAAACCCCTAGTTGAGAGATTCAACACTTTGTCACATAGATAATAGATAAGTGAAATGGCCAACAAAACTTTTTCAGTAAGAAAACCAAAGAGTGGTTACTAGTAACCACACTATGCTAAGCCTACAGAGGATAAATGAAAGGGGTTTTAACCCATAAATTATACTTTTAGAAAAAAAGGATTTAGAAACCAGTTTTCCTATTACTCCTAATCACTAAAAAAATTAAACAAAAGTTTCTAAATTATCAGACACATACTGCAACAGAGGAATCATTAGGATTCCCTAGTGGAGTTTCCAATTAGTTAATAGTAACTTCTCATGTAGTAGTAAGATATTTTACACCCACAAGCCTATGGAGGGTCTATAATAGAAAGTAGGGTTTCTAATCTATATATCCCACTCTTATGCACATACAAAGAAAGAAACAACAAGAAGGAGAATTATGGTACACCTTCTATTTTAGAGGTAGATGTCTGATGTAACTAAATTGAGAGGTTCTTCAAGATATTTTCTCCCAATTTCACTAGTTCAATTCCTTGCACACAAACAACAATTCACTAAATCCTTCCTACAACACCAATTAGCACTAGCATGAAAAACCAACATTAAATACATTAAATGATAACAAGAAATGATTTGTTGGGAAAATAAGTAGTTTTTTTATAGAATGGTGTTATAATCAATGTTTGTCTACAATCCTTGGTATGTGTTCTCCCTCTCACCACATCTCATTGTCAAGGCAAACAATGTTTGTGGCTTATCGCAAGGAAGCCCACAAGTCTAGATTCTAGTGACACTTTGTTACAATAAAAATTCCTCCTTTTTTTCCATGGATGGTATTGATTTAATATATAGCTTGGAGTACTGGTCACATTAATAATAGACACTTTGTTGACCATTTTTGATATGGACATTTCATCCTTATCCTAAAAAGGTGATAAACTTTGACCCTGTTTTCATTTATCCAATCGCACTATCACTTTAGTTATATTTTTCAATATAATTAGAGTTGTTGAGCCCTTCAACTCTCAATGTCAATTCATATTGAGTGTTTTTAATCCTAAATACGATGTCCACTAGTGTCTAAGAAGTGTTGATGGTGCAAAACATTATTTTTTTTATGAAGCTTCCATGGACAAATTTCTGCATCTCAACTTTCAAGGTGATGTTCTCGTCTAATAAACCCAAGGGGGTGACATTTTTGAGGCATAACACTTAGCCACCTAGCCTTAATACCCTCATCAGTTATCCATTATCCCCTAATCCCTTATCAAATTTTTTTATTCGTGGATTCTTAGCACCCATACTCTATTGTATAAGTTGATATGGAGTAGTTGTGTATTTGATTAATATGTGTATGACTACATATTTTGAAAGCTAGGGTCTCTTTCCTTTTAGCATATAGTATCATTGAACTAAAATCATAAAATCACTTTGACCTCAAAAAATAAATACATAGGCATGATGGCCTAAAACATGTATATAAATGGCCACACAGGTCTCAAAAACATTTATTTCCTCACCATCCTAAACATGATATGTACAATACACATATGGGTCATCCTTAGGGTGTCGCACATTTTGATGGGCCTCGAAATTAGACACAAATTAAGGCCCATTTAAAATTTCTTTGTCACATAAGCTATATTAAACCTATCCTTCTACACTAAATACTATTTTCTTAGCTTTAATATGTTCCCAGGAAAATTAAGAAATAATTGCATATTTGTGCCTAATATTATTTAATTTTGAAGAATATTGTGAGAATATTGGGTAGATTATGAATATTTGGAGGAGGCTATATTTTAGGGACTTTATCCCTACTATAGGAGGATCAATATTGGATAATAAATTAACAAAATATTATGAAATTATTGACAAATTTTGGAGCTCCAATGATTAAGCAAATCTAGGAATGTGTTATGTGTCATTTAATGTAGATTCCTAGTGTTGGGAATGAGATACCTTATTTGAGGGATTTTGGAGGGAAATATCCCTCCTTTGAAGGAGAATGATTCCTCGTAATTTTTATAAGTACCAATTCTAATTGGCCTCTAGAGGCATGTATTTGTTAGTCTTCTTATGGAGAAAACTTGTTTATAAATTCCATTTTCATTTCTTGAAGGGATGTACTAGGATTGATTCAAATAATGAAGTTTGGTGCTATTTTAGCTTCTAAATATTGGTTTATTACATAGGACTCCAAGTCTCCTTGGTCTTGGCCATCCCAGGAGCCTCATATCCCTCTTTCACAATTTATTTATGTTGTTTTCACTTCTTATTCGCATGCATCTCTTATTCTTGTTTTGCCTATTTTTGTATTTAGTATTGATGCTTTTATTGCTGTATGATTGAGTTAAATGATTGAAGCGAGTTATTTTTCATGTTATTTAAAAAATCACAAGGATTATTCATCCTTAGAGTAACTTTGGAAATTCATCTTCATCATTGAGCTACTTGAATTTGGTTACTAGTTCACGAATATAGGATTTTTGGAAATGCCTTGTAGCGAAATAGTAGTAATTTTATGCTATTTTTTAGAATTTTTTAATGATATTAATTTGGGTTTATTCCACTTGGATTAGGTCATAAAATAATTAAAGTTAATAGAAAATTTTACCCTGTTTCATTTTCTCTTGATTAGGTTACGCATTTGATAGGTTAACTAGCTCACTACTTCTTGAATTTCTATTTTTTAGAGTAGTAATTTTCTGTTATTTTTTAGCACATGTGAATAGGGGTATTTTAGAGTGATTCCACTTGGAATGGAGACCTAGGAAATCCTAATTAAAATAAAAAAAATTCCCACTCCATTTTCATTTGATTTAATTAGTCATTCGGTGAGTTATCACCTAAACAAGACTTCCTATGGCAAAAACAAAACTTCATGTGGCACTCTTGTAGCACATGTAAACCTGACCAGATTTGCTCCAAAATATTAGGGTTTGTCTCTTAGGCTTGAATCATGATCCATAGGATCTAAATCCATGATTTAGGAATAATAAACACCACTTAGGACAATCATTTTTACAAAGAAATTTAGGCCTATTTATTTGAATTCATGCTCTTAGGATTTCAATTACAGATTGTTGTTCTTGCCTAGGATTAATTTATTTTCAAAGAAACATTTCCATTTCTGAAATTAGTTTAGGCTTTGATTTCATGAATTTCACTCCATTACATCATAACAACAAAATAATGACACATTGTATGCTACACATATAGTGTTGATACCTCTTAAGTTTGTACGAACCCCAGTTTGATAATTAAAGTTGGTAGCCTTGGGAGTTGCAACATTCTTGTTGCAATACTGAGGCTCATCACTTTTTGACGCCATTTCCAGGGAGGTGTCAAATTATTCATTGTTTTATTACATAGTTGATTCATTTCTTTTATTACTACAAAAACAAAAATATTTTCATTAGGAATATTTCATTTTAGAAACAAAAAATTGCATTGCAATAACATCTTATTCAATAACAAAAAAAATATCCAACACCAACCCCCCCCCCCCCCCCCCAATTTGATCACGTGGTGCAGTAAGAACCACATCACCATCCAATTTTACAGGTAGAAGAAGAAGAAGAAGAGGTAGCAAAGAAGGTAGAATAAATGGATGGAGATGGTGACAATGAATAATATCCTCCTGGATTTCCCATTCAATATACTGATTTCAGTGTGCATATGAAGAGCATCTCTCCATGGTATGAGGTCAGAGGATCCGAAATTATTTCTCTTTGAATTTGAAATACTTTATATATCTTATGGTTACTTACTAAACATTACAAATTTGAGATTATTTCTGAAAACATTAAATGATAGATATCTTAAATGGATCATGAGTTTAGGTACTAATTCAATAAGATCATGAAATGATATGAAAAATATATTTCTAGAAAAAAAAAATTGATCTTAAAGAATAAATCTTTAGAATGAATAAAAAAAAAAGATGAGATCCTTGAGGATCTAATAGAGAGGTTCATGTATAATTTTAAGAGGGAAAAATTACATCATTTAGGATTTCACATGCTAAAAATCCTCTTACTTAGAAAAATTAGGGATGACAAGATTGATCTCCTTGATATCATGAGTAGAGGATATGTATACCAATTATCATTTGAAGAAATATGTGAAACATGCAAGAGCATATAAAGAGGAAGGGAAAAAGTAAGTCAAGATCAGTAAATCAACATCAAGATCACTAAGTCAAGATCAGTAAATTCTCAACAATCTCAATGAATAAGTAGAAACATTAAGAATACAAAATGAGCAAAAGGAATATGCTAATATTTGTGTTGTAAATGAAGAATCATATTTCCCATCATTACCAAGGTTGAATGATTTTTATCGAGAGGACAATGGAGCAAGTCAATCACCAAAGAAGCTATGTTATGTAGCTCAAAGAGGACCATGGCAGCCTAGTCAACTTGATATGATGCAAGAAAATAATTCACAATTTCAAGGTTATGCACATCCATCTCAAAGTAATTGGAACATGCCCTTTCCTTGGAAACCTTGGCCATCTCAACCCCAAAACCAATCTTGGAAACAAGGTTGGGAAGAACGTTATGGGAGAAATCCACAATATCTTTAATATTTTCCTCAATATCCTCCATAGCCAACTCCATGCTATCCCTATCATCAACCTCCACTACAACCACAATGTCAACCACATCCATCTCAAAGATCGACTCCCACTAAACTAATTGTACCACTGTTACCCAGATAAATCCTTCTTGCAGACAAGAGAGATCTCCCTAGAATCCTATAGGAAAAATAGAGACAAACCAACAAAACAATAGATATTTCCTTATCGTATAAACAAAACATGAAAAATGTAGTATGAAAAGTATCACTTACCTATTAATGATGTGCTTTTAGTTGTCCTTTCAGTGATTTCCAAAGCCAACTTTGCCTCAATGCTTTAAATTATTTCTGAATGCATTCCATAACTTCTCCATGACATTCCAAAAGAGATCTGCATAGTGTTACCTGGATAAGTCCCTCTTGTGGACAAAAGCGATCTCCCTAGTATCTCAAAAAATAACTATAAACAAACGGACATAAGAATATCTCTTTCCCTAAGCTATTAGCATTCAGATTATCAAAACTAGAAAAGAGAGGATAACGCTCTTAGCTTTCAATGAGATTTTTTTTAAAGACCTTTTCCTTTTGTCTTGAATAATTCCTTCAATGCTGAGAAGAAACTTGCAATCACAAACATGAAAATAATCAAAAGCATCTACAGTATTTAATAATCCAAATACTAGCTTACCTTAATGATCAAGGAGATTAAGAATTGTAATTGTTTTAATGAATCTGAAAACAACACGATGAGAAAAAGTATCCAAAAGTATTATTCATGAATATAAAGAGCACTCTTACAACCAAGCCTTGATGTCGTACAGGTTCCTCCCGTATGAATTCCCAATCTTCCTCCTTGTTTTAACAAGCTTTCCACTCTAGAACAACCAACATAAGATTATCATCAGTGAACCCCCTATCCCTGAAGTTTCTGCTCAATTTATAGAAGAAACTGAGGAGTTTTTAGATCACCCAATAGAGGGGTGTGATCCACAAATGATGGGATTAGGGTTCCTTGATCCAAGCGGATAATTTCCATGATTAGAGGGATTTAGCTCGAATTGGCATGACTCAGAGGCTTTTAGTTGGAAGAATATGCGCACAACTATGCTTCTAGAAGTTAATTTTTTCCTTTACTTTATTTTAAATGGGGTGTGTAGGTTTTAATGGGAAACAGAGAAAAAAATTCCATAGGTACACTTAGTAATATCCATGCATGCGCAAGAAGTGACCGCAAAAAGTGCGCAAGCCATATTTAAGAGTATTTAAGAGCTATTTTTCTATTTTCCAAGAATTGTTTAAGGAATATATATGTTTGAATTCTAAGGAAGCATGAGTACAGATGATGATAGATCCATATTGACTGTGAAATGTCATGGTGACAAAATGACGTGTAACAGATTTCCCCCTAAAGTGTGAAGTCAGAGAAAATGTTTCAAAAGGGTGAATTGCTTTATCATACCAAGGATTGGATTGGAGACATCGATCAAAAACCTGTGAGAGAAATTCAATGCAAATATATAATTGTCACTGAGGTAGGAATTCCCATACTCAGAGAAAAACTAACTATATTTGCTGGTACAAAAGTGACCTATAATTACATCAATAGTAAACATAGTATGGACATAGTTATCTGTTAAGAATTAGTCTATTGAAACATGAATACATAACTCCTCACAACTTGGATGGTTGAAAATGGATCTAGGGTCTTGATTTATGTTTCTTGAACTCGTATGAATCTAACCATGCGATTGATTTTCGAAGTCGAACATGGTATAAACCACTTGATTACTAGTCAATGATGAAAATCGTTAACAAGTGTGAGAAAAACTTCCAATAATGACAATGGATATCAAAGTACTTCAGTACAATGTATGAAATTTGAATGAATTATTTGCAGTCGAACAATCATAGAGTCATTCGATCGAAGGCCAATAATGAAAACCTATTATCGAAGGCAAGAATCCTGCAGTTAAGGCATGCATATTTCAAGGTTTTGATAAGATTTCTTGATCAACTTCCTAGATATTGAGCTGAATTAGATAGGAAGTGATCTGTCACAGGAGGGCCTACGACATGAAACTATTATGCCAAGTTTTGAATAAATATTTTGGAAGGATTAACTCAGTGGCGGTCAACGTGAATGGAGACAAATATTTGCAATGAAAAATGAATTGAAGTTTAATTTTCTCTTGAACACATAATGACATTGTAAAAGACTTGACATCATTTCACTTAAATATAATACCCAAAAATTTTTGAATACTTTCAATGAGGTTCAATTATTTTTAAGACAAAAGGATTACCCAACCTAGATACGAGCATGACATGGTGCTTCTAAAACAAGTATAAAAGATGGATTCTTTTTCTCAATTCCCCCCCCACCATTACTGGAAAGTACCTCTTTATTTTTGTCAAGCTTGAGGAGGATAACATTTACTTATTGTGTAATCTCGTCCTTCAGATGATTCCATCTTAGTAATTTTAATGAGCCCTAGGAAGGAGTGGTTCGGTCCCATTGTGATTGATGGGTCCTGTACTGTTTAATTTTAACGAATCCAACATAGTATTAACTTCGTGTTTTTTAGTTTTAGGGAGTCAGAATAAAATCATAAGTAATCTCCATAGTGTTATTTCTCGTAAATTTAGTCTCTCAAACTTGAAAAAGGATAAAATAATGTAGGAGATAACTCTATTGAACATGATTAGTCAACGTATACCAATTTTTTAATTAATCTAGTTCAGTCCGGAAAAGGGGTAAGCATATACTGAGTAGATGATTGTTCATTTATTTTAATGATTTTGAATAGTCAATTTCTCTGTAATATTTTCATGTTTAGAGATTCTAAAAAAAGCTTTAAAAACAACTCCATGGTTTTTCTTTTTTGTGTTTTTCGAGAGTCTCAAAAAGTGATAAAATTTTACTCTATCGTCAAAATGATTTATTTTTTAAACACAATATGTTATTTGCACAAAAAAACTCAAAAATTGAAATAATATGTTCTCAATTATGGTAAAAATATTGAAAATTTAAACTTCTAATGTCAAAAAAAATAAAATAATATTATTTTATTCATAAAAACCTATAAAATTTGGAAAGAACAAGTCATTTTCACCATTTGATTTCCAGAGCAGTAAAAAAGAGTTTTTACCACAAACATTTTGAAGCTGATATCGGGTGAACCGGTGCACCATTTCATGAACTTTTATTTCCAAGTATTTAATCACTCCATCATCTTACATTCTATCCATTTTCTTTTTCATTTTAGGCTTTTAGATTATTTTTTCGGAGAAAATACATTTTTAGAAATCACCGTCGGGGGTGTGCAGGTTTTCCTTATCAGGCCTGTGCACCACGATAATTTTTAATACATAAAATTTCCATTCCACCACATTTTTATGTACATAACGTGCACAAAACTGAACTGTGTACAAAGAAAACCCACGTAGGCACTGTGGGGTTTTTCAAAAATGGTTTTCTTTCCATCAAAATTGCTCTAAGTTCTTTCAAAATTTTTCTAATGGTTTTTAATGATTGTTTGCAGGAAAATTGAAACAACCATGCTTGAGTGGAGAGAACGCGAGCATGAAACACATGATAATGAGGCAATTTATATCCCTGGGATGCTTTAGGCTTTAAAGAACTATAGACTATACAAATTTTGGTCTATAGAGGGAATGAAAGCCCAAGTAGAGTTGATGAATTGGTTGGTAAATGCCTGGGATGTCCAGGAATAGTGCTTTATCATTGGAGATCATAGGATTGTCATTGATGTAAAGGATATTTATTTCCTCTCTAGTTTTCCCCATAGGGGACAAGATATTTATTTTCTTGGCACACAGCCAGGTGGACAACCCACTGCTTTCTATATGGTGCAATATTTCACTTAGGATTCACAATTGAAAGATGGTCGAAACGATATAAAAAATATCAAACAAATTGATCTTAATATTATTGATTTCATATTTATTAGATTATGTGGCAACGCGGCTCCTCATCTGGCCACCAAAGCATAGATACAAACAAATTTTGAGTATTCTGAGGGAACAATATTCAACTAGTGTGAAGGAGTAGTTGTCAATATGAAAGGAAAACTCACTCGAGTAAATACTTGTAAGCTGAATAATTTCGGCTATGGTGCCATTCTTATATCTTTTTCTTTAGAGAGGATTCCACTCCTTGTACCACAACAGAAGTTAGTGGATCCTACGAGATCGAGAGATCCTCACATATTGCAATGGGTTTCATTGATGGCTCGTCATGGAAGCGATGATGGTCCTGTTGCTCGATATAAACCTCAGTTTTTCATATGGCTGAGAAGCCAAACTTTCATGATCAAGGACTTCCCCTATGCAGGGGTGGATTTTAGGGGTGAACCTGATACAACACTCCCACCTGGAGCACACTGGGATGAGTAAGGTAAAAAGGCTCATTTTTAGTTTTTATGTTTTATAATTTGTATTTGATTTTTTATCATCCAATACTAATAATCAAATACATTTTAATGCAAATGTAGGCCCAGTATGACAAACAGTGCTTCGTCAATTTGATAGATGAGGAGCACAACCTATAGCAACAGTTCCACCACAGAATGATGCAGTTGAGTCCTTCACAGAGTTGGAACATAATATGGATAGGCTGACAATATATATCCCAGAGATTGGGACTGATGATTTTCCTCTCTGATACCATAGGCATGTGACTGGGGTTCCTGGTCCATTCAGATGATATCTGTGTCGAGTGGCGCATGTTATACTCTGTTATCATGATCATCATCGTGGATAGATGATGGTCATTTTAGACGTAATTTTTGTTTTTTGTATCGGTATATTTAGATTATAAGGTGTTTGATACCTATGATCTCAAATGTTGTATATTATTTCGAAAAAGTATGATAAACAACCATTTTGACCTAATGATAATTACTAATTTTGGTCTCTGATTATCTTGTTCAATATGGATTGAATATTGTTTTGATTTACGTTCAATGTTTTAAATGTATATTTAAAACTTGATTAGCCAATGCACCATCTAACGTGTTTAAATTTCTCGAAATGTATTGATATTCAATGTAATCAAACTGTCTTTCCAAGAGAAGAACCCTTAAAAACATTCTTAACAATAATGGATTTCTGATTGCATAGACACCATTTAAATGTAGTACAATGAGTTGTGAATCTAACCTAACAATCAAACGTTGAATGCCAAATGTAATGGCATCTGATAATAGCTCAATCACTGTGCTATAATCTGCAATATTGTACATTTTTTGATCGAGGCAAACCCCATGAAGAGAAACTAACTTATCAGTGAGTGAATAGATAACCCAAGCAATGGAAGATAGGTTCCATGTACTACGACAGGCACCGTCAGCAAAGCCAATGTAAGTGAGGAAATGTCGACATTTGAAATATCTAGAATCATCAAGATAAGCAGAAAAAGTAGTAGAAACTCGCAAAGAAAAATAGCTAATATAAGGCACAATTTTCCTAAAAATGTAACTAATGTACAATCAAGATCTCCACAAGATAAATCATGCATAATATCTCTTCAGATAAAGACCATTTTTGGGCTTATATAAAGAGGCACCGTCCTAATCCACTAATTCATTGGCCCCTTTTGCAAAAACACGTTGTAGAAAATCTCTAACACAGCTATAATACCATGAATAAATTATATCAATGGATTCAATCCAATAATTTAATGTACTAAAGAAAGATAATGAATCTTTCTACAATATTTGCGGAATATAAAACACGATCGCTCAATCACATGCAAGTAAGAGAAATGAAATTATCAATCATACAAAAAAAGATGTTCTTGGGGAAAGCACCTGCTTAAAACCCCTCTAGCATATATTTTACATAGTCAAATAATCATGAAACATTAGAATGATTTCTCACACCGAGAAAATCCCGCACTATCCTGACTATCTCATCTTTATCCTGCACAAAATTGTCTAGCAATTCTTAGGAAAAATTGTCCAACACTTAACCAATTCTCAGCTCTTCCTTAGCCTAGCCTTGCTCACATAATCCCTAAGCAGTTAATCCCTATTAAATAGGATAATTATCCTTCCTTGACTGCACAATCCCTATGGAGCCTTCCTATGACTTTATAACTTCACCTAGGTAGTTCGCCAAAAATACAAATGATAGTTTACTTGCCTTTAACCTTTGTCTCTAATGGGTATCCATCAGAATTGACATGCATGCAACTATTAATAGTGAATCATCAATTACTTGGTATTTCACTACTTGTGAATTAATTCTATTTTAATTCACTTGATCTTCCACTAGCTCATCAAACAGTTAGAACTATTTAAACAAATTTTAACTCAATTAATATGAGTTAACTAATCCCACTCACACCACACTAGTGCTACAACTGCAACTGGACCCTGTTAATAATAGAATCACTCTACATCTCTACCCTTTGACCCTCAACTTGAAATTATTGAGCTAACTAAGTATATCACGCTTAATTAACTATTACAAGTTGTTATCAGATAAGATTACAATTAATTTTCCAATTTATTTAAAAATATGTTGCACACTAATGTGTTGCTAGGATCCATCAATGTGTGACCTGTGATCCCACACTAGTGTATGTGCATTTTCATGTTGTTTCTGGATGCCAATTTCACTGTTTCTTGTTGAAAATTTCAACACTCCCTCTCAACAAGAAAGGGATCAATCTTTCCCGATCTGGTACATTTGGAATGTTATTTCATGCAACACTTCTCTAGTGTAGTTCACACATGCAATTCTCGTGAAACTGAATAGCCTCCAAACAACTGAATCAATATAATTCATTTGTCTTTAGATTTTTTATGATTGCTGCTAGCTACTGCACATGTCTACTGGAATCTTTTCATTGCTGCTGATATCTGCATCCATGCACTCTGCACTGCTGCCAACTCTAATGTGCGCCCCAGTATTCGACACCTGTCAATCTGATTTATGTCCTCCTGATATCTGAGTGCATCAATCTAAATGATCCTTCCTGCTACTATTTTATTGTGGGTTCCTCGTAGCCAAGTTCGATCCATGAGACACACCATCTCAATGGACCCTACCCAAATTTATTCTTGGGATTAATTCTTCACATCGCCCCACCTCACACCTGGAGGTATAGCTGCATGTACTCCCTCTTCCCATTCGTCTTGAAATTTCCCCCTCCTAGAGGTCTCTACTTGAGTGGAATATTCCACTCGGTATCCTCTATGCTTCTCCAATTGTGACTGCTCCACAACATTCTGAGATTGCTTTTGAGGCTACATGTTGAGAGATAATTTCTCCCTCTCAAACACCAACTCATTAACAACTTCTTTTCTCCTCAAATCCTTGCATGCATCCTCAACCTCGAGAGCATACATGTTTTTGACTCTTGAACTGATATGCTTCACCTGTCCCATGGCTATGTGTTTAAGGAACACCTTTCCTTTTCTAAACATCACCTCATAACCACATTCTTCCAATACCACTATGGAGAAAATATCATTCCTTAGTCATGGAATAGAAAAAACATCTGATAGTCTGAGAGGGGATATGGACTCCCTCTAAAAGGTAATTTTACCTATCCCGGTCGTGCTATACCTCACGTCATCTCCAAATTATATGTTCTACTAGAGGTCCTTCTCCTCCAAGTCACTGAAGAGAATTCTATTCCCCATCATATGGAACTAGGCATCATTGTCTAGATACCACATGCATCCCATTACAGTTCTGACCATGCATATAATGATAGTAAAATCAAGCTCGAACTGTGAAGCCAATGGTTCACCTGCTGCAACTACAGGCTCCTTCTTGCTTGTCTTCTTCTGTGGACAATTCGAAGCATAGTGCCCATGCTCGTGAGAGTGAAAAAATTTGTTCTTGTACAATTCTCTCTTGCCCTCTTTGCCTTGGGATTTATTTCCCTTGGCCTTCTTTTGATTTCCCACTAATGCACAATCTTCTTCTTTGTTGGTGTTGGAGGTCCCGTCTCTGGTGCTCCACCTTATATCTTCTATTACCAAATCGGACCATAGTCATTCCCAATCTGGTAAATTATCCCTCTCATTCATAGAGTCCTGGTAACTATGCAAGCTCTTGGGAAGGCCTAGAAGTGCTAAGCTCACCAAGTCATCATCGGCTATGGTCACACCAACACTTCCAAGCTCATATGTACATTGAGTAAACTTTGCCAAGTATGTTGGTACCATCTCGTCCTCCTCCTTCTTGATCTTTCTGAGCTTGTCCTTCAGCGCCAACTTCCTTTGGTTTTTGTTTTTTTAAAACAGATCTGTCAAGGCCTTCCACATAGCATATGGATTCGTCTTCCCATGGAGACTCAAGACAATATGATCTCGAACTCTCTCTAACAAGATCCTCCTCACATTTTCTACATTCTTCTACCATGCATCAAGAAGTTGGGCATCTATTACTGAGGGCTTGGGAATATCATTATCTATGAATTCCTTCAACCCATTGTCCTCCAACACTTCCTCCATCCTGTCCTTCCATGCAATATAATTCGAACTTCCCTCAAGTGAATATTCGAGTCTCAAGCCATTGAAAGACATCTTGATCCGCTTCTAGCTCCAAAGAAAGTATCCGCCATTTTAAATATTGTTCAACACAAACTAAATTTATTCTCCACTATTGTGATTCCTGATGCTCTGATACCATATATAAAATCTCTAACACATCTATAATACCATGTATAAATTATATCAATGGATTCAATCCGATCATGTAATGTACTAAAAAAATATATTAAATCCTTCTACAATATTTGTGGAATATAAAACATGATTGGTCAATCACATGCAAGTAAGAGAAAGGAAATTATCAATCACACAACACAAGATGTTCTTGGGGAAAGTACCTGCTCAAAACCCATCTATCATATATTGTACATAGTCAAAGAACGATGAAACAATACAATTCTTTCTCACATTGAGAAAATCCTGCACTATCTTGACTGTCTCACTCTAATCTTGCACCAAACTGTCTAGTAATTCTTAGGAAAAATTGAACAAAACTTAGCCAATTCTCAACCCCTTCTTAGCCCAGCCTTGGTCACGTAGTCCCTAGGTAATTTATCCCTATTAAATAGGATAATTATCCTTCCTTGACTATGCAATCCCTATGGAGCCTTCCTCTGACTTTATAACTGCACTTGGGAAGTTTGCCAAACATACAATTGATAGTTTACTTGTCTTTAAACTTTGTCTCAACTGGGTCTCCATCAAAATTGACATGCATGCAACTATTAATAGTGCATCATCAGTTACTTGGTAGATCACTACTTGTAAATTAGATCTATTTTAATTCACTTGATCTTCCACTAGCTCATCAAACAGTTAGAACTAGTTAAACTGATTTTAACTCAATTAATGTGAGATAATTGATCCCACTCACACCACACTAGTGCTACAACTACAAGTGGACCCTGTTAATAATAGAATCACTCTACATGCCTATCCTTTGACCCTCAACTCGAAATTATTGAACTAACTAAGTCTATCACACTTAGTTAACTATTACAAGTTGTTATGAGATAAGATTACAATTAATTTTCCAATTTATTTAAAAATTGGTTCCACACTAATGTGTCACTAGGATCCATCACTATGTGATCTGTGATCCACCCTAGTGTGTATGCATTTTCATGTTGTTTCTAGATGCCAATTTCATTGTTTCTTGTTGCAAATTTCAACACACGCATAACAATGTATGGGCCATTCCCACATTGGTTTAAATTTACCAATGCCTATCTTATCGTGAGCTTCATCATATACTAAGACTAGATCCCCTTCTAAATAGACACAAGGGTTAACACTTTGATCATATTATGCCTTAACACATTTTTTATGAGCTTCATCATCTAATGTAGTTGTGCAACTAGTCTCATCTAATTGTGCTAAGTATAAGAAGCACTTTTATTCTTCAGAGGTCACTGATAATAACTCAATGGCTAGTTTTAGCAACGTAATTGCACATTTAATGGGTAAAACAGATTCCCAACTGTAAACGAGTTGAAAAGGAGTAAACCATGTAGATTTTTTTGTAGAGGTATGATATGCCCATAATGATGAAAAAAGCATGGTGTGCCAATTTAATTTATGACTTCCTACAATCCGTTTAATAATATTGGTTAAAACTTTGTTTACAAACTCAACCTAACCATTGGCTTGTAGGTAATAAGGTGTGGAATTATCATGGAGTAGTCCGAGCTGAGCGTAAATTCCAGTCATCACAATGTTTTGAAAGTGGCTACTATGATCCATAATGACGGCTTGAGGGACACCGAACCTAGAGATCACATGATTGAATATGAAAATAGTTGCAGTTTTTCCGTCAGCCTTAAATGCAGGCATCACCTCGACCCATTCGATAAAATAATATATAGAGAGAATAATATACCCATGCCCCCTGACCAAGTGAGGGTTACATGTAACAAAATTGATGCCCCATTTTTCAAATGGACCAATAGCTATGATTGGGTGAAGAGGAGCGGGAGGTGAACACATCTTTTGATCAAAAATTTGAAAATTGTGACATTTTCTAACTGCAAGGATAAAATAATTGAAGAGTGACAACCAAAAATAGCCAGCGTGCAATATATTTTGGGTTGTGGGAAACCCAGACATATGACCACCACATGCTCCAGAGTGGCATTCATTTAAAACCATTTCAGCTTCTTCATGAGTTAAAGAACGCCGAAAGACAAAATCGACACCACAACGATAAAGAGTGTTGCGAACAATATTATATTGTTGAGACTGGTATCAAATTCTACATCGATTAGAGCATGAAATTTCAAGTCGAAAATTTTGGGTTTGAAGATATATAACGATATCTCCATCCAAGGACAAAAAGTGCTGATCATAAACAAAGATTCATTGGGAAGATGATCTTCTTCCATAGTTTCGGATTCAGCGTAGGGAAAGTCACACATAAGTTCAAAAAATACTGGTGATTTGTTGGATTTTTCAAATTCAAAATTGAACTCTTGTAGGATAACTACCCACTTCGATTATTTTCCCCCTAGCAGTTTTTTAGTCAAAATGTACATCATAGGGTTGCAGTCAGATATCATGGTTGTTTTGCATAACAATATGTAGTGACAGAATCTTTGCACAACTTGAACAACTGCCAAGCCCAATTTATCCACATGTGTGTATTTTATCTCGATTGGTGTAAGGTTCCAAATTAAGTAATAAATCACATGTTCATTTTTGTATTCATCCTCTTGAAATAATACCATTCCAATGGTGGAATCAGACACAGCTAAGTATAAAAATTAATCTCGATGATAATCAGGTGGATGAAACAACGGTGCATAGGTAAACACATGTTTGAGTGCATTGAAAGATTTATCCGTAAGCTCGTCCCAAATGAAAGGAACATAATGTTTTAATAACCAAGTGAAACCTTTAGTTAACTCTGCATAGTTAGGGATAAAATGATGTAAAAAGTTTTCTTTCCCTTGCAAACTCTGGAGTTGGCAAAGAGTAGAAGGAGGAGATAAATTGAGAATAACCTCAACCTTCAAAGGGTCTACCTGAATGTATTTCTTATAAACAATGAAACCCAGCAATCGTCCTGATTGTACACAAAATACACATTTGTTTGGATTCAAACAAATATTGTAATGCCTACATTGCATAAAAATGGCACATAAATGTGTAGAATGATCTTAACAACACATAGAATGAGCAGGAAAGTTGTCCAACTAGGGTTGAACAACATGTTAGATGTCGTGAAATGCTTAAGACATAGCCCTTTGAAAAGTGGCACCAACATTTTTCAATCCAAAAGGTAATTTACAATATGAAAAAGTGCCCCATGGATAGATAAATGTTGTTATGGATTGATTAGCAGGTAGTATGTCTATTTGATTGTAACCAAAGAATCCATCCATGAATGAAAATATTTAATTTTCGGCACAATCATCAAAAATTTGGTCGATGTAAGGGGTGGAATAATTGTCTTTGGGACAAGCTTTATTAATATCCATATAATCGACACATACTTTGATATTTCCTTGTTTCTTGGTCACCAGAACTATGTTGGATACCCAATCCGTCAATGGAATAGAATAAATGAAACCTACGCGAAATAATTTTTCAACCTTAGCTTTAATAGTAGGAAATTTTCATGGATGTATTGGATGTAGTCTTTGTCTAATAGGTTTAGCATACAGGTATGTCTTAATTTCGTGAACAACGATACTAGGATCAATTCCTAGAATTTCTTTGTAAGTCCATGCAAAGATGTCACAGAATTCCTGAAATAGGGTTTTGTACATGTTAATTTCGTCAATTGAGCATGAAGCACCTATATGAATGTTTTCACTTATTCCTCGATTGATTGAAATGTCAATTGGAATTGTTGCTGAAATGTTTCCTAAATTCGTCTCAGAATATGAATGAAGGATTGACATTGGATTGAGGTTTCTTAACATATTTAGTCGCAAATATTGTTGAAAATTCATTTTCAACTCTATCAAGGTCTGGTACAAAAAAGGAGCGATGGTGAAGATTGTCCCAAGGTAATTCGTCCAATGAAAAAATTTCCTAAATATTCTCATCACTTGAAAATATGTGTTGAAAAGGATCATAAAAATATGTTGTGGTTAAACCTGGTAGAGAAGAAGACTCATCATTGATCACATTCACTTGATCAGTATCAGTTGATGAAAGGTCAGAAAGTGTCAAGTGATTGAACCGTTACATATTCCAATTCATATGGACTCAAAGGCATTTCATTGTCGTAGTAGTCTAACTCAGATTCTAAAGTCACAATCAATGGGTCATCAAATGTTATTGTGCTTGATGTAATCATGTTGATATTGTCAATAGTATGAGGCATGTTAGGAGGAGGTATGGCGAAATTTCCCATAAGAGTGGAATCCTTAAGTAGTCCTACTCCAACATCTTCGTAATGGATAAATGACTTTCTAAGATATGGGACATTATCCGTAGAGGCAGGATCTGAAGTGTAGTAAGAAAGCTCATAAATTTTGACAATATTCCCTTTATCAGGAACATTATTAACTGAAATATTGATGAGACTATAGTTTTCATAGCATAATACCAACTTCAACCTAAATAGAGGTTGTAGTCAAGAGGAGCATCAAAAAATTCCACCTCAAGCATAATGGTTTTTCCTTATACCTCTATGGGTAAATCCTGGAGAATTACAAATGGATGAAAACCTATGACATCAAAGGGTTTCAAAATTGTGGGTGAAATATTGATTGTTGGAGAACCAAGAGTTTTCCAACAATCCAAAGAAATAATGCAGGGGGCTCTCCCTCGTAAATTACTGTGCGAAAAACTCACCTATATTTGACTAAAACAAGTATTTGAAAATCCATTTGGTGCGGGAGTCTAGGTAAAAAATTATCGAGATCAAATACAATGAGATTAGAGTCTTTACGGTCAATAGATCCAATCGCAGATAATAATAACTTCATTTGGGTTGGAAAAGACTCCAGGACTTCAAGGCTCGACACTGCTGAAGGTGACAAAGCCATATCTTCAACAATGTTGTAGTTATGAGTGGCTCTTGCATATGGATTGAAAGCTAATTTTCAAAGTACACATTTCGTAGGTGGTTTAATTACTAAATTAGGACTAGGATTCTCGATGTGTAATGGTTCGGAAATAGGAGGATTTGACGTCGGAGATTGACTGGATGATACAATTTCGTTTCTAGTTATGGACTCTAAGATCCATAATCTTGAGATCGCATTGCAAAAATTACTTGGGAGGACATCATCAAGATATCCGCTGATTAATTGGAAGAAGATCCATTGTGGGAAATAATTTTTCTTTCTTGTGATGGAAAAGGATATTTAATAATATCAGGTGTGGGCGAACCTTTGAAAAATTGATATACCTTGACCTGATGTGGGCACTCTTTCATGTAGTGATCCTCGTCACAAATAAGACATGGATAACGAGGTTTTATTTTTTCGTCAGATGGTTCAGTTTTATCTGCTTTCTCTTTTGGAGAATTGTTTTGTTTTATTTTTCCCTTCCCTTTCTTTTTACTTCCGGATGATTTAGTTTTGGAAGTATATGAATCTGTGACATGGATTTTGGTAGAATTTTTTAGAGAAGAGTCTCCTTTAGGTGAATTAGGTAAAGTTATGATTGGAGTATTACATTTGAATTGTTTCCTTTTACTCTTTGATGTGTTAATTGTACCAATTACACCATCTATGGCATGAGAACTGGAAGGATTTGTAGTAAGTTGACCTAGACGAGGTAAATCTAGAATATTTTCATACAAAGTACTAGAATGTGTATAAACAAGGTCTAGATATTGGGCTTGAGTGATACCCTGCTCTTCTGTTACAATTCCCCCTTTAGCTACATCTTTAGTAATCTTAGGGAGTAATGATTTGATAAACCATTCATCCATAATTTGATCTGGGATGAAAAATTTGACGAAACAACATCTATGTCACCATTCATGGATGTGATCTAAAATGTACGTAGATTTATTTTGTTTGAGTGAAGCCAAAATTTCCGTGCCATTAACATAATGGACTGGTAACTGTAAGGAAAGAAGTTTCTAAGGCATTTAAATTATTGAAAGATCCTCGTGGTAACTCGATGTACCACTTCGCGGCTAAGTTGATCAAATTTCTTTCAAAAATTCTTAAACAAATGGAATCATCAATTAAAGAATTGGATGCAGACCACAGATGATAATTCATAACATGTTTTGAGGATTCCTCTCCTGTATTTCCTTCAAACCTTGGAGTGTCATTGGGAACCTTAGTAGGCATGGCTTGCCAAAACGGAAGATAGTAAATCGGGTCATTAGTTAGCTGAGACAATTATGGTAAATATAAAGTTTTTATAAAAGGTAACAACCTATTAGTGTCTTTTTGAGAGAATTGATAACCCTAACGGACAATTCCAGTACCTAGAGGAGGGTATACAGGAAAACCTGGGATAGCTTGAGTAGTTGTAATTTCACACCTCCAAGATATCCAGGGGTATCCATACCGAATTGGGGTTGAGCTGGTATCTAAAATGTATGAGGAGGGTATGGTTCACTCTGGAAAGGTGGATTTTGTCCCAATTTTCCATATTATATCATTCCCTGAAATGGTTGGCCTTGAAAAAATTAACCTTGAAGAGCTTGACCTACCAGGATTTTTCCTTGAAGAGGTTGACCTGCAAAGGGTCTCCCCTAAAAAGGTTGACCTACAAAGGGTTGTCCTTGAAAATGTTGACATAAAAAAGGTTGACTTGTTTGCATTGTTATTATGCCAAGTTGTCCCAAATATGCTTGAGGAATCGACTAGATTATGGGTCCAATTTGATGGGTAGTAATCTGAGGGATAGCCTGTGTAACAGTTGGCATTGATATTTGAAGGGTCGTAGAAATGGACACTTGGGGAACTCCTGGGATGGGTGTCCCTGGTTTTTTAATAGATGCCTGCATAGCAGATTGGATAGGAGTACTAGGAGTACTCGAACCAGCTTGTTGACTACTTGGCACAGATGCCCTTAGGGTAATTTGAAGTGAACCTTGAACAAGTTGTTGGACTAGGGTGTAACCAAATTTTCCAAGTAGTTGAGCATGTTGGTTATAAGGGATTTGTAGGGTAGGTTACAACAGTTTTTGATTAAACGAGGTGTTCCATATAGTGTTCATCCTTGGATAAGGAGTTCCCATTGAGGGTTGTGACACATAGGGTTTACATAACAAGTTTGAGGCTATTAGTATGAATCTTTCATCGTAAAATATCACTTTAGCTACGCATAACAAATATCCCTAACATCGATTATGGCTGCAAAATATCTTTAAGTCTGCTACACAAATTCAGATCTAAGCACAAAAGACATTAAGAAGATAAAATATAATATGGCTCCATGCATCCAATAGACAATACAAGAACAAAGTGTTTAAAAGAATGATTTGTATTATATTAAAGAATGGGGCACCTGAGAGGAAAAAAAGAAAGGTGTTTTCCGGTTCTCCTCAGTGGGATGGGTTCTTGAAAGTCTCGTGATTCGTATATAACATTCTCTCTTATTGGTGTAGAACAAACATGGAACTCAATGGGAGTTCAAAATGCAAACAAATGAAATTGGTGACCAAGAGTAGATCTAGTGTGATCTAATGCAATGGAGGTGATTGATGAATGCGGAGAACCCTTCTATTTATAAAAAAATATTGGGGTGTTCTAGAACTCAGTGTATGAATAAAATATTACTAAGCAAGTTCTAGAATCACCCTTTAGGAATATTTATTATATTTGTTGGAGGGAAAAGGATTTTTGACTTGGGTCAATTCCTTTATTTAGAAATAACAAATAAATAAATGATTTATTTATTATTTTAGGGCAATGATGGAAATATAATTAAATAAATAATGGTTTATTGAATTATTTAAAAATTATTTAGTCAAATTTAACTAGAAATAGTATTTAAATAGTGATTTAAATAACTTATTCTTAGGAAATAATCAAAGAAATAATGATTTATTTAATTAATTTCCTTTGTTTTGGGTTAAATATGACCAGGAAATATAGACAAATATTATTTTACATGGTGAAAGCAATTTACTTAGGGTAAAATTGGTCTTACATGGTGTACTTGGGTTCATCTAATGATAATGAGTTAGATGACCAAAAAATTGGTGTAACAGAGGCATTGGACCATGATTTTGATAATTACTTAGAATAACCTACCCTACAACTATTAGATAGGTTCCAGTGAAAGCTTGTCCTCTTGAAAACAGTTGTTTCCCTTGGAGAGGTTGTTTCCCCCCAGGTGGATTGTAGCCACCTTGTGAGCTAGCTTGAGGAGTATTCCAGGAAAACATATAAATATTCTCTGTAGTCAAAGGTTGGGTGGTAGATTCAAATAATCCAGTTGACATCATAGAAGTTTCAGAGCAAGGAGATTCTCCTGAAAAAGTACCAGAAAGCGATTGGTACCCAGCAAGAACAGAAAGACCACCATAAAAAAAGCTTTCTGGAGAAGATGAAAACATGGATGACTTAGTAGACATGCTTTCAGAAGCCAAGTTACTATACCTGGGTAAAGATTAAAATGGAATTTGGTGTCATATATGTCTGTAACCAGAAGAATCTAAAAAATCAATAAATTGAAGATACCTAGGATCTGGTCGAAAAGGAGTGAAATGCAAATCTAAAGGGTAGAATTTTTCACTATACCTTAAATCTAAAGATTCTTGACGAGAGGGAATTTCAACTTCTTCATCTTCATCAGTGATTTCTTCAATGCTAATAAGGCCAAGAGGAAGATTCTTAGTGATGAGAAGCTTTAGTCGAGGTGAAAGAGGATGACCAAGAGTAGGGGCTATAACTTTTGAAGGTGACTCAAATGAAGTGGAATCAGGCTCGGATTTAGATATTTCTGGTTCAGTAAGTTGCGTATCTGAAAAATCACCAGTGACAGATTCAACTGTGACTACCTTAGTAATTTCTAGTTGATCTTGTTTTGTTACTTATTTGAGATCTATTAACCTCAAAATCAGGATGTATTATGATAGATGATTCTTCTTGTTTAGAAGACCCAACTCCTAGTGATTGAACCCTTTCAGTTTTGATTTTTTCCAATTGAATGGGTGTATATTCAGGGTGTTTCCCCTGTATTCTACATGAATGTCTTGGTAATCCAACCACAATTAATTTCTTTAACAAATGAAATAAAAAGAATCAAATAAATCACACCTAAGGCCTCTAAAAGTAATTAAAAAAATGAACACGTGCTAGAAAATCTAAGAGGCAATCCACACACAAATAGTGTGTTTCCACAAAAGAATCACTAGTTGGTGATGAAATCCAACCTCTCAAAGATTAATGTGGAACACCAGCGGTTGGAATAGTTACCCTGGAAACCTGCTTAATTAAATTGTCCAGTTAAATTAACTCAACTATGTCATCTCGAAGTGAGGACTACCCTCCAAAAAGTCCAAGTGAGTCTAGTCAACATTTGCTCCAGGTATAGTGGTACCTTCCCTCCACTATCACCTTGGGAAAAATCCTAACATTATATCCACTAAGGTTACCAATAAAGACAATTCAACATGGGGGAATAGTCTATGGTCTGATATACATGCAAGGAAAGAGTATGAAAGCTCAATCCCCTTGAAAGTTCCTCGACATGGTAAATACGAGGTTTACTAACAAGTGATCCCAAGCTCCTTGACAATGGTTAATCAAAGGTTTATTTTTTCTAATGCGTGCACATCTTCTATATTTACCAATGAAGTAGGTACGATTACTCCACTGGGTCTGACATGACCTTGTGCTTGACTCTTTTAAGAAGAGATTCCTAGAGAAAAATTGCAACAATTAGGTTTTTCCCTACCACAAGATGTTATTTGTTTGTTAATGTGCTTTGGAAAGTTAATTACTCCCTATTCCAAAGAACTAATCCCGAGCTATATTAGTGGGATGAGCCTTAGAAAATATAAAAATATCTATATTAATTTTACTAAGCGCTTTATTGATTTGGCCATTTGTTTACGTAGAGGGGTATGGAAATGAAACTCAATGATGTTGTGACCGACTCAAAAATTACTCTAAATGCATCAACAGTGAATATGCAATTATTCATTTCAATGAATTCTTAGTTAAGGGAAAGTAGAAGGATTTTTTGAACTCAAAGAAGTGCAATTCCCTAAAACATCCCATAAGATCCCTTCTTCATTAAGAAATCAATTTCATTTTGAAGCATAACTAATATCACTTTGTAATGAAAATCTTCATTTATTCAAAGGCTAAATATACAATTTCATGAGCAAACAATCTTTCAATTCTTCAAAATAAAAAACAACTAAAAAACCCTAAAAATTATAAAAACTTTTAAAAAATGAAATCTCTTAACTAATAATCTAATTAATGATACCTATAAGTGCACTTTCATTATTTCTTCCAGCTGAAAGCAAAATAAATTGCTTTTTCACTTTAATAGGTAGAAGAAATTTCATAAAAGACTACTTTCCTCAGACAAAACATACTTCACTTATCTAGAAGTTTTCTTTTGAAAATGAGAAAAAAAGATCACTCAAACAAGCAGGATATACAAGACACCTGGTAGCTCCAGAGGGAAATGAAAGAAAAACATTTATCTAGGTGGTGAATCTATCTTTCCAAACAGAGCAATTCAGCAATCCAAGGCAAACCCTACCCGAAAATGCAAAAGGATGATTTCTAAAAATGACACTAAGGTAATTAAGATGAGTTCACAAACAAAATCTAAGGGTTGGTATAAGGCAGTTTGAACCACTAGAATATTATCATCAGACTCTGAGAGAGAGAAAATTATTTTTTTCAAAAATTCTCAAGGGGTGTGCAGGTAGTCAGTGAAAACCAGTGTACATGCACATTGTATTAAACTAAGAAATTGTGCAAATCTATGCTTTATTTATGAAACAAAACCATGTAGGGGAGAAAAAATTTCAAAGAAATAAACATAAGGAGTTCTAATTCAGAGGATCTAAAAGTTCATAAACCTAACAACAATCAAACATAGTCAAACTAGAAATATCGAAGAGCTAAACCAAAAAGAACTAAGAAAAACTATGTCGTTCCCCAACGAAGTCTCCAATTTGTAACCCGAATAAATCCTTCTTGCAGACAAGAGCGATCTACCTAGTATCTCGATAGATAATTAGAAACAAATAGACATAATAATATCTCTTTCCCTAAGTTATTAGCATTAAGATTATCAAAAATACAAAATAGAGGATAATGCTCTTAGCTTTCAATGAGATGTTTGTTGAATACCTTTGCCTTTTGTCCCGAAGAATTCCTTCAATGCTGAGAAGAAACCCGCAATCACAAACATGCAAAGAATCAAAAGCATCTAGAGTATTTAATAATCCAAATACTAGCTTAACTTAATGATCAAGGAGCTTAAGAATTGTAATTGTTTTAATGAATCTAAAAACAACACATGAGAAAAAGTATACAAATGTATTATTCAGGAGTATAAGGAGACATATTACATCCAAGCCTTGATGTTGTAAAAATTCCTCCCGTATGCCTGCCCAATATTCCTCCTTGGTTTGAAAATATTTCCACTCTATAATGACCAACATAAGATTATCATAAGTGAACCCCCTAACCTTGAAGTTTCAGCTCAATTTATAGGAGAAAATAAGGAGGTTTGATATCCACCAATAGAGCGGTGTGATCCACAAATGAGGGAATTAGGGTTCCTTGATCTAAGGGGATAAGTTCCATGATTGGAGGGATTTAGCTCAAACTAGTGCGACTCAAAGGCTTTTAGTTGGAAGAATATGCGCCCAACTATGCTTCTAGAAGCTAATTTTTGCCTTTACTTTATTTTAAATGGGGTGCGTAGGTTTTAATGGGAAATAGAGCATAGAAGTCCATAGGTAAGCTTAGTAATATCCACACATGCACAGGAAGTGACTGCAAAAAGTGTGTAGGCCATATTTAAGAGTATTTAAGAGCTATTTTTCCAGTTTCCAAGGCTTGGTTAAGGAATATAGATATTTGAATTCTAAAGAAGCATGAGTATGGATGGTGATAGATCCATATTGACTTTCAAATGTCATGGTAACAAAATGACGTGTAACACAAAGACAAAAACATTCAAAGGGATCAAAGAATCTCACATATAAAAGAAAAGGTAAATGAAATCCTTAATCTATCATACAACATATAAATTAATCAATAATCAGTTATAAACCATGTGAGTGATCAAGGAATCCCACAAATAAAATCAAATTAGACGCAATCAGGAGAGAACAATTGAATTTTTATTATTTTCAAAGGGAAAACTAAGCTTACAACTTGGTTTCCTTGATGTCACAAGCCTCTTCCAATGGTCTCCTTTCCTCCCATTGATGATAAGCTCTTCAGACCAAAAACCAATAGCATGAGTTTAAAAATCCTAGTCTGTCATTCCTTTAGTCCTATGCTCAATTTATAGGAAGGATGAGGAGGTTTCTAGTTCCTCTTCTCAAGGGATATGATCCTTAAGAAAAGGAGCTTAGTTTCATGTACTAAGGGATGAGGCATAGGTATGTAGTGGTTTGAGGTTTCTATTTTGGATAAGACTACTCAACCAAAGATTCTAGAACTTAATTTTTTAATTTTACCTGCGTGAACACACATGCACAGTTTATAGTGGAAGAAACTGCACAGATTTGCGCTGTTTATAGTGGAAGAAAATGCGCATGTGCGGGTTTCATTTAGTAAAACTACGTAGATGCTCAAAAAAGGGGTTTTAAGCAGTGAAAACAAAATTCTTTTTGTCCTTGGTAATTTTTACTTCAAGCTTTATAGGGGATTCACTTGAGACACTCCCTCAGATGGCGAGATATCTGAATCGATAGTCATGGGGACAAATTTTAGTGTAATAGATTTCCTCCCAAAGTGAAAAGCCATAAAATAAGTTTGATGACTAAAGAACTTTATCATGTCAAAGGTTCAAATTAGATACTAATTGGTTGAGGACATAAAACAAACAGTCAAGGAATACCATATCATATAAACATCACTGAGGTAGGCATTCACATGCTTAGAGTAAACATAACTCGATGAACTAGTAGGGAAATACATAAGATCCATGTCAACATTAGACATAGTATGGATGCAGCCATCAATGGATCTATATTTACAATCATGAATATTTAATAACTCCACACAACCTGGATGGATGAAACTAGATCCAGGGTCTTGATATCCATCTCTCAATTTGTAGTATGATTCTAACCATTCGAGTGAATGTATCGAACTCAAACATGGTAGAAATGACTTTATTACCAGTCAATGATGTGAACCATTAACAAGTGTTATAGAAACCACCAATAATGACAATGGATCTCAAGGTACTTCCAGTACAATCTATGAAGTGTGAAAATATGTCTTGAAGTTGAACACTCATAGAATCATTTTATCGAAGGCCAATGATGAGAACCTATCATCAAAATCGAGAAACCTGCCATTAAGGCATGCATGCCTCAAGGTACTGAAAAGGGTGTGTTATAGGTAAATTTGGGCATCATCCCCCATGACCTAGTCAAATTGGACATCATCCCAAAGACCAATGAAATAGGGCCTATCATCCCCTTGCATTTCAGTTTCTATATGCCCTAAGAGAAGAAAAATTCATTCATGGATTCTATTGTGAGATTTCCAAGTTTTGAAGTAAATGTTATATCACTTATTGACTCACCAACGTAGCCTCTAAAGGGACTAAATATGTTGCAATAAAAGATCCTCCATTCAAGGGTGCACTATAATGCACTTCTCGACATTCAAGAGTGCGTTGGACACCTGGGAGTGGAATTATCATTGTTCTGGGAATATCCACATGGTTAGTGCCTTCTAGAAGAGTCCATATGTGTCAAAATTTGAATTCGAGTGTCCATATAACACCTCTTAATTGGGGAACATGTCTTGCCTATTATTAGAAAGTCATTCATTGAGAAACTACCATCATTTTCCCTATAAATTAAGCACTCATTCTAGTGCTAGGGAGGAATAAATTTGGTAAAGAAATGCTGTTGGATACTCATTTGAGAGAGTGAAAGTACTGATATGCTGCTGGTGTGATGTTGGATGTGATGAGGCTGGGATGAAGCTGGAGCTGGTGGCAACTAATCGATCATTGGTTGTAACCTCCCCCTTCTATTCTTTAATAAATACTGATGTTGATTTTCCCATATATATGTCTCTATTTCTTGTGCAATGGATTCTTGAATGATATATATATTTCACATATAATCGATTTGATTGAGTAAGATAAGTAGATATCTATATATGAACGTTGTTTGTTGTTCTTTGTTTGTGTTTGCAGGAATCGATCTAGCGATCTGAGTTGGATTGAGAGTGACAGAAACAATGACAGAAGGAGAAGGAGAAGCGCTTGGATCATGAGTAGGTTCTTTCACCATTATGTATATCTACTTATTTTAGAGAAAGTGATAGTAAATTCTTTCCTCTGTTGTTCTAAGTGACTAGCACCACACTTAGGGAATTAGGTTTATCTGTAGATCATAATTCTGCATAACAAATTGGAGACTTCACTGGGGAAGACATATCCTATCATTCCTGGTGTTTTTTCCTCTACTTATCCTCATTAGTAGCATCTACTTTCAGTTATTAGACATTTGAATGAAATAATTGCATTATAAGTGTGTTCTGTAGGTTTATTTTGCAATCCTTGTTGCACCCAACACACTATTGGTCAAGACACAGTGCACTGCAGTGCACTGTCTCCCACTCAAGGGTGCACTGCAACGCATTGTCTCCCTTTAGAGATTGGGTTGCCCCCTTAGCCAACCAAATTCCATTCAAATTTGTCATTTCTATCATTCTCAGCCATTTTTTTTTATGTATTCTCAATCTGATACCTCTTAGAGACAAGTAAACTTTCTAGATTCTTCCTCCTTTGAAAAGTAAATTTGTTCAATGTCTCCTTAGTGTTTTTCTTTATCATTGGAAAATAAAATTAAAGTATTTTATTTCTGCATTAGATCCATTTTTTTCATAAAGGAAATTGTTGTTTCATTCTTCATTTCCTGTAGGAAAAAATTGTAGTTCCATTCTTCATTTTTTCCTAAAACAGAAATTGTTGTTAAATTCCTTGCTTCTCAAAGAAGAAAACATTTGTTTTATTGATTTGATGCATATAGGTTTCCTTCTTGCATTCACATTAAGGGAGCTGAAAAAAAAACATGCATGTGCATATAGTGAATTGGGTGTGTTGCATAGGAACAAGTTAGGAAGGCTACATTTTAGTTTGTGGTCTTTGTTGTTTGCTCTAAAATTGGTTGCTATTTCCCTTAGTAGCTAGGATTTTCATTGAAAAAGCTAAAATCGAAAAGTTTTCTTATCATTATAGTTTGAATTTTTATGAATTTCCATCACATCACGCAGTGAACCTCAAAGACAAATTTTAAACAAGATCAACATAAAATTTACATCAATTTACCTAAGAAAGCATTGGAACATTAACGATAACATTTAGAATGTCTAGGCTAGAGACGTGTTCCGGTGTCGTTAAACATAGCAGTTGTTGCTAACTTGTCTGAGATACATTCTGAGTGTGATACATTACTCCACGTACGTAATTATATCAGAGCTCGTCCACGTACCTTCGGGTATATAGGGCGATGTTCTAGTACAAAAAGTATAAGGGGGTGATCTCACTGTGTGGTTTCACATTAGACAGTGCTAATATGGACTTGGGCCTCCACGTACCTTTGGGTATATTTGGGAGGACAACTTTAGGTTTTTATCCATCCATAGTGAACTGAGTCGGTCGCCTTGTAACTTGTGATACACTGAACACAACATTCCAGGAGATTTCCTGTCTGTACTTCTTGGTTTGCCAGAAGGTATTCTGCAGTTCACAATTACTTGGTAAACCTTTTTCCTAGAATTACTATTTTTTTGTTTATTTTTTTTTGGTAATAAAATAAATCAGTCATCGTTGAAGAAGAACATCCCTTTTCCCATTGTTCACATAGAATAGCACCGAAATCACCTTTACCATTGGAATCCATTTCTGGTTGGCGAATGTTAGGTCCCTATATTACTAGTATAGTCCCTTATTGTTGTTAGTGTAACCCCCTTATTGTTATTATTGTACCCTTGTAACCCCCATTTTGTTATTATTGTGCCCTTAAATTATTATTGTTAGGTCGGCTAGGATTACATTGTGGCCCACAAGGATTACATTATGGCCCCATGGACTCCTATATATAGAAAGGAGGTTTTGTAAATTGTATCATCCAAGAATTGCTCATTTATGTAATGTATTGGAGGTTACCCCTCGAAGTGGCTCATTTCTAAGGCGTTGATATCTCTTTTCTTCTCTTTTTGGAGCTGGTTACACAACATTTGGTATCAGAGCTTTGGATTCTAGGGTTTCGCTGCTCCAAACAGGTCATCGTGGAATTTTCGCTATAACGTTTTTTATATGAAGTTTCAGAAGCTGAAATTTTTAGAGTGTGAAGCCGAAATCCTGAGGAAGATTTTCTAAAAATTTCAAAGCTTGGTTCGCAACATTTTCGGAGATATGATCTGTGGAAGTTAGGTATTTTTTCAGGCTTCTAAACATGTCATCGTGGAATTTGCGCTATAAATTTTTTTCTACGAAGGTTCAGAATATGAAATTCATATGGTGTGAAGCTGAAATCCTGAGGAAATTCATCAAAAAATTTCAGAGCTTGGTTCGCAATATTTTTGGAGATATGATCTGTGGAAGGTAGTGCTTTTTCAGGCTCCTGAATTTCATCTCAGAGAGGTGATCGTGGGAAAAGTTCAATAACTCTCTCTCTGGGCATTGGATTGGAGTGCCGTAAAAATTGGTCGCAAGTACACGGACTTTAGTTTCTTTGATATCAATTTCAGAGACAAAGGATGAAACAGTGACACGTGGCAAGTCGTACAAGTTCGCTCTACTGAACCAGTCCATAATTAGGTCATTGTGGGAGATTGGACACAACTTTGTCTTGGAGAATCCAAATCAGGTCAGAACTGTGGCATTAGAAAGATAATTCAGAGGGCTACGTTGGTACTAAAATTTAAATATTTAAGTTCTGAAATCACAGAGATAATCCAATTTCAATATCGAGCTCCTCAAAAGCAAGAAAAAGGTGTGTATTTTTTTTTTCCGAATTGCATAAGTCTTGTTTGAAGAATCAATTTGAATTGATTCCAAGGGCATATTGTAGAATAGATATCAGTATTGGGTTCTAAAATATGCCTCGTAAAAATAATTCAACACCCATTAAGCCTTCAGAAGGCTCTACTATGCCTCATGAAGATGAAGAATTGCAACATGATCTATCAAAATTACAAGAGCAAGTGCAACAAATTTCACTCTCGCAAAGAGCAACAAAAAATGAAATGGAAGTTTTGAAGAAAGGCATGGAAGAGAATATGGATGGTTTGAAGAAAGGTGTGGAAGCTAAGATGGAAAACATGAAGAATGATCTAAAAACAGACATCGAAGGTTTGACAAAGTTGATACAAGAAATGTTTCCTAATGGTGAAAAGATAGTAGAATAACCTCATGATGAGAACAAAATCAATGTTAATTGTGATTTGATAAAATCTAATGTTGGCGGGAAGAACCACCATATTCCAAAAATGGATATGAGGAATTTTGATGGAAAGGATCCTGTAACAGGATACTACAGATGGAGCAATATTTTGATCTCCATAATGTGCAAAACACGCAAAAGGTACGCATTGCAACTTTACATTTAGAACAAAATACATTTGTATGGTATCGATGGCTTTGCTCCTGTAAAAAAATTGTCACTTGGTCAATTTTTACAGAAGAAATGATAGCCCATTATGAGGATACAAAGAGCAACACCCTCTTTAGCCAATTGATAAATCTCAAACAAAAGGGTTTAGTGGGGCAGCACATTGAGGAATTCCAAAAATTGAATATAAGGGTAACTGATATTCCAGAGGAACATAGGATTGATCTCTTCATAGAAACTTTAAGGGATAACATACAACATGAAGTTCATGTTTTGGAACCTGATTCATTGGAGAAGGCATTCAGGTTGGCAAGAAAATTTGAATGTTAAATTATGGCGACAAGGAAGCCTATCACTCAATTCTATAAAGAAGGAAGTGTTGCTACGCCTAGATTTCCACTACCTACAAGTTTAACACCACAAAAATTGGAAGAAAAAAGAGAAAAAGGGCTTTGCTACAGTTGTGATAGCAAATACACTAAAGGTCATAAGTGTGTGGAGAAGAAATTATTCTACATAGATTGTGAAGAGGAAGAAGAAAATGAACAAAAGAGGATATACACCTGGAACTAGCCCTAGAAGAGGAAGAAATGAATCCGACCATATCGTGTAATGCACTTGCAGGAATTACCACTCCTCAAACTCTCAAGATACAAGGAAAAATCAAGAAGAAAAAGGTAATAGTGTTGATTGATTCAGGTAGCACCCATAATTTTATTCATTGGAAGGTAGCCAAGGAATTAAATTGTTTCCTATACCCAGCACCAGAATGTCAAGTGATGGTTGCAAATGGAGGAACTATAAATTTCTCTGGAAAATGCCATAATATCAAGCTAACCATGGGGTAATATGTATTGACTAGTCCAATGATTTCCATTCCTATGGGAGGTTTTGATGTTGTACTAGGAGTACAATGGTTACAATCTTTGGGGACGGTAGCTTTTAATTTTCAAGAAATTTTCTTGAAATTTTTTTCAGAAGGAAAGGAAGTCGAATTAAGGGGTATTGAAGGGAAGCTGGGAAGGATAATAAGCTCTAATGTCATGACAAAGCTTCTAAAGAAAGAACAACGAGGCGTAATTGCACAATTATGCTCACTATAAGTTCCGACATCAAAATCATCTATTTCTGCAGATCTCCAACAAGTCTTGGACAATCATTCCAAGGTGTTTGAAACTCCCAAAGGACTCCCACCTATTCATGATCATGATCATGCTATTCATTTGATTCCGGGAAGTGTTCCTCCAAACATCAGGCCTTATAGATATCCTTACTTCCAAAAGAGCGAAATTGAACGTATGATTGCAGAAATGTTAGAGGCGGGTATAATTCAACCTGGTCAAAGTTCTTTCTCTGCTCCTGTAGTATTGGTACACAAGAAGGATGGATCATGGCGAATGTGTCCGGATTATAGGGAGCTCAATAAGCTCACCATTAAAGACAAATTTCCCATTCCTGTGATTGATGAATTATTGGATGAATTACATGGAGCAATTTATTTTAACAAGTTGGATCTTCGTTCAGGATATCATCAAATTAGAATGAAGACTGAAGATATTCCAAAAATAAAATTTTGAACTCATGAGGGTCATTATGAATTTTTGGTCATGCCTTTTGGCCTTACCAATGCACCTTCTACATTTCAAGGGTTGATGAATTCCATTTTCAAACCCTTCCTTAGAAAATTTGTGCTAGTATTTTTTGATGATATACTAATCTACAACGGGTCTTGGAAGGATCATGTTGAACATGTTGACAGGGTGCTCAAACTATTGCAGGAGAAACAATTATATGCAAAAACATCCAAATGTTTCTTTGGAGTACAAGAGGTGGAATATCTGGGTCATATTATATCTCACGAGGGTGTTAAAGTAGACCCTAACAAAATTAAAGCCATTAAGGAATGGAAAGTCCCCATGACCATAAAGCAGTTGCAAGGATTTCTCGTGTTAACAGGGTATTATCGCAAGTTTGTTAAGAATTATGGGAGAATAGCAGCACCTCTAACAACATTATTGAAGAAAGATGCATTTTCATGGACTCCTGAAGCAACTAAGGCCTTTGAACATCTTAAAGAGGCAATGTGCCTAGCATCGGTCTTAGCTACGCCAAACTTCACAAAAACATTTATTGTGGAATGTGATGCCTTAGGAAATGGAATTGGTGCGGTTTTAATGCAGGAAGGATGACCCATTGCTTTTGAAAGTCGTCCAATCGAAGGAAAGTATTTACATAAACCTATTTATGAGAAGGAAATGTTAGCAATACTGCATGCACTAAAGAAATGGCGAACTTACCTAATGGGGAGACACTTCAAGGTAAAAACTGGTCACCCCAAAATCTATTTTAGCCATTGAGACTCCCATAGTGCGCAATCAACCTCCTAAAATATACTTCGGGTCTGAAGGCGAAATCCTTCCACTTGGTTTGATTTCGATTGAAGAAATTCCACAAGACGAAACACCTTCGAATCCAACCCATTTTGGATCAGAACTTTATCTTTACAAGACTTTTCCTTAATCACCCCACTCTACTTTCTTTGATCTTGTGTCTATTTGAGTTCCCGTAGATCCGGTAGGGTATACATTGGGTCATATAACCATGCCTAAGCCAACATATTCAGCTGGACCATCTATTCCAGTTGTGACAACACTTTCTCTTGCTACCCCGGCGATGTTCACAAATTCACTAGAGTCACATCTATATGGTGGCCCTTTCGTCCCACCTAGTTACCAATATTTATCTAGAACCTTCTCTGATGCATCCTCAAACCCATGGAATTTACCAATGTCATCATTTGGTATTTTATCTGGTACATCTCTACTGAGTACTAAATGGCTTCATCCTTTATATACATCATCAAGGCAATATCAAGTTGGTCCATCTGGGTATATTCCATCCAGTACAATTTCAACTGGACTCCCGACATTTGGAGAACAATATTTTCCATTTTATTATACTCCTCATGTTGGGGGAAACCTATGGTCACCCATTTTGATAGTACTCCATCATTATTTGGTCATCCGAATGTTGGAATGAATGTTTGTCAGTGGGATCCCACTCTACCCATCCAACCATAAACAGTTGTACAATCATATCAATCGGTTCAACCTATCGCACCCACATCTACTCCACTTGTTAATACATCCTTACCTTTGTTACAGGATCAAACTATTGTACCTCAACCATCTTGGGTGGGTCCTACCACCCAATACCCTCAAATATTGGGCCCTTAGACTCCAACTCCTTCGGTTGGTTTACAACAACCACCTGTGTCCGGAATTATTTATTCACAAGCTATTTTACCTTATTATGGGATGTCCTAGCCACAACCGGGTTATACCTATTCACAACCAAATCAAAGCTATTCTAGTTTGGGTTACAATATTGGTGGATAGACCCCCTGGTAGCCACAAGAAAAAATGCAACAACCCTCATTTCAACAAGTAGCGTATCCAGGTTTTGGTCAACATAATCCTCAAGTGTTTTCTTATCAAAAGAACCACTATCTAGGTTACCAGCAATAGATTCCTTATGCTGGTGCTCAAAGGCATGTTTCCCAAGCAATTCCATCATACCCTAGCTATGCTCAACCCAACTTAAATCGATAGTGTCCCTTTGTTTTAACTTTAGAGTTACCAGATTTAAACTGGCTTACTAATGTTCCAATCAACTATGCTCCTTGGTGGCCGGTGATACCTCATAAATTACCCTCGGATATTCCTAAGTTCAATGGAAACCTTCGGGAAGACCCGTCGACGTATGTTATGAATTATCATTTGTGATGTTCATCTAAATCCCTAAATGATGACTCTATTCAACTACGTCTTTTCCAGCGTACGCTCACTGGTTTGGTCGCGAAATGGTACATTGAGTTACCAAGAGCTTCATTTGATAATTTCACTGCCCTAGCTACTGTCTTTCTGACCCACTTCCAGTTACCCATACGATATGAAACTGGAACAGAACTCTTGACTAATTTTAAACAGACTAATGCAACTCACATTTTTAATCATATTCATGAGTATTGTCTTCGTAGAATGGTCAAGACATATGTTCCTAATCATATCCTTGTTGAGTGGTTCATTAAGTCCCTATTACCATATATAACTAAGGATGTGCCTAAGGGTGGTGTCATCACTGAAGATCAGATCATTTCTCATGCAAAATACTTAGATTTGATTGATACTTAAACACGCTCTACGAGAAAATTCCCAATGCGTCGTGATCTAATTTTATTGTTCCTCCTCCATCTAAGGACTCTCATGCCAATGACAATATGATCGGTACTGCAAGCACACATCACTCTACTGCATTTGATCTTGCACCTTCTTTTGAAATCCATTTTTTTCCATCTGACAAAGGAAAAATTGACAGGCAACCCGGAAGTAAGAAAAATGGGAAATCTAAGAAAAAGAAAACTTCTTATAATATTCCCAAATGGGGAATGTAGAAATATAATGCAGAATGATAGAAACATAATGCAGATCATCATTTATAAAGTAAGAGGCCAATATGGAGACCTTTCATATGTTATTACAATAGCAAAATATGTTTAAGAAGTGGCCCATAAGATGCATAACAGGAAAAACAAGCCTCCAATGAATAAACTGCCTCAATATGAGGTGCTGCAACCATATAGAAAAGTTGCAAAACCCTTATAGTGTTATTTTATTTCCTCTTTAATAGAATTATATTATACATCAGATTTAGAGCTACTATGTGCATAAAAATTTAGATCTATGCCAGATCCATGCACTATACAAGCTCCTCTAAAGAACCCCCTTGGGGTTTTCAGCAAAACACCAAGCACAAGATGTAGATCTGAGATCTAAGACTACAGATCTACTGAAAAATAAAGATCTAGAAAGTGTGGATGATCTGATATGATCAATATAATATCCTCCTCTAATAGATATTTAAAGTGAAGGGTAGATCCCCAACACTAGAAAATCAACTCTCCAAAAGGTGTGTTGAACCACCCTGCAACTGCACCTACAGAAATAATGTAGATCTCGATCTAAAATACACTGTAGGGATCAAAATAAGGTTGGCTTGATGCCAAATTCTGAAAATAAGCTCCAAAGCCTTCAATATTGTCCTCCCAATGAAGTGGAAACCTCCTCCACTGAAAAGGAGCACTGAAATGGCCTAGATCTAAAAGATCTAGTCTCCACTTGCTGCAGTTTGCAAAAACAACCAAACCCTCAACAGGATCTGCGCTGTAGTTGAAATAAGAAGCTTGGCCCTAATACAGATAGTGGAAAATGGAATAAAAACTCTCCCAAGAGCTACTCAATGGGAAAATGTGGGATTCCCGATCAGGAACACCAAATGCTAAACAACATTTAGTATCAGCTAAACAACAAGAGAAAGATATATGTATAAACATACCATATATTTAGAAAATATCATATACATCAACAACCAATCTAATGCTTCCATCCCCTTCCTTTTATAAGACAAGAGCTTGCAAACCCTAAACCACTTCCAATGAGATTACTTCTTTTACACAAGGCACCTCCATCTAAAACAACGATGTCCCTCATTGATGGGCACTCCTCCATGAAAACATTGTAGATTTGGCCAAGGTTGTGTTAGAGTCGGTCTTGGCATCCCTCCATCAGAGATAATTTCTCTTATTGCATTTTATTTTTAGGTGTCTCATTCAGCTCATTCATCTGCATTCCGTTAGGGGCATGCCATTGTCTGACAGAAGGGCTTTGTTTTCTTGTTTCCCTCATGTTTGTACCTACTGGGTTGGTCGAAATTTATCAAAGTTCATCAAAGTTGATTTCATGTCATTTACAGTCATAGATGGTTTTTGGTCAAAAAGAGTCATTTCATTTTCTAGGTCTAGGGTTTGGTCTTCAGAAATGTTAAATAATGCCCGCAGGCCATGAGGATGTATTCAATAAGTTTTCATTTCAAGATCTTCATCGTCAATAATGCTCAAGGATGTTTCTTCTTCAAAACTCTGTTTTGAAGAAGAAATCATCAAATTTGTTTTTTGTAATAAATATGTATTTTAAAGTTTTCCATCATGGAGTACTTCAAATGCAGACTCTGGTCATCCTTTGCCGAAGTCCAACGCCACCATCCCTGCAAAAATCAACCAAGAAAAAACATCATTTCAAGCCAAAAATCAAAAAGGAAATTTGAAAAACAGAGTGTATTAAAAGTGAAGGAATTTCAATTTTGAAACATTATAAAGTGGGTCTTTACAAAGAGAAAATCAAAGCCATGAATTTATATATATATTTCTATGTTTATTAATGCCATCTGCATTCAAGAGGTCGATTGAAGTTGAAGTTCAGTGGTGAGAGGGCGATTTTGTCATTTTGAAAAACCAAGACTGTGTTCAAGTCTGCGCGGTGCATTGGGTAAGCGCGCGATGCACTGGGGCTGCGCGACGCATTGGGCGTTTTCACACAGTGTATTTTTCTTCTGGCACGGCACATCCACAGGACGTGGCGCACTGGGCTTATGCACGGCGCACAGAGCCTCCAAGGAAAAATTCATCACCGCTCCATAAAATCTTCAAAACGATTCAACTCTTTTGATCCAAGTAAGTGTTGTGCGCCCTTGCCATCTGATTTTAACTTGTGTTGGGTGCTATTTAGAAGGAGGAATTCAAGATTTTAATTGATGAAAAGATAACCCTATAGTCATAGAAAAATATGCTCCTAGGGTTTGAAATTGGGTGTCAAAACTTGTGTTTAATGCCAAAACACTCTCATTTTATTTGCACTTGTGTTGCCCACTACTGTCACACTATTGTCAATATCCTACCCCTATTCCCTTATATCCTAAGCTACTCATATTATTCCATTCCCATTTCACTATCCCAAATCCTCTTATTCCCTATACTAATCTCTTTCCTCACATCACTTATAAATCCCCAAATCCCAGATCCCTATATACAGTCAAGTGATTGTTAACACATTTCGAAATCTCACTTGACAATCTTCAGTCCACTATTTCCACTGTCCTAGTTTACCACAGCCCCTTCACATTTGATACACATTTGGAAATTGGAGGCAGTTACACCAAACTCTTGTTTTCACCACATATCTATCAGCATATACTTGTTATACACATTGCAAAGTACCATGTCAGAAACAAATTCATCATATGAGCAAGGATATGAGCAGGACAGTGATTCAACCGCAGAGCTAAATTTACCGAGGAGGTCTCATAAAAGTGGCAGGCACGTCAGAGAAGAGCCCACTTCCTTGAATCAGTTGCAGGCCTGCCCACTTGCAATGACATGCTTTTAGCAACATTCATGTTTTCAGTATTGTGAGATGATTGCTCAGGTTCAGCATCATCAGGAGTTGGTTCGCTTATTTATCCTACATTTGCGTGATGGCCATGTGAACCTTGCTGGAGTGAACTTCACCTTGACACCAAAAACCATTTCTCAGGCAACCGGGATACCAAACATAGGTGAAGAGTGGAATAAGAGATAACAGCTAGATAGAGCATATTATGAACCTTACATCAGGCCTGGTTATATGAGGCAGCTCAGCAGGGTGTTTTCTTTCAGATTCTTGAAGGATTCCTATGCGCCATTAATGAAGCTCATCATTAGATACTTCAGTTACGAGGGTAGATTCTCACACCTTTATTCATACCACATCCGACTGTTGATGCATTTCATGAGAGTGAGACTAATGAATATTTCATACTTCATGTGCCAAAACATAGAGCAGATGACTACCCTTGTGCAGAAGAAGACTCCAGAGTAGCAACATAACAACATTATCATTATGCGCTCATTAAGATGATTGTGGTACATCATCTTGGATTGCAGGGCATTGCATGGGAGGAGTTCATTTCCCGTGACTTCTTTACAGCCCCTCAGCCTCCTCCAGAGATTTTTCACGATGCAAGTGAGCCTTCACATTAGTTTGAGGTTCCTGAGACAGAGCCTATCAGTGTTCTAGTGTGTGTTACCTATCAGAGAGGTACCAGAGCCTTATTGCAGCAGCACGACGAGTACTATCTCCACCTGGGGTGGAAGGGGTCTCGTTATCTCCGACAGCAGCGCGAGTACTATCTCCACCCAGGGTGGAAGGGGTCTCACCTTCTACATCAGCACAGGTACATGATAGAGGCAAGAAGCCTATGCAAGATGAGGGTCCCTCAGGAGGCCAAGATACTAATTTTATATTGATCGATGTTGATTCGAGCTCTCCCAGATCAAAGATGAAAGAGAAAATACAGGAGCAGAAAGCTGAGATCGATACGCTGACCGAGAAATTACAGAGAGCTCAGTGGGTTATAAATTACTTGGAGCAACGGAATAAACAATTGGAGGATCAGCAGACACTCATAGAGTTGCGGCAAATCCGCGAAGACCGTGAATTGGCCCGAAAGAGACCAAGTGACATAACACCGTTTGAGCGGGAGACTTGCCTTACGAGTGTCGACATTCATCTGGAGAAATTTTTGGTGAAGTCCAATAGGGACAAGGACATGCTTAGACATATGAAGAACCACTATTGGGCCTGCACACACGTTTGTAGAGCTAGGATGAATATCCTGAAGGCGAGGTTGAGAAGAGCACTGAAACGGAGAAAAAGGCCTGATCCACTCCAAATATTGGCCAAAGCTTCCTTGGATGAGCATGGGACATGATGGGAGACATTCACTCCAAATTTCAGCAAATTTGGAGTAAATTTTGTCATTTTTGAAATTTTGGTTGCAAAACAGGTTTTTCTTCCCGACGCGTTGCGCCACTCGACGCGCGCTTACGTTTAAGAGATCTTCTAGAGGGAAACTTTATATTTTTGGATTTGTTATGGTAAATTATACATGCTCAGTAATGACTGAAAGATTTCATCAATTTCTAGGTGGTTTTAAGGGTCAAAAACACTCCAAAAATGACCTTTCTGCCACCTTTTGCACCAACAGGAACCAGTCTTGGGAGATTGCAGTTTTGGAGGGGTAAATAAACTCCAAATTGAAAAATTTTACTTGAGTTGGAAATTATACAGGCAGGGCTTTCCAACAAGCTATCATGAGCTCAATTTGGACTTCAGGAAGTGCCCAAAAATCACCTCCAAAGTGGCGCGACGCATTGAGTTTTCTGGCGTGGCGCATAGAGGATTTTGGTCCAATTTTTACTTTTCAGCTCAGAAATTCAGCCAGTTTGACTAGTTTCACTTTGTGACGTAAATATTGATCTATCTTGATGTAATTTTATGGCTATGATGTAAATTTGGCTCATTTTTACTTTTTCTAGAGGATTCATTCACTAAAAGGTGAAAATTAAGTGAATGGATCAGTTTCCTAGCATATAGAGGCAAGTTGTTTGGCTGCCTAGATTTCAGTTCCATGTTTAGAATTGTTTGAAACAGCTTCTAGAAGGATGAGATTGACCCCTAGATGCATGGGAAGGGGTTAGGATGGTCTATATATTGTATTTTCTGAGACATTTTCAGGGTTGGACTCTTGGGAGTAGTTTGGCACCTCATTGTATATTCATTTCAGTATTTTTGGCAAAGGAAAGACCAGAGTTTTGCAGCACTTGTTGGGATCCTTGTGGCTCTGAGTTTTGATGATTTTTTTCTCCATGTATCTGTAAGTTTCGTTAATGTTTATGTATGCCATTTCCCTTCTCTTTGCTTCTGAAATAAACAAATGAGTAACTAAGGTAGAATTCATTAGTTTGCTATTGCTCTGCCTTAAACTTTTGTTTAGTTTTATATGTTTTCGTCAGTTTGAAGAGGATCCTTACACTCTCTTGCCCTCTTCAGCTCCTCAGTATTCTTTTCCATCCATTCATTGAATCTAAGACATCATAGTCATTGCCTTCCCTGCCCCAACTTGAACTCTGCAAGAATTTTTCCTCATCCCCAAGCCCAAAATTGCCTTTCCCTTTTTCCAACAGAAAACCCCAAAAAAATCATTTCAAAATCCTTGATTAATATACCTAGCCTGAAATTAGCACTCATTTCAGCCATCTCAAGGCCTATTGATACATTTTTACTGAGATTGACCCGAAGAGAGCCCTCTCCTGTTCTGGTAGGGCTAGCTACCAGACTGAGCGTGGTTTGGTGTTACCCTGAATCCCGCCTTCCTTCAGCCTAAGGTGTATTTGGGCAATAACATAGTGGCGACCATACTGGGGAAGAAAATGATTTTCTTGTTGGTGTTATTTGTTTCATAAGTTACAGACGGAGCTTGAAGTTACGCCAGGTAGCTTTCGAAACGCTTTTTCTTTGCATTAGCAGAAGTAGATAAACGCTGCTTCAGTCAATCTCCGGTTTAGCTTGTGAACGTGACATTGGACTTGTGAATTACCCCAGTATATTACATCGTTTTGGACTTTTGGGTGATTGAGTCTAGAATTTGATAGGCTGAAATCGGTTTTGTCCTTTGATTTTTGAATATATCAACACACTGGCTTCCAGAAGACATACTAGAGCTAATCCCGATCCTGATCTGCCTCTAGTGTATGAGAATCCCAATCTGATTTCAAGAATCCTACGTCGAGAAAGTCCCGTGATCCCTTTGTTTAAATCTCATTCATGCCTGACTGTATTTGAGTTCCTTGAAGATATTGAGTTTGATGATCAATTCGAGCTGTCGTTGTTTGAAACTAAATCTGAAAGTGCTACTGGTTCTACTGTCATAAATCTCAAGTTTATCAAGTATCTTGAGATTGAACAAGCTAATAGATCTATTGATAGTTACATCTTGAAAATCCAAAACTCTATTGTGGCAACGAATATTTCTGAGCTTATCAAATCTGCTTCTGAAACTCTTGGTCCATCAGCAGTTACTTCTGATTCACAAGTTCACGTCGAGCCTTCTTTTATTCCTACCATTCCCGTAAAACCATCTATTTCTGATCAGCAATCTGCAGTAGTTCCTCCTCCATCTCCACCACATACACCTCGTACATCTACTGCTCCCACTCCTCCCGTTTCTCCAAGACAGATCATAAATCCACCAAGAGCAATGGCTGCTAGATTTTCACCTCTTGTCTTGCCCCAGAACTTGGATCCGATGCCCATTGATTATCAGAGTAAAATCCCTTTGTTTGATGGTACTCCTCAAAGTGTTCCCGCTCAGAATCATATTGATAGAATGATAGACTTCTTTGATCTCCATGAAATTGATGAAGAGAATGTTACCATGAGATTGTTTGTGCAAACTTTTGGAGGTGAGGTACGCAAGTGGTTCAGAGATTTGCAGCCTAGAAGTATTAATACATTAGAAGAGCTTCAGAGACAGTTTCTAGATCGGTTGGAAATGAAGAAATATCCACTTCAAATCACTTCTGAATATACCAAGATCAAGCGCAATCCTGGTGAGTTCGTCCAAGACTATATTATCAGATTTAATGCGGTTTATAATGCAATTCATAATGATTTGAGGCCTTCTAAGAAGTCAGCTTTGTTAAAATTTCCGGATGGTTTTGATCCGGAGATGGCCTATTCATTATGAGATAGAGATCCGCCCACCTTAGAAGATATGCAGAAAATAGCGGTAAGTGTTGAAGCTAATTTGAATGACAAGAGAGCTAGATTAAAAGTAGAGAAGAAAGTTGTGATAAAGGAAGAAGCTTCTACATCTACATCAGATCAGCTACTTCGTAAAGTGGAAAAAATGTTCGAAAGGCTCGCACTTGATAAGCCCAAACCGCAGATTCGAAATCCCAATTTCCATGGTCAGCAGCAGCCACAATTCAGGATCAAACAACGAGAACAGAGAGCACAAGAACCAACAGTCCAACAGCAAGTAAAGACACCTCTTCAGCAGAATTTTGTTGGTCAGGATTCAGATGATGAAGATGATGTAGTAGGGGAGGAAAATCATTTCTTTACTCCTAATGATTTTCCCATTTATATCACTGAAGATGAGGAGTACACAGAAAGTTCAGCGGTACAAAGAGATGAGGATTTTATCTTGGCTAATGATGCAGCTCTTGAGGAAGAGTCGGATGAGTATCAGAGAGGTTATATGAATGCCTTGTCAGCCCAGAAGAAGCAATATTCTCTTAGAAATAGAGATGTGCCTGTCAACCCAATCCAAAAGAAAAAAAGGAAGTTTCAGCACCTAAAAACCATTCACCTGTTGCACAAAAGAAAGCAAAAGAGATAGTTGATCCCGCTGCCACCAAATCATCATCAACAAAAAAATCAAATCAGCCAATTACATCGAGGGAGAAGGCTGAAAAGAAAGATGTTCCAACCAAAGAGATAAAAAATACTTCAGCCTTTAGTTTGGAGAATGATATTTCTAAATTAAAGGTATCCATTCCCTTGACTGAACTAATGAAAAACAACAGTTATAAAGGTCAAGTTTCCAGAATTTTGAATTTCGATCCCATGTCTGATATGGTGAATATTGAAGATGATCAACCTAAACTGATATTTGGACCAGCTTTATATGGTGAGTCTCCAGATAGCGAAGTGCCTCCTTTTTATATCAGTCTTCGATTGCATGAGTTTGTATTGCATAATGCCATGTTCGATTCCGGTGCTTCCCATAATCTCATGCCGAAAGCAATCATGGAGAAGTTGGGTTTAGACATCACTAGGAAGTACCATGATCTTTATTCATTTGATTCTAGCAGAGTGAGATGTATTGGGCTCATTAAAGACTTGGTTGTTAGTTTGGATCAGATTCCCACAAAGAATGTTTTCATGGACGTAGTTGTGGCAGACATTCCTCCCAGGTTTGGTATGTTGCTTTCCAGATCTTGGAGAGCAAAATTGAAAGGGACATTACAATTAGATTTCTCCTATGCAACGATTCTCGTGTTTGGCCAAATGAGAAAGTTGTACCGGGAACAAAAAATGAAGTATATGATTACAACTAAGGAGAAACCCATCAATCATCCGATTAATTATGTACATACAGATTTAGAGTCTTTTGTTTTGTTTGCCGATAATTTCAATGATGTAGATAGTCAGTTAGTTCAAGCAGAAGATATTCCAGAGATTACTGGGAATTTCAGAGAATTTTTGCAGAAAGAAAGGCAAAAACCGGAAAGCATAGTTGAGAAATCAGCTAAAGATAGTGGACAACAAGCAGAAAAAACAGAGCTAGCGCAATTTCAGCACTTAGAAGATGATGAAGAGGGTATATGGACCATGGATTTCAATGGTGCAGTGGGAAATGATGGTGCTGGAATTGGTATTTGGGTACGTAGTCGTTTTTCTGCTCCAAATAAGGTACCAAGCAATGTACGGGTATGTTCTTACAAATTAGCATTCGATTGTTCGAACAATGAGGCTGAGTACAAAGCTCTGATTGCTGGCCTAAAAATTCCTAGAAAGCTGAATGCTAAGAGAATTGCAGTCTATGGCGACTCTGAATTGGTGATTAAGTAAGTAAAGGGTGAATATCAAACGAAGCATCCCCGGATGCGGGCTTACCGTAATGCTGTTCTAGATATTTTGAAGCAGTTTTATACTTGGACTTGTATTCCTCGCATTCAAAATGGAATTGCAGATACACTTGCTAAGGCAGCAAGTAACTTGAAAATCCCAATGAATTCAAGTAATAAGTTCGAAATCCATGTGAAGCACCATCCTACCATCCCGAATAATCAGAGATGTTGGCAAGTTTTCCAAGATGATGATGAGATTAATGATTTTCTGCAAAATAAAGGGAAGTTCAAAGATACCTCAATTGATGTAGAATATGATTATGGTGAAGCTGACATGCAATTAAATAAAATGGAAGTGTTGTAGCTGAAAGATAACGTTATTCCTAAAGGTTTGATACCTTTAGAAGAGCTCTTCGATCAAGATGATGTGGCCAAGAAACCAACTTTACGGCGGACTGAAAAAGGAGTTGAAGATGTAAATATTGGAACAGCTGAAGACCCCAAGATGGTGAACTTATCCAAATCATTGCCACCGCAGGTAAAAGAAAAATATGTGAGTTTGTTGTCTTCGTTTGCTGATGCTTTCGCTTGGGGTTACTCAGATTTAAAGACGTATGATACCAATATAATTCAGCACACTATCCCAATCAACCCTAATCAGAAGCCTTTGAGACAGAAGCTAAGAAGAATCAACCCGAAGTTGCTGCCATCGATTGAGAAGGAGGTAAATAGGTTGTACAAAGCAGGAATCATTGTTCCCATCAGATTTTCTGATTGGATTTCCAATTTAGTGCCAGTGCGGAAAAAGACAGGTGAGATTCGATTGTGTATTGATTTCAGAAATTTGAACAAGGTGTCATTGAAGGACAATTATCCATTGCCTAAGATGGATCATATACTGCAGCGAGTAGTTGGAGCATCTCGCATGTCACTACTCGATGGTTATTCTGGATATAACCAAATCTTGGTCCATGAGGACGACCGTGACAAAATAGTGTTCACCACTCCGTGGGGAACTTTCCACTATGCCAAGATGCCATTCGGTTTGAAGAATGCTGGTGCAACTTTTCAGCGGGCGATGGACATGGCTTTTGCGAATGAGAAATATGTTTTCCTTGTTATATACCTTGATTATTTGACGGTTTTTTCCAATTTAGATGAAGAACATATGTATCACTTGAAAGTTGTTTTTCAAAAGTGTAGAAAATATGGTGTCTCGCTTAATCCTAAAAAGAGCTTGTTTTCCATGGATGAAGGTAAATTACTTGGTCACATTATTTCAAAAGATGGAATTCGTATTGATCCAGCACGTGTTGACGCAATTCAGCAAATTGACCCTCCCAGGAACAAGAAAGAGATTCAATCTTTTAATGGTAAGATGAACTTTTTACGCTGTTTTGTCCCTAACCTTGCTGAACATTTAAGAGAAATAACAAATATGCTGAAAAAGGACAGCCAAGCGAAGTGGACTGAAGAGGTGGTGAAGTCCTTTAATTTGGTGAAGTTGGCACTATCTTCAGCTCCGGTGTTAATCAGCCCGGATTATACCCAAGATTTTATTTTGTTTTCCTTTGCTTCGGAGCATACCATGGCAGCTGTGTTAATGTAGAAAAGAGATGGGCATGAGAAGCCAATAGATTTTTTCAGTCGAACTATTCGAGACGCAACCTTGAAGTAAAACATCATTAAGAAGCAAGCTCTGGCACTGGTAAAAGCATTAAAGGATTTCCGGGTATACATTTTGCATTCCCATATTTTGGCTTATGTTCCTAATGCTATCGTGAAAGATGTTTTAGTACAGACTGATCCGGAACGAAGACGTGGCAAGTGGATTACAGCTTTGCTGGAATATGATGTGGAGATAAGGCCCACGAAGCTTATCAAGGGACAGGGGCTGGCGAAGCTTATGGATGAATCAAATTTGCATGCGCTAGACATAAATCTGATTGCTGCTATGTCTGATGAGGATGAGGAGAATTCGCCACTTCAGGTATCGAAAATGTTTGTTGCTTCCCCATGGTATTCAGATATCGTGTATGTTCTTCAAAATTTGTCATCGCTGCCCGGCATGACTAGAAACAAAGGTAGAACTTTGAAACTGAAGGCTGCAAAATTTTGTATTTTGAATTTTGCACTTTATTGGAAAGATTCGAGTGGTGTTTTGTTGAATTGTTTGGTGGAGGAAGAAGCGAAGAAGGTAATGGAGGATTTCCATAAAGGAGACTGCGGGGGTCACCATTTTTGGAAAACAACAGCCAATAATATTTTGAGAGCAGGGTACTATTGGACGACATTGTTTGCTGACATGTATAAAACAGTCAAAGGCTGCCATGAGTGCCAGATTTTCGAAGGAAGACAAAAATTACAGCCTTTGCCGCTCAAACCTATTGAGGTAAGCGCCCCTTTTCAGCAGTGGGGTTTGGATTTCATTGGATATATCCATCCTCCTTCTTCAGGACAGCATAGATGGATCCTAACAGCGACTGATTACTTCACGAAATGGATCAAAGCAGTTCCCACAAGGCAGGCTACCGATTCGGTAATCATTTATTTCCTTGAGAACAACATTTTGTCTCGTTTTGGTTTCCCGAGTAAATTGATCACTGATAATGCAACAACTTTTAAATCAAGAAAGATGATTGAGTTTTGTGCCAAGTATAAAATCATTTTGGGACATTCAACCGCCTATCATCCACAAGACAACGGTTTGGCGGAATCTTCCAATAAATATTTAGTCAACATCATTAAAACGTTGTTGGACATAAATAAGAAGAGTTGGCATAAGAAGCTGGTCAATGTGCTATGGGCTGATCGGGTGAGTCAAAAGAAGTCCATAGGTATGTCCCCCTTTGAGTTAGTTTATGGAGTGGATATAGTGTTTCCTACCTCTCTTGTTGTTCCGGTGGTCAAGCTTCTTTAGGAAGCTGGCAGTGAAGAAAGCCATATGCAGAGAAGGATAAATTAGATGATTCACTTGCAGCAAACAAGAGAAGAGGTCTTCCAGAACACATTCAAGTTGCAGGAGAGAATCAAGAAGATCTATGACAGGAAAGCGAAGGCAGATAAATTCCAATTGGAGGAAGTGGTGCTGAACTGGGATGCTAGGAATGAGGACAAAGGTAAACACGGTAAGTTTGAAAATCTCTGGAAAGGTCCATTTAAGATTGCAGCATATCGTGGTTAGAATGCCTTTCTCTTGAAGGAGATGAACGGTGAATACTGTCCAGGAGGGCCGGTCAATGGTCGGCTGCTCAAGCGGTACCATTTCTAAGATGTTTTCTGCTGATCATATTGTCATTGTACATATCATTTATTTCAATTTCATCACAAGTGTGCACTGTGGTCTTTTCTTCAGTTTGGGGCCCGAAGTGAAGGCTATAATTCTGAAGAAGGATTTCAGTTTTGGTTTGAGTCTGTCTATTCGGTTTGGTTTAGTCATTTCAGTTTTAAAAGTTGAGTTAGTTTGAGTCAAAGTTTCAGTCAATAAGTTTAGTCATCAGTCTTTTGTCGTTTTGTCAAATAATGGATTCCATGGCCCAATGGACGAAGGCACTGTCTGCTCGCCCAAATTTCTATAGTTCTTGGCACCTCCCAGGAGCTACCATCCCCATTGGAGCCAATGTTAGAGTCGGTCTTGGCATCCCTCCGTCAGAGATCATTTCTCTTATTGCATTTCATTTTTAGGTGTCTCATTCAGCTCATGCATCTGCATTCCATTAGGGGCATCCCATTGTCTAACGGAAGGGCTTTTTTTTCTTGTTTCCTTCATGTTTGTACCTACCGGGTTGGTCAAAATTTATCAAAGTTCATCAAAGTTGATTTCATTTCATTTACAGTCATAGATGGTTTTTGGTCAAAAAGAGTCATTTCAATTTCTAGGTCTAGGGTTTGGTCTTCAGAAATGTTAAATAATGCCCGCAGGCCATGAGGATGTCTTCAATAAGTTTTCATTTCAAGATCTTCATCTTCAATAATGCTCGAGGATGTTTCTTCTTCAAAACTCTGTTTTGAAGAAGAAATCGTCAAATTTGTTTTTTGTAATAAATATGTATTTTAAAGTTTTCCATCATGGAGTACTTCAAATGCAGACTCTGGTCATCCTTTGCTGAAGTCCAACGCCACCATCCCTGCAAAAATAAACTAAGAAAAAACATCATTTCAAGCCAAAAATCAAAAAGGAAATTTGAAAAACAGAGTGTATTAAAAGTGAAGGAATGTCAATTTTGAAACATTAGAAAGTGGGTCTTTACAAAGAGAAAATCAAAGCCATGACTTTATATAGATATTTCTATGTTTAGTAATTCCATCTGCATTCAAGAGGTCGATTGAAGTTGAAGTTCAGTGGTGAGAGGGCGATTTTGTCATTTTGAAAAACCAAGATTGTGTTCAAGTTTGCGCGGCGCGTTGGGTAAGCGCGCGACGCACTGGGGCTGTGCGACGCATTGGGCGTTTTCACACAGTTTATTTTTCTTCTGGTGCGGCGCATCCACATGACGCAGTGCACTGGGCTTGTGCGCGGCGCATAGAGCCTCCAAGGAAAAATTCATCTCCGCTCCATAAAATCTTCAAAACGATTCAACTCTTTTGATCCAAGTAAGTGTTGTGCGCCCTTGCAATCTGATTTTAACTTGTGTTGGGTGCTATTTGGAAGGAGGAATTCAAGAGTTTTATTGATGAAAAGATAACCCTATAGTCATAGCAAAATCTGCTCCTAGGGTTTGAAATTGGGTGTCAAAACTTGTCTTTAATGCCAAAACACTCTAATTTTATTTGCACTTGTGTTGCCCACTACTATCACACTATTTTCAATATCCTACCCCTATTCCCTTATATCCTAAGCTACTCATATTATTCCATTCCCATTTCACTATCCCAAATCCTCTTATTCCCTATACTAATCTCTTTCCTCACATCACTTATAAATCCCCAAATCCCAAATCCCTATATACAGTCAAGTGATTGTTAACACATTTCGAAATCTCACTTGACAATCTTCAGTCCACTATTTCCACTGTCCTAGTTTACCACAGCCCCTTCACATTTGATACACATTTGGAAATTGGAGGCACATATTCAAACTTTTGTGTTTTCACTATATATATCAATACATATACTTACACACATCAGTACCATGTCGAAATAAATTCATCATATGAGCATAAGCAGATGAGTAGGAAATGGATTCAACCGGGGCAGAATGTTCTGTGACCGAGGAGGTTTCTTATAGAAAGTAAGGTAATTTATAAGGAGCCCACTTCTTGTCAATTGCAGACATGCCCGTTTGCAATGACATGATTTACCAACATTCATGTTTTTATTGTGAGATGATTGCTCGTATTTGAACATCACTGTGAGTTGGTTCGCTTATTTATCCTACATTTGCGTGATGGCCATGTGAACCTTGCTGGAGTGAACTTCACCTTGACACCAGAAACCATTTCTCAGGCGACCGGGATACCAAACATAGGTGAAGAGTGGAATAAGAGACAACAACTGGATAGAGCATATTATGAACCTTACATTAGGCTTGGTTATATGAGGCAGCTCAGTAGGGTGTTTCCTTTCAGATTCTTGAAGGATTCCTATGCGCCATTAATGAAGCTCATCATTAGATACTTTAGTTGCGAGGGTAGATTCTCATGCCTTTATGCATACCACATCCAACTGTTGATGCATTTCACGAGAGTGAGACTGATGAATATTCCATACTTCATGTGCCGAAACATAGAGCGGATGACTACCCTTGTGCAGAAGAAGACTCCAGAGCAGCAACATAACAACATTTATCATTATGCGCTCATTAAGATGATTGTGGTACATCAGCTTGGATTGCAGGGAATTGCATGGGACGAGTTAATTTCCCGTGACTTCTTTACAGCCCCTCAGCCTCCTCCAGAGATTTTTCACGATGCAGGTGAGCCTTCACATCAGTTTTAGGTTCCTGAGACAAAGCCTATCAGTGTTCCAGTGTGTGTTACCTATCGGAGAGGTACCATAGCCTTATTTGCAGCAACATGACGAGTATTATCTCCACCCGGGGTGGAAGGGGTCTCGTTATCTTTGACAGCAGCGCGAGTAGTATCTCCACCTGGGGTGGAAGGGGTCTCGCCTTCTACATCAGCACAGGTACAGGACAGAGGCAAGAAGCCTATGCAGGATGAGGGTCCCTCAGGAAGCCAAGATACTAATTTTATATTGATCGATGTTGATTCGAGCTCTCCTAGCTCAAAGCTGAAAGAGATAATCTAGGAGAAAAAAGCTGAGCTCGACACGCTGACCGAGAAATTGCAGAGAGCTCAGTGGGTTATAAATTACTTGGAGTAGCGGAATAAACAATTGGAGGATCAGCAGACACTCATAGAGTTTCGGCAAATCTGCGAAGACCGTGAATTGGCCCGAAAGAGACCAAGTGACATGACACCGTTTGAGCGGGAGACTTGCCTTACGAGCGTCAACATTCATCTGGAGAAACTATTGGTGAAGGCCAATAGGGACAAGGACATGCTCAGACATATGAAGAACCACTATTGGGCCCGCACACACGTTTGTAGAGCTAGGATGAAGATCCTGAAGGCGAGGTTGAGAAGAGCACTGAAACGGCGAAAAAGGCTTGATCCACTCCAAATCTTGGCCGAAGCTTCCTTGGCTGAGCATGGGACATGATGGGAGACATTCACTCCAAATTTCAGCAAATTTGGAGTAAATTTTGTCATTTTTGAAATTTTGGTTGCAAAACAGGTTTTTCTGCCTGCGCGTCACGCCACTCGATGCGCGCTTATGTTTAAGAGATCTTCTGGAGGGAAAATTTACATTTTTGGATTTTTTATGGTAAATTATGCATGCTCAAGAATGGCTGAAAGATTTCATCAAGTTCTGGGTGGTTTTAAGGGTCAAAAACACTCCAAAAATGACCTTTCTGCCACCTTTTGCACCAGCAGGAACCAGTCTTGGGAGATTGCATTTTTGGAGGGGAAAATGAACTCCGAATTGAAAAATTCCACTTGATTTGGAAAGTAGAAAGACAGTGAATTCCAACGAGCTATCATGAGCTCAATTTTGACTTCAGGAAGTGCCCAAAAATCACCTCCAAATGGTATGACGCATTGAGTTTTCTGGCACGGCGCATAGAGGATTTTGGTCCATTTTTTACTTTTCAGCTCAGAAATTCGGCCAGTTTGACTAGTTTCACTTTGTGATGTAATTATTGATCTATATTGATGTAATTTTATGGCTATGATGTAAATTTGGCTCATTTTTAATTTTTCTATAGGATTCATTCACGAAAAGGTGAAAATTAAGTGAATGGATCAGTTTCCTAGCATATAGAGGCAAGTTGTTTGGCTGCCTAGATTTCAGTTCCATGTTTAGAATTGGTTGAAACAACTCCTAGAAGGATGAGCTCGACCCATAGAGGCATGGGAAGGGGTTAGGATGGTCTATATATTGTATTTTCTGAGACATTTTCAGGGTTGGACTCTTGGGATTAGTTTGGCACCTCATTGTATATTCATTTCAGTATTTTTGGCAAAGGAAAGACCAGAGTTTTGTAGCACTTGTTGGGATCCTTGTGGCTCTGAGTTTTGATGATTTTTTTCTCCATGTATATGTAAGTTTCATTAATTTTTATGTGTTCCATTTCCCTTCTCTTTGCTTCTGAAATAAACAAATGAGTAACTAAGGTAGAATTCATTAGTTTGTTGGTGCTTTGCCTTAAACTTTTGTTTAGTTTTATATGTTTTCGTCAGTTTGAAGAGGATCCTTGCACTCTCTTTCCCTCTTCAGCTCCTCAGCAGTATTTTCTATCCATTCATTGAATCTAAGACATCATAGTCATTGCCTTCCCTGCCCCAGCTTGAACTCTGCAAGAATTTGGCCTCATCCCCAAGCCCAAAATTTCCTTTCCCTTTTTCCAACAGAAAACCCCCAAAAAATCATTTCAAACTCCTTGATTAATATACCTAGCCTAAAATTAGCACTCATTTCAGTCATCTCAAGGCCTATTGATACATTTTTACTGAGATTGACCCGGAGAGAGCCCTCTCCTATTCTGGTAGGGATAGCTACCAGACTGAGCGTGTTTTGGTGTTACCCTAAATCCCGCCTTCCTTCAGCCTAAGGTGGATTTGGGCAATAACAGGTTGATGCAATAAAAATGTTCCAGCCCCTCTCACACCTATGGGTGCTTGATTTAACAACCAAGGTTTATCCTTTTCGTATTTGGCATTGATTTATTTATTATTAAGGAGTATTGTGGACCCTGTTGGGGTTCCTATGTTTTGGAAGATTTGGAAATACCAAAAGATAAGACACCATCAAACCACTTTGGGGCCCTAGGATCTAGCCCTCCTGGACTCGGAGAGGGATCTCTCCAATGAAACAAAGAATGGTATATCTTTGAATCTCAAGATGAGGTATTAGGCTAGGTATGAAGCACAAGGGGGGGGGGGGGTTTAAATGATTTGGTTGGTGAGCGTCGGGTTGGCCGCGAGACTTGCTGCATCGAGAAATCAATGAGAGAAGAGGAAATGTAGCAGTGTGGATGCTTCAAAGAAGAAGATAGGTCAAGAGAGTGCCATCCATTGGGCTATGGAGTCATGAGAGGTAATTACATGCAACAACTAGCCAAGGCTTCCAAAGGGCAAGTCATCTACACTAAAGGATCTTTTTAGATAGATGATGGAATGGAACATTAAGGAAAGAAAGTGAGAGAAGGAAAGCAACCTAATTTCTGTCTATAGATCAGGTCAGAGGTCATTTAACTCCAGACCTGCTTGGACATACTCATAGGCAACTTTCAAAGGAGGGACAAAGGGGTAGCTTATAGATCGGACCAGAGGTCATTTAACTCCAGGTCAGCTTTAGCATGCTCCAAGGGAAAAACAGAGATGAGTTTAACAAGGGATCTTGTAAAGGCCAGCTAGTTGCACAAGGATCCTAGTGGACATGGCTAACTCTAATCCCCAATGTTCCCAAATCTTCCAGCTTAAACCCAACAAGAATATCTAAGAACAGATTCATTTAATTCATACATCAGCTAGCATGCAATGACATCCACTACACTGGTTAAAATAATTGAAATTAGCCTTTAGATAATGACATTTAGCAGAAAACATAGAAGGCAAGGAGAGCAGAAGCATAGGGTACCTAACAAGGGTAAATCCTATACCATATTTTTGATGCAAGCCAACGGAAAATGAACATTATGAAAATGTAATAAACAAAGTTAGGAAAACATCACAAATAGTAATAGACCAGGATCCTGTGAAATGTGCTTTGATTAATTGATGCAAAATAGTCACATACACTAAGCTCAATGGCTGTTACAGTCCCAACTTATCCTCCCAACCTACTACAATACAAACTAAGCTGTTACTTTCTCCCAGAACTATTCTAACAATCAAAACTAAATCCATCTAACTACAACGGCAGCAGCCGAACAACAACCTTTTACAATATGTTCTCGGGAATTCTTATAGGAGAAAAGAATAACAGGAGTAGATGTAAACTTAAATGCAACATTAAAACTCTGAAGCAGCAGGAGGGCCGAGGCTCATTCTGTATTAATTCTGAGCATTTATCCTGGGACACCCCGTTGTGGAGTGGTCTTCGCTGTGTTTCCATTAACCTGCATGTCTCCGATGTACTCAAGGTCACAAAGACTGGTGAGTACTTCCTGCGAATTGAACAAAAAAATAACTCAAAAATTCAAGTCCGGCCATCACTATGCGCAACTAATGCTTTTGATAGCGTAGACCGTTGTAGGGTCGGTAAATTTCTTTAGAACACGGTAAAAAAAGTCACATGGGTGCTCCATCCTTTTTTAGGAAAAAAACATTCTGCTAATGTAGAAACCCTGACACACTGATGTTCGTGATGTACCTTCTGCGTGATCCATGGGTCTTCAATCTGATTCTTTACCTTTAAATCTCTGAACATAAGGCTTATATATCTTCATTTGCATGCCTTAAGCTCTCTGCTGCTTCATTTATATCTCTGTCTGCGGAATCCACATTTTAATGGCTCCGGGATAGTTTTACAGGGTCAAACCCTATTCTTTTAATGGAATTCATGTCAGAGCACTATCCCGGGCATTTCCCCATGATACGATCTCTGTGCACGCTCTTCCCTGTGTTTTCTATCGCTGTGATAGAAACCCTAAATCATGGCGGCCATTTACTGTTGGTAACCCTGTAAAACATGAAAATTGTTACGAAAAACATGTATGGGGGTGGGATGATGTGGATGACTGCGAGGATGATAGTGGGACTGCGGAGAAATGGCGAAAAAATGCAGAGGAATGGTGGAGAAATGCTCTGGTGAAGGTTGGCGAAAAACAGTGGAAGGTGTTGAGGCAGACGTTTAAAGTTAAAAAAAATTAAAATTTAATATTTGAATGGATTATAAATGGGACGAGCGAGAAAAATGATGAAGATACATGGACGGATGACGTGGCGGGCCCACGTCAACGGCGGGCGTGTGATTGAATCTAGACCATCCGATCTTGGCGGAGATCAACGGTGAAAAATTCATTGAAGGGCGATGGAAAGTGGGCTAGGGGTACGGTTTCCTCAAGTTAAACCTCACGCAACTTCGTTGATCGATGACTGTTGGATGGGCCACCTCAGATTAGACGGCTCATAGCAATATCGCTACACATCCGCACGAACGACACCTGCGATGAGGTGGTGCGCTTTTTGAAAATAGCACTCGACATGCATCGTATCGATGAGTGAATTACCGGGCAAAATGTAAAACTGCCTCCACCCAAAGGCGGTGCGACAGAAACCGGATGGTTTTTGAATAAATGCGGACCACCGGTCAGACTCTCGAACCGTCGTATCCGCGGCAACAGATGGCGATGGCGCGATCGGTGAAATGAACTTGCAGGGACTACTGTACCCAGAAAGTTAACACGCATCAACTGACCGTACCGATCGACGGTTGATATTGCCTCCGATACCAATTGAGATCAACACTTTTTTAGTTAGCGCCTGGTTTCGGCACCCAGGTCAAAAGGTGGAAGAAAAGCCGAGGGGGCTGGCCGAAAGGTGCTAGCCCTATTATAATGTTAAAAGTGGGTTTTTAACCCATTTCGGTGCATTTTAAAGCCAAAGGAGGGTAGCGATAGGGAACAAAGGTGAGAATTTGGCTATACAAAGGGTAAAGGTGGGTTTTCAAGGGGATTTGGGGAGATTAAGGGGACCATAAAGGGGGAATTTTTGGAGAGGTTTAGAAGGATTAGGGGGGTGATTTTGGGGTAAATAAAATGGGTTTTGACAAATGAAGAAGAGGTGAAAAGGGACATTTTGCAGGGATATAAGGGTTAATGTAGGCCTTTTAGAGCATAATTTATGTAATCAATGAGACCTTATAAAGGGAGTCAGCAGAGGGAAATTTATCAAAGGAAAAGGCACAGGAGACTTCAAGGATGATGTGTCTTCAGGGGAGATGCATTCCTTGAAGGCTCAAAAACAATTTAGCCCCCTACTTTGCTTTGTCAAAATTTACAAATAGCTAGGACTTCTTTGCTCTTTTATTCTTTAAACAAAGTAGTAAAAAAAATGAATATTCCAATTAGCTCATGACTAATTGGGAATATTACAATCCTCCCCTCCCAAATGTTGCTTGCCCTCAAGCAACTAACAAGGTGATTAATGCAACTCTTCTCCTCCTCCATTGGTGACACCAACATGTGATAAGCTTCCTCCCTAAGCTAAGTGTTCACCAATCCATCCCTCCATGAATTTCTCCTCCAAAGTTCTCATGAGATGTAAATAATCCATCCCATAAGGAGACAATAGCTCAAATGAACAAACATGGTTTGCCCAATGTTCTCCCCGAAACATGTATCATAAGGTACATGGAGAATCTCCATCCCATAGGACACATACATTCTTGCCATCCTCCCTCCATACATTCCCATAAAGAGTACAAGTACATCATCAATGTATGGAATCAAAACTACATATATACAAACAGTAATTTGTGCATATGGAGGTGGTTCATAGTCCCACATGTTGAACCAGCACAGTGCATCTCCTGACTGCATTAGATCATGATGTGGTAAGTTGTTTCCCCACCACTTACTTTCTGCCTAAGTTATCTCACCAAGGCTGAAAGTGTGAGATATGTTTGGTGCCTTTGGAGTGCACCCATCATGAAACAAAATCTCCCTTTGTCCTCCAAGGGAGTGGCCATGTTCAGAAATTTTTGTGGCCCACAGTTGGCCATGAAGTTTATAAGGTATATTTCTCCTCCTTGGAGATATGGCCTACATAAACATAGTAAAATAATGCATATGTTCATCAAATAAAACATTAGATACACAAGCATGTCTTTCACCAAAATTCCTCCTCAAACAAATGGAGTGGTGTATAGATCTATCTCCTCTCTCAAGAGAAGAAAGAGATGGCTGAATTAACCCCTTTATAGAGTCATGTTTCTGCCCCAACTCCACATGGTACATGCATCTTTGAAAATTTTGATATAGTTCTCCTTCAAAGCCCTTCCAAGTGTAGCTTCTCGTGATGATGTTGTAGAGTATCATGGAATATGTGTGGATGAAAAGGAACTCTCCATAAGATCTTTGTAGTAACTTTTCCTTGAGCTTGGAGGCTCTAGATAAGAAGATCCTACCATGATAATAGATGAATCCTTCTTGGACTGAATAGCCCTCTTCATGTAGCTGGTCATAAAGTATCATGCAAGTGAAAAATCCTTGGAATAATCCACCAACATTTGGGATCTCCAATATGGATCAATCTCTCATAGTGACAGCGCTGATGATCTATCAACAGAAATGTTTGTCACATGGCTGCTCTCACCCTTGATATTTCCCATGCCAAAGGTACATGTTGGAAGGTCATTCCTTCCATGCATCTCCTACCACAGTGCAGAATCTGAAATGAGAGTGGGAAATGATAATGTTGGGAGAAGATCTCCCTCCTCCTTGAGCCTACCGAAGACTCCCAACATTGTATCATTGTCTTCTAATGCTCCCATCCCTCTTGGATCTATGCTTGGAGCATCATGTTGTGAGATATCTCTCACCAAATCTGAATCAGGTGACCTCCCAGGTGGTTTTCCACTAGATAAAAGTGTCCCATGCAACAATTTAATGAGCATAATAGATGGGACTATAAGGTCCTTCCTTCCACTGCACAAATCCATCTCTGATTTATGTGTGGAAGTTGTATGTGAGGGATATGTATGTATGCCTTTGATAATTTGAGTCTTACCACTCTTTTTATCCATCCATTCTATTTTCAAATCCTCCCAATTAGTGGTGAATTTCCCCAAAGTAATAAACCATTGAACACCCAATATCACATTAGTGTCAGGTATGTCAACCACAAAAAAGTGATCAATCAATGTATATGTCCCCATGGTGACTGATAAGGATGGGACATATTGCATTCATTACACTGTTCTATCTCCTAGGACCAAAATAGAGAATCTCTCAAAAGCATCAGTGGGCATTTCCCTCCTTTGCATTAGTTGGGCATCAATAAAATTGTGGGTAGCCCCACTATCAACCAAAACAAAAACCCTTTGATTCAAGATGGAACCTTGAACTCTTAAGGTCAAGTACTTAGGTACTCCTCTCAAAGATGCAAGATCCCCTCCAATAGGAGAAAATTCTCCATTACCATCTCCTAATGGTGTTGGTTCTCCTCCTGTAGTGTCAGCGCTGTGACCTCTTCCTAGTTCATCTTCTTCTTCCTCCTCATCAACTGAGAAGGCCTATATGTATTATGCTTTTCCAGCTACACATCTATGTCCAGTTGCCCATGATTCTTGGCAAGTGAAGCAAAGCTTCCTTCTTCTTAGATCTCTCTAGACATCATCATCAAGAGGTTTTTTATTTTGACTCTCCTTAGAAGGAGAAACCTTTTCTTCTTTTCCCTTTGATGGAAAAGAGGGCTTATGTTGAAATGTTTCCTTTTATTTTGGCATGGCATCTTGAAGGTATCTATCCCTTTCAATAGCATCATGTAGGGTAGTGGGCTTGGTAGACTTAACCAACCCATGAAGAGGTCCATCTAACCCATCAATGAACATGTACACCCTTCTTGCTGCAGACAAATCAAGAACCATAACAAAAAGTCTTAAGAATTTAGAGATGTAAGTTTCTGGATTACTTGATTTTTTAAGCTTTGCAAGATTCATGAATGGTGCTTCAGGATCTCTTCTACCAAATATTTCCACCAGCATTCTAGTGAACTCTAAATAAGCAGTTACATTGGCATGACCCAATGTAGACAAGCCATGGAACCACTAGTCATGTGCTTCACTTCAAGGTGCAGCGCTGCAATCTTAATGAAATCCATATCTGGAACTCTGTTCAATTGAAAGTATATGTCATGTTTTTCTACCCAAGATTTGGCAGAACACTTGGATGACCCATCAAAATTGGGTAAAAATAATATTCCCATAGTGTGGTGCCGATCATGATTATGAATGAATCCACCACCTCTATGATGATGCCCTGGTCTTCTATTTTCCTTTATTTGACAAAACTCCTGAAAACTCAAGTGATATTTGAATCTATAATTTTGAGACTCAAATTCTTCAAAATAGTCTTCAAGGGATCCATGCTCTTGAAACCCTTCATTTCCCATAGAAAAAAATGTAGGCATGGTAGAGAATTGGGAAACTTGTGGTTGATGCACTGGTTGATCATTCCAGTGGTGAGACTGTTAGGTCCCTATATTACTAGTATAGTACCTTATTGTTGTTAGTGTAACCCCTTTATTGTTATTATTGTACCCTTGTAACCACCATTCTGTTATTGTGCCCCTAAATTATTATTGTTAGGTCGGCTAGGATTACATTGTGGCCCACTGGGATTACATTATGGCCCCATGGACTCCTATATATAGAAAGGAGGTTTTGTAAATTGAATCATCCAAGAATTGTTCATTCATGTAATGTATTGGAGGTTGCCCCCTCGAAGTGGCTCATTTCTAAGGCGTGAATATCTCTTTTCTTTTCTCTCTTTTGGAGCTGGTTACACAACATTTGGTATCAAAGCTTTGGATTCTAGGGTTTCGCTGCTCCAAACAGGTCATCGTGGCATTTTCGCTATAAATTTTTTTCTACGAAGTTTCAGAAGTTGAAATTTTTAGGGTGCGAAGCCGAAATCTTGAGGAATATTGTCTAAAAATTTCAGAGCTTGGTTCGCAATATTTTCGGAGATATGATCTATGGAAGTTAGGTCTTTTTTCAGGCTCCAAAACAAGTCATCGTGGCATTTGCGCTATAATTTTTTTTCTACGAAGGTTCAAAATCTGAAATTCATATGGTGCGAAGCTGCAATCCTGAGGAAATTCGTCAAAAAATTTCAGAGCTTGGTTCGCAATATTTTTGGAGATATGATCCAAGGAAGGCAAAAGGCCAGCTCCTCGAATTGCATCTCAAAGAGGTGATCATGGGAAAATTTCAATAACTCTCTCCGGGCATCGGATTGAAGTGCCGTAAAAATTGGTCGGGCATGCTGTGATCGGCTCTCTGCTATCAATTTCGCAGACAAAGGACAAAATGGACACGTGGCAAGTCATTTCGTACAAGTTCATTTCTACTACACCGGTCCAGACTAGGGGTCATTGTGGGAGATTGGACACAACTTTGTCTTGGAGAATCCAAATCAGTCGACCCGTGGGATTTGAAAGAAGCTTCGCAGATCTACTACAATGGCTAAATTTCAGATATCGAAGATTTTCAACTACAGAGATAATTCAATTTCAATATCGAGCTCCTAAAAGCTAGTAAAAGGTATTTTTCCGAATCGCATAAGTCTTGTTTGAAGAATCAATTTGAATTGATTCCAAGGGCATATTGTAGAATAGATATCAGTATTGGGTTATAAAATATGCCCCGTAAAAATAATTCAACACCCATTAATCCTTCAGAAGGCTCTACTATGACTCACGAAGATGAAGAATTGCAACATGATCTATCAAAATTACAAGAGCAAGTGCAACAAATTACACTCTCGCAAAGAGCAACAAAAAATGAAATGGAAGTTTTGAAGAAAGGCGTGGAAGCGAAGATGGATGGTTTGAAGAAAGGCATGGAAGCTAAGATGGATGGCGTGGAAGTAAAAATGGAAGGTTTGAAGAAAGGCGTGGAAGCTAAAATGGATGGTGTTCAAGCTAAGATGGATGGCGTGGAAGCTAAGATGAATGGCATGGAAGCTAAGATGGATGGCATGGAAGTGGGCATGGAAGCTAAGATGGATGACATGAAAGACAACATAGAAAACATGAAGAATGATCTAAAATCATACATGGAAGGCTTGATGACAAGCTTAAAACAAGAAATGATTCCTAACGGCGGAAATATAGTAGAAGAATCTCATGATGAGAACAAAATAAATTTTAATCATGATTTCATAAACTCTAATGTTGGCGGGAAGAACCACCATATTCCAAAAATGGATATGAGGAAGTTTGATGGAAAGGATCCTGTAACATGGATACTACAGATGGAGCAATATTTTGATCTCCATAACGTGCAAAACACACAAAAGGTACGCATTGCAACTTTACATTTAGAACAAAATACATTTGTATGGTATCGATGGCTTTGTTCCCATAAAAAAATTATAACTTGGTCAATTTTTACTGAGGAAATGATAGCACATTATGATGATAGAAAAAGCAACACCTTCTTTAGCCAATTTATAAATCTCAAAAAAAAGGGTTCATTGGTGGAGCACATTGAGGACTTCCAAAAATTGAATATAAGAGTAACTGATATTCCAGAGGAACACAAGATTGATGTCTTCATAGGGAATTTAAAGGATAATATCCAACATGAAGTTCGCGTTTGGGAACCTGATTCATTGTTAAAAGCATTTAGGTTGGCAAGAAAAATTGAATGTAAAATTATGGTGACAAGGAAGCCTACCACTCACACATATAAATATGGAAGTGTTGCTACTCCTAGACTTCCACAACCTACAAGGTTGAAACCACAACAATTGGAAGAAAAAAAGAGCAAAAGGGCTTTGCTACAGTTGTGATAGCAAATAAACTAAAGGTCATAAGTGTGCCGAGAAGAAATTATTTTACATAGATTGTGAAGGGGAAGAAGAAAATGAACAAAAAGAGGATATACACCAGGAACTAACCCAAGAAGAGGAAGAAGTGAGTCTGACCATATCGTGTAATGCATTGGCAATGATTACCACTCCTCAAACTCTCAAGATAGAAGGACATATCAAGAAGAAAAAGGTAATAGTGTTGATTGATTCAGGTAGTACTCATAATTTTATTCATTGTAAGGTAGCCAAGGAATTGAATTGTTTCCTATACCCAGCACCAGAATGTCAAGTGATGGTTGCAAATGGAGGAACTATAAATTACTCTGGAAAATGCCATAATATCAAGCTAGCCATGGGGGAATATGTATTGAATAGTCCAATGCTTTCCATCCCAATGGGAGGTGCCGATGTTGTACTAGGAGTACAATGTTTACAATATTCGGGGATGGTAGCTTTTAATTTTCAAGAAATTTTCTTGAATTTTTTTTCAGAAGGAAAGGAAGTCGAACTATGGGGTATTTTAGGGAAGCCAAGAAAGATAATAAGCTCTAATGTCATGACAAAGCTTCTAAAGAAAGAAAAACAAGGCGTAATTGCACAATTATGGTCACTAGAAGTTCCAACATCAAAATAATCTATTTCTGCAGATCTTCAACAAGTCTTGGACAATCATTACAAGGTGTTTGAAACTCCCAAAAGACTCCCACCTATTCGTGATCATGATCATGCTATTCATTTGATTCCAGGAAGTGTTCCTCCAAACATTAGGCCTTATAGATATCCTTATGTCCAAAAGAGCGAAATTGAACTTATGATTGCAGAAATGTTAGAGGCGGGTATAATTCAACCTAATCAAAGTTCTTTCTCTGCTCCCGTAGTATTGGTACACAAGAAGGATGGATCAATGGTGCATGTGTCTGCATTATATGGAGCTCAATAAGCTCACTATTAAAGATAAATTTCCCATTCTTGTGATTGATGAATTATTGGATGAATTCCATGGAGAAATTTATTTTACCAAGTCGGATGTTCGTTGAGGATATCATCAAATTAGAATGAAGACCGAAGATATTATAAAAACATCATTGCTAACTCATGAGGGTAATTATGAATTTTTGGTCATGCCTTTTGGCCTTACAAATGCACCTTCTAAATTTCAAGGGTTGATGAATTCCATTTTCAAACCCTTCCTTATAAAATTTGTGTTAGTATTTTTCGATGATATACTAATCTACAGCAGGTCTTGGAATGATCACGTTCAGGATGTTGACAGGGTGCTTAAACTATTGGAGGAGAAAAAATTATATGAAAGAACCTCCAAATTTTTCTTTGGAGTACAAGAGGTGGAATATCTGGGTCATATTGTATCGCATGAGTGTGTTAAGGTAGACCCTAACAAAATTAAATCCATTAAGGAATAGAAATTCCCCACAACCATAAATTAGTTACAAGGATTTCTCATGTTAACGGGGTATTATTACATGTTTGTTAAGAATTATGGGAGAATATCAGCAACTCTAACAAAATTATTGAAAAAATATGCATTTTCATGGACTTCTTAAGCTATTAAGGCCTTTGAACATCTTAAAGAGGCAATGCCTAGCACAGGTCTTAGCTATGCCAGACTTCACAAAAACCTTTATTTTATAATGTGATGCCTCAGAAAATGGAATTGGTGTTGTTTTTATGCAAGAAGTAAGACCCATTAATTTTTAAAGTTGTCCAATCAAAGGAAAGTATTTACGTTAAACCTATTTATGAGAAGGAAATGTTAGCAATACTGCATGCACTAAAGAAATGGCGAAATTACCTAATGGGAAGACACTTCAAGGTAAAAACTGATCATGATAGTCTCAAACACTTTTTAGAACAAAGACTATCTTTAGAAGAGCAGCAAAAATGGGTCACAAAGATGTTGGGTTATGACTCTGAAATAATATACAAAAAAGGGAAGCTTAATGTTGATGCAGATGCACTCTCAAGAAAGAATGAAGAGGTGGAAGCATTACTTTGTGCCATTTCTATTATCCAACCAGATTGAATAACCGAAGCAAGAGATGAATGGAAGAAGGACAAAGAAGTATGGGCACTCATTCAAAAGCTGGCAGCTAAAGATCCTAGTACATCCGATACATTTAGTTGGAAAAATGATTCCTTATGGTACAAAGATCGCTATATCTTTGTAAGAATTCCCTAACCAAAACAAAAAGATTTTTCCGGAATTGCACACTTTAGGAGGACACTCAGGATTTTTAAAAACTTACCACAGGGTGAACAAATAATTTTTTTGGGATGGCCTTAAGTTTGATATTCAAAATTTTGTGGCAGAATGTTTAGTTTGCCAACAAAATAAAGTTGAGACAATTAAGACCTCAGGACTTCTACAACCTTTATCCATTCCAAGTCAACGTTGGGAGGAAATTTCAATGGATTTTATCACAGGTTTACCTAAGTCCGAAGGAAAGAGTGTCATCATGGTGGTAGTTGATACTTACATGCACACTTTTTTGCATTATCTCATCCATTTAAAGCAAGTACAGTTGCTACTACATTTGTGGACAGAATTCAAAAGCTACATGGAAGCCCAAGAGTTATTGTGAGCGACAGAGATCCCATTTTTATAGGAAATTTTTGGACAGAGTTATTTTCTTGTTTGGGTACTCAATTAGCTCATAGTTCATATTATCTTCCTCAATCTGATGGTCAAACAGAGATAGTAAATAAATGTTCAGAAGGATATCTTCGTTGTTTTGTATCTCATAAACAAACATAATGGGTCAAGTGGTTACCTCTCGCTGAATGGTGGTATAACACTTCCTTCCATACTGCAGCAAAAATCACCCCATTTATGGCACTTTATGGATATCATCCACCATCGATCACACCATATTTAAGGGAAAATTTGAAGGTTCAAGCAGTGGAAGATCACATCGAGCATCAGCAAGAAGTTCTCCAACTCTTAAAGGATAACCTGAATTTGGCACAAAATCGAATGAAACAACAAAAAAGTGCATCAACATCGCGCCGAGAGAAGTTTTGATATAGGAGATTGGGTATTTTTACTTCGCTACAACCATATAAACAAATGTCCCTCAAGCAAGCTAAGAAGGATAATAAATTATCGCCAAAGTACTATGGTCCTTACAAGGTGTTGCAAAAAGATCGGGTGGCTATGGCATACAACGAGCTCGTCTTTCGCGAGTACATCCAAATTTTCCATGTTTCATGCTTAAAGAAGGTTATAGGAGAAAATATTCCAGCTCAAACAATATTGCCGTAACTTGATGAGGAAGGAAAAATCATATTGGCACCGGAAGCGGTCACGGAAACAAGAACTCGACAACTACGGAATCGATCAATTTCAGAGTATCTCATTAAGTGGAAGAACTTACCCACTGAAGATTCTACATGGGAGGATGAAAAATTTATACAGAAGCACCCAGAGCTACTCAAGCATTGAGGACAACACTTTTTTGAAGGAGAGGGGCATGTTAGGTCCCTATATTACTATTATAGTCCCTTATTGTTGTTAGTGTAACCCCCTTATTGTTATTATTGTACCCTTGTAACCTCCATATTGTTAATATTGTGCCCTCAAATTATTATTGTTACGTTGGCTAGGATTACATTATGGCCCACCGGATTACATTATGGCCCCATGGACTCCTATATATAGAAAGGAGGTTTTGTAAATTGAATCATCCAAGAATTGTTCATTCATGTAATGTATTGGAGGTTTCCCCCTCGAAGTGGCTCATTTCTAAGGCGTGAATATCTCTTTTCTTCTCTCTTTGGAGCTGGTTACACAACAGAGACATGCCAGAGCCTTCTCCATGATGAAATATTTTAGGGGATTCCTTGATTCTGTCCATTCTCATCTCCTTGATCTCTCTCACAATGTATTGCATGTCTCTAAGAAGGATCTTAGGGAACTCATTCTCTTCATCTTTACCTCCAGATAAAAGGGTTTTACCCTTGTCTTCTTTCTCATCAGTATAATCAAACTTTATGTTTCTTCTCTATTGATATCTCCTCTCTCTATCAGTGAGAGGCTCTCCTTCTTCATAGGAAATATTGGATTTTAGAATGTATAGGTTGTGCCAAGATGATGCTCCGATACCACTATAATATTCCCAAATGGGGAATGCCACAACAATATAATGCAGAATGATAAAAAATAATGCAGATCGTCATTTATAAAGTAAGAGGCCAATATGGAGACCTTTCATATGTTATTACATCAATAAAATATGTTTAATAAGTGGCCCATAAGATGCATAACAGGAAAAAAAGCCTCCAATGAATAAAATGCCTCAATATGAGGTGTTGCAACCATATAGAAAAGTTGGAAAACCCTTACAGCGTTATTTTATTTCCTCTGCAACAGTAGTAGATTATACATCAAATATAGAGCTGCTATGTGCATAAAAATTTATATCTATACTAGATCCATGCACTATACAAGCTCCTCTAAAGAAACCCCTTGGGGTTTTCCGCAAAACACCAAGCACACGATGTAGATATGAGATCTAAGACTACAGATCTACTAAAAAATACAGATCTGGAAAGTGTGGCTAATATGATATGATCAATAGAATAGCCTCCTCTAATAGATCTTCAAATTGAAGGGTAGATCCCCAACACTAGAAAATGAGCTCTCCAAATGGTGTGCCGAACCATCCTGCAACTGCACCTACAGAAATAACATAGATCTGGATCTAAATTGCGCTGTAGGGATCAAAATAAGGTTGGCATGATTCCAAGATTTGAAAATAAGCTCCAAAGCCTTTAATATTTTCCTCCCAATGAAGTGAAAACCTCCTCCATTGAAAAGGAGCACTCAAATGGCCTAGATATGAAAGATCTAGTCTCCACTTGCTGCAGCTTGCAAAAACAACCAAATCATCAATAGGATCTGTGTTGTATTTGAAAGAAGAAGCTTGGCCCTAAGCCAGATAGTGGACAATGCAATACAAACTCTCCCAAGAGCTACTCAATGGGAAGAGGTGGGATTCCCGATCAGGAACACCCAATGCTAAACAACATTCAATCTCAGCTAAATAGAAAGATAAAGATATATGTCTAAATAGACCATATATTCAGAAAATATCATATACATCAACAACCCATCTAATGCTGCCATACCCTTTCTTTTATAATACAAGAGCTTACAAACCCTAAACCACTTCCAATGAGATTACTTCTTTAACACAAGGCACCTCCATCTAAAACTGCGTTGTCCCTCATTAAAGGCCACTCCTCCATGACAGCGTTGTAGATTTGGTTAAGGTTGACCTAGTCAAAATGTTCTAGCCCCTTTCACACCTAAGGGTGCTTGATTTAACAACCAAGATTTATCCTTTTCATATTTGGCATTGATTTATTCATTATTAAGGAGTATTGTGGACCCCATTTGCTCTTTTATTCTTTACACAAAGTAATAAAAAAAAATGAATATTCCAATTATCTCATGACTAATTGGGAATATTATACTTCTACCCCATAGGAACAATCATCTGATCAACAACCTAGAAATCAAAAACCTCGTTACCCTTGCATAATCTGTAATGAGGAGCACTTTGTTAGAGATCTTCCTCACTGCAACGAAGTCTCAAAATTGATTAATACTTCGCATGCATCTGCCGTGTTGACAGATCCATTTCCAAATCCAGACAAAAATTTGGTTGCTACGGATCTAACTTATAGTTCCCAAGTGCTTATTCTTTCTGTCACGAAGACATCAAATGATGTTTTGGTGTCAATTCGCAATAAATATTACAGTAGTCAGGTTACTGATAAACCTACTACCTCCACCATGAATTTTTCTACAGAATTGATGCCGCCAACTGCTATTCTTGAATTGAAAATAAAGCCACCAAAGGGAGTCATTCATAAATCGACATTTAATCCTCGAGCCCGAGCTACTCAAAATTATAATATATTTGAAGATTTGGCTCAATCCCCTTCAATTATTTTAGCTCTTGAGGTGCTTCAAAATTGTCCCTCCTAGAAGTAGGCTTTGTTGTCAGCAATTGGTGGAACCAATCCAACAGATTCCAATATTGTAGTCTTTAATCATACAGCCTATGTGCCACAATTACCAGCAAAATTGGCATTATCCATCCAAGTAAATGTTCTCAATCACCTCGTTCATCGTACTATTATTGATGAGGGATAATCTACGTGCATTATGTCTCTAAATTGCTGGAAGTCACTTGGCTCGCCATGCCTATCTCAATCGCCTACGATGTTGAAAGCTTTTGAAAGACGTACATATAAGCCTTGCAGTATTATCAATAACCTGCATGTTGAACTAGGGGGAAAAATAGTAAATGATGAAGTTGAGGTCGTTGATGGACCCCTTGATTAAAACCTTCTACTTGGAAGGCCATGGGTATATGTTATGACTACGATCGTTTCTACATATTTTTTAATGATCGCCTTTCCACATAAAGTTGTTATCACAATCATCAATCAAATATCCTTCTTTGCCTCTAGTTCCCAGGTAACTGGAAGTGTTTTGTTAGTTCACGCACCCCAACTAGCACTTCAGAACATTGGTGTAGGACTCTTAAAGGATTCTTCCCTCATGGGAACATTTGCATTACCGCCGCCTGTGAAGTCGGCAAAAATTGCAAACATAGAGACATGCTACATGATATCTTCCACTCCATCTGGCTTAAGGAAGATTACGGGTGATTCTGAAGTTGTTATGTTGGATGAATTTTTTCCACCCATCCCAATTGAGATGGCATAGAAATAAATCTACATGGCTTGGACGACGAATTTGAAATCATCGTCATCGATCATTTGGGTGGATCGTTCATGCGATTTTTGTACTCCATCTGATCCTTTTTCATCCACATTCTTGACAGATGAGAATATTGTGGAATCCATGATGCTAGAAGGAGAACCATGGGAAGATCATCATCATCACTCCCATATTCAGGATTAAAAAGAAGATAATATTATTGAACTATATCACCCATCGATCAAAACAATATTTTCAAATTCTTTTCCCATTAATTCAGTTGAATCCGAGTGAAATTTATCAAATATTGAAGAAACCATTTCTATCGATATTTTGACCAAACCTGATGTTGTAGAAAACATTCATGTCAACGTGTCTTATTCTCCATCAAAACTCGAAACATATCGCTCTCTCTTTCATGAATTTCGTGATGTATTTCCTTGGTCTTACGAGGAAATTCTAGGCATAGATACTAGTAAAATTGAACACACCATTAACATGTACCCTGATGTCAAGCCGGTATGTCAACACCTTCTTCCATTTCATCCAAAGAAGGTTGCTTCCATTAAAACAGAAGTTGAAATTTTTTTGCATGTTGGTTTCGTTTACCCTATTCCACTAACTAATTGGGTTTCCAAAATTGTTCCTGTTATGAGGAAACAAGGGACCATCAGAGTGTGCGTTGATTATCGGGATTTTAATCTTACTTTTCCAAAAGACAAATATCCTACTCCCTTTATTGACCAAATTATTGATGATTGTGCTGATGTGAAATATGTTCATTCATGGATGGATTTTCTGGCTACAATCAAATCAAGATCCGCCAAGAGGACCAATATAAGACAACATTCATCTATCCCTGGGCCACATTCACTTATAGGAAACACCCATTTGGTCTAAAGAACGTTGGGGAAACTTTTTAGAGAGCAATGGATTATGATTTCGATGACATCAAGCACATTTTTAAACCTTATTTGGACGATTTACCTGCACATTCATGAAACCATACTGATCACCCGATGCGTCTAAGAGCTATCTTTCTATGCTTCCGACACTACAAAATACGCCTCAATACACTTAAATGTTTGTTTTTTGTTGGCTCTGGTCATGTTCTAGGATTCTTCGTCTCAAAAGAAGGAATTTGAATCAACCCACTAAAGTTCCAAGCCATTCTTGTTTTTCCTGCACCATCAAATTTTCTTCAGTTACAGAAACTGCAGGGAAAGTCTAACTTCCTAAGGAGGTTCATACCCAACTATGCTAAAATGGCTAAAGGATTTACTCGGCTCTTGAAAAAGGCGATTCCCTTCCATTGGAATAAATTTGTGCAAGCTTCTTTTGATGCTGTCAAGGATACACTTGTCCGGGCATCATTAATGTATCCCTCTAATTATTAGAGTGATTATTTCTTATATATCGTTGCAGCTGATATGACCATTGATATGGTATTAGCCCAAGAAGAAGATGGGATAGAACATCCGATATATTATTTGAGTCATAATCTCAATGATACGGAAGTGAAGTATTCATACGTTGAAAAGCTCACCTTGGCAGCCGTTGAAGCTGTCCAAATATTTCGCCACTATATCCTGTTCCGAAAGACCATTGCCATTTCAAATTGCAACCCCATGAATTAGATTTTATCACGTCAATTTCTCGGGGGAAAGTATGTCATTTTGTAAAAGTTTGATTTGGAATTCATCAAATCTAAGTCAAAGAAGTCTTTAGTTTTGGTTGAGCTTCTTTGCGACCTTCCCTTTGATGGTACTGCTACTACATTGGAACCATGTATTCCTGATGAGTCTCTGTTTCTGATCGGATCATCTAATCCTTGGTATGGGGATTTTATCATTTATATCGAGACCCATACCTTTCGGCCTGATACCTCTCTCTTTGAACAACAATGTATTCGATACCAAGCCAAATATTATCTGATCCTCGACGATACGCTTTATCGTCGTGGTGTTGATACGATTTTAAGGAGGTGCCTCACTCATGAGGAGGCCAAAAAGGTTTTAAATGATTGTCATGTTGGGGCTTGTGGTGGACACTTGTCTGGATATGCTACTGCGTAGAAGATACTTCATGTAAATTACTTTTGGCCAACCATATTTCGCGACTGTGTCCTAGTGGTCATAAGTTTTCATGCGTGCCAGATATTTGATCGTAAATTACACAAACCGCTAGTGCTTATGTATCTTGTTGTTATTGTGGGACCATTTTCAAAATGGGGCATTGAATTCATGACCTACAACCCTCATTCGTCCAAGGGGAATGGTTATTTTATTGTCGCAGTAGACTACTTTACCAAGTGGGCCGAAGCGATGCCTACATTCAACAACACAGGTGAAACAGTTGCATTATTATTTTTTAATCATGTCATTTCATGGTTTGGTTTTCCACAGGCTATTGTCACAGATCATGGGAAGCATTTTAAAAATCACATGATGAAAGAGTTGACTGCAAAATTAGGATTTTCGCATGATAGTTCTACTCCTTATTACCCACAATCAAATGAACAAGTTGAGGCTACTAAAAATATTCTTAAATGAATGCTTCAACGAATGATAGGAGTTCATAAAAAAAATTGGCATTTGATCCTGTACTTGGCTTTGTGGGCATACCGAACCTCGGTGAGAAATGCAACCGCATGTACCCCCTTTCAATTGGTGTATGGTTTGGAAGCTATCTTTCCTATCAAATGTGAAATATCATCGTTAAAAATTGCGATTGACTTGTTACCTAACACCACATGTGAAGAAGCGCGTCTTTTTAACCTAATCCATCTTGATTAAATGTGTCATGAAGCTGCATTGGCCAACAAAGTGCATAAGAGATGTATAAAGGCGCAATGCGACAAGCATTTGCAACCTCACATCTTCTCAGAGGGTGACCTGGTCCTTCTTTATGATCAGGAAGTTGATGTAATAGGTACATGGAAATTTGAGCTGTTATGGCATGGCCCCTATATTCTCAAAAGAGTTCTTGCTAAGGGTGTATACGAGTTGGTAGATTAAGATGGAATTCCATTGGCGCAACCTCGAAATGGGTTGTATTTTAAATGTTACTATGCTTAAAAATGAGCGTAGTAAACTATTGTATTATATGGTATATATGTTGTTGATTTGCATTTACTGTCTTAGTTTTTTTTTCTATATTATTCTTGAAGTTAGTAATCCACTTTACATTTCATCACAGATGTATGAATATTTGGAACCATTAGTTGGGTATGCTGATGGTGCTATTCATAGTACGTGGAATCTATCCTCTGCAATGTGGGCCATTTTCGCTCCAAACAGTGAGTTAGTGAGTTCTCAAGGGATTTGTATCGGTCGATCTACTAACAATATCACTGAGTATAGCGCGTTGATCGAACTTCTCTATGATGCCATTTCATTTGGTATTAACTGCGTCATTATTAGGTTAGACTCACAAATAGTGGTACTGCAACTTACTAGTGTTTATACTGTTAGAAATTCAACACTACATCATATATTCCTAAGATTTCTACTTTTGGAAAGACATTTTGATTTTATTCAATATCAACAAATTTCCAGAAATGTGTACACATTAACTGATTCCTTAGTGAATTATGTTATAAACAGACATTTGCAACACATGTAAAGATATATTTTCAATTCACATCACATAATTGAATAGGATTGTGCAATAAACATAGGAAAAAAATGAAAAAAAATAGATAGATAGTTATAGTTTTTTACAAAAAAAATTCCCAAGACACATTGGTCATCTCACCTCAAAATGTATGCAAAATTTAAAAATTAAACTAGTGATGCTCATGATAACATGCTACTGATCTAGCTATCCTACGCAATAATCGCATCCAACAGTTAGGAACGCCAATAGTATGGTGTTGTAGTCTCATGGGTAACTCTTCAATCCGAAAATCCAGAATCTCGAGAGTCAACCCCTGTAAGTGTTGTTGTAACTTAGCAAGAGTCTCAGCCATATCCAAATCCTGAAGGAATTCTCTCTCGACAACCTTCTCTGTTGGCCCATTTGCTTCCTTCTCTGGCTATCCCATTGGTTGAAATTGACCTACATCTGCATTGCATAAAAAATTTAGTTTAGTCTTGGGAAACATCAAAATACAAAAACATGTATACACCTTAGAAAAATTAAAAAACATGATCAAAAAATTCTTACCAATTGCACCCCATTGAGCATCATCTGGTAAAGCCAAATCTAGATCTCATCGGAAGTCGATGCCTGCATATGCATAATCATCAATGGCGACCATCTGTCACCTGAACCAGGTGAATAATGCAGTCGAGAACATGATGGTTGATTGACTAGCATGTCTAGCCATCAATTCTACCCATCTTTGCATCCTTGTATATCTAGGGCTAGATATACCCAGTGTCACATGCTAAGGTTGCATCAATGGAATCCGCTCTAAGGCAAAAGAAATCAGGATCGAACCATAGCTTTGGCCTAGTTGACAACTATTAGTGTAGAAATTATAAAATATGCATGTATATTACCAGATTCTCCTGATCTAACAATTTCATCTTTATGTTAAATACATAAACCTTCTACTTAATTCTTTGCGGAAATTAAATTTCCAATTGCAAAACACATATGAAGCAAAATCAATCACACATAACAAGATGTTTTATCGGGAAATTTTAAAGCTAAAAACCCAAACTATCATATATGATGTATATCAATGGATCATGAAACAATCTCATATATCTCATACAAAGCTCAGCTCATAGAGCTCTCAATACAATATAGAATCGTCTCACACTGTCTTGTAGGAATTTGCATCTCCATGCACCAATTTCTTGCCTCCTGATAGCCTACCTCCACTGCGCAATCCCTGCTGAAGAAGACCCTTGAATGAATTCGACCTTACCTTTCCTTGAATGCGCAATACTCATAGGAATATCCAATGTGTGTGTGGATTCATTGAATGCTCCACTATAGTCACAACAGATAGTCCATCTCACCCTTTCACCTATCTATCCACAGGGTCTCCACTGGATCTGACATGCAAGTAGTTAACTGATGTATTTCTTCAGTTGTAAGTAAGACACTACTTGTGAATTAATTAACTAATTAATTCACTCATATTTCACTAGTGTATGTTCAGTTACAACTAGCACAACTGATTTTAACTCACTGAACTGAGTTAAACTAAATAACAACTCACATAACTACTCTTCCAACTCCATTACAAATTGCCACAATCAGTTATAACTAAGTGCTCCATGTATGAGTCACCAACCACCCTAGGAATTCTGTAATTCCTTTAGTCCACTGATGTGACACATTTTTTCATTGAAATAAAGTGCTCCAAGGGAATAAGTTACTATTTTTTGTTTGATTAGATTAATGGCTAATAATAATTGACATGCATTCTATTTTTAGATATGCGATCCATAAATAGACTTCGCCCATCTTCTAAAAATAGAAACTCATCTAAAGACAAAATTTTCTCAAACATCTAGAATCAATATCCTGCTAATTTTAGAATATGCTCACCATTCTAAAAATAGACATACACCTAAAAATAGCCTATGTGGGCCCCACCTAGTTTAGGTGCTTATTTTTCGCTAGGATCAAGGATGATGTTTCCGGATGCCACTTTCACTATTTCTTGTTGCAATATTCAACACTCCCTCTCAAAAAGAAAGGCATGTCTTTGCATGCACCCTGCAACTCCATGCATCTACCCTGCAATACTTGCATGCAACACTTCCGAAACTAAATAACCTCCAAACAACTCAATCAGTCTAATGCATCTATCATCAAAGTCTTCTGACTTCTGCTTAGCTATTGCACATGTCTTTAGGAACCACTGCATTGTTGAACTTTGCACGATGCACTCTGCACTTGCTGTCAACTCTGATCCGCACTCCAGTACCTGACATTATCACTTTGATATAAATACATCAATCCAACTGATCATGCTACTGCTACTGTGTGGGCACCTCAAAGCCAGGTTTGATTCATGAGATCCACACCATCTCAATGAATCCTGCCTAGAAATATATTCTTAGGATTACTCATGCATGTCGCCCCACCTCTCACCTGGTGGTATAGCTGCATGAAATTCCTCTGCCCATCTGAAATGAAATTTCTTTGCATGAGTGGTTGCTCCCACTCCATGATCCTCATCTTGTGGTTGCTCCACATCCTAAGGTTCACTCTTACCTACATGAAAATCCTGCTCCCTCTCAAGCTTCAATTGCATGGATTTATTGCACTTCCCAACAGTAGAAAGCTCAGTAGAAATCCCATATACTTCAATTCTATAGATATTCTTAACTCGAATCGCAACCTTCTTGGATTTCCTTGTTGCTTTGTGTCACAGGAAAACTTTTCCTTAACTAAAGGCAACATCATAGCCTCTGTCCTCTAACATTGTGATTGAGATTAAATTCATGTTTAAAACTGGAACATGCACAACATCTTTTAAATGAAAGATTTTACCTAACACCTTCTGAAAGGTAATGGTACCAATGCTAGTCGCATTGTATCATCCATTGTCACCCAGCTCAATATGCATCTGGAGATCTTTCTCCTCCAAGTCACTGAACAATTTCTCATCTCCCGTCATGTGAAAGGAAGCACCACTATCAAAGTACCACCCCGATCCCAATGCACTAGACACCATGCATGTGATAAATGAGAAGTCAAGCTCAAATTGTGAGGCAAGGGCCTCACTAGCTGCAGCTCCAACAACCATATTTTTCTTCTTATTATGTGAACAATTTGTGGAAATATGTCCAAACTCGTGACAGTGAAAACACTTCACATTAGACATGTTGTGCTCCTTGCCATCTTCACCGACCTTAGATCTAGAATGGAATTTCTTCCCCTTATTATTCTTGAACTTGGCAGCTAAAGCACAGTCCTCTTCATCATCATGAATTGATAAAGATCCATCCCTGGTGTTCCACCTTATCACCTCCTGCACTAGATTCGACCAAAGTCGTTCCCAATTCGACAATTTTTCCCATCCATTAACAGAGTCTTCATAATTGTGCCAAATATTTGGAAGTCCACGGAGAGCCAAGCTCACCAAATCATCATCAGTAATACGAACTCCTACACTCCCAAGCTCATCCTTGCATTGGAAAAACTTGGTCAAGTATACAGAAATAGTGTCGTTCTTCTTCATCTTGATTTTTCTGAGTCTATCCTTCAGCACCAATTTCCTACAGTCGTTGTTGCTTTGGAAAAGATCTGTCAAAGCCTTCCACATAGAATATGGAGTGGCTTTCCCATGAAGGCTTGACACAATATGGTATTTCACACCTTCCAACAGAATCCTCCTCGCCCTTGCTACTTTCTTTTGCCATGCGTCAAGTACTGTAGCATCCGTCAAAGTGGGCTTAGGAACATTGCTATCAATGAACTCCTTCAAGCCATTATCTTCAAGCACCGCCTCCATCCTGTCCTTCTAGGCTATGTATTTTGAGCTTCCCTCAAGTGCATACTCCAACCGCAACCCATTGAAAGCCATTTCAAAGTTTACTCAGCTGTCTCACCAAGAAATTCTTGCAGCGATTTCGAATTGTTTCCACCAACAAAAAACTCAGCACCGCTTCAATATTTCAATCTCTTCAGTGATTAACAGTGCTATGATACCATGTATAAATTATACAATATGCATGTGTATTACCGGATTCTCCTGATCTAACAATTTAATCCTTATGTTAAATACATAATCCTTCTACTTAATTCTTTTCAAAAATTAAATCGCCAATTGCAAAACACATATGAAGAAAAATGAATCACAGATAACAAGATGTTTTACTGGGAAAGCTTAAATCTAAAAACCCCAACTATCATATATTATATATATCAATGGATCATGAAACAATCTCATATATAGAGCTCTCAGTACAATATACAATCGTCTCACACTGTCTTGCAGAAATTTGCACCTCCATGCACCAATTTCTTGCCTCCTGACAGCCTACCTCCACTACGCAATCCCTGCTGAAGAAGAACCCTAAATGAATTCAACCTTACCTTTCCTTGACTACACAATATTTATAGGCATCTCCAATGTGTGTGTTGATGCATTGAATGCTCCACTATAGTCACAACAGATATTCCATCTCACCCTTTCACCTATCTCTCCACTGGGTCTCCACTGGATCTGACATGCAAGTAGTTAACTATTGTATTTATTCAGTTGCAAGTAAGACACTACTTGTGAATTAATTAAATAATTAATTCACTCATCTTTCACTAGTGTATGTTTAGTTACAACTAGCACAATTGAGTTTAACTCATTTAACTGAGTTAAACTAAATAAAAACTTACATAACTACTCTTCCAACTCTGTTACAACTTGCCACAATCATTTATAACTAATTCCTCCATGGATGAGTCACCAACCACCCTAGGAATTATGTAATTCCTTCATTACATTGATGTGGCACATCTGTTCACTGAAATAAAGTGCTCCAAGAGAATAAGTTACTATTTATTGTCTGATTATTATTAAGGGCTAATAATAATCGACATGCATTCTATTTTTAGATATGCGATCTATAAATAGACTTCGCCCATATTCAAAAAATAGAAACTCATCTAAAGATATAATTTTCTCAACCATATAGAATTAGCATCCTGCTAATTTTAGAATATGCTCACCATTCTAAAAATAGAGAAACACCTAAAAATAACTTATGTGGGCCCCACCTAGTTTAGGTGCTTATTTTTCACTAGGATCAAGGATGATGTTTCCGAATGCCACTTTCACTATTTCTTGTTGCAATCTTCAACAGTTGGTTCCAAGAACTCTAGTGCATACTGCATGTAAGATCTGTTTTCTACGTGTAGTGTAGTGGTACCAACAAGCTTTGCGATTGTGAATAGGATGGTCCTCAATGGCAAGTCATGAACATTGTGGATTTTTATTTTCCCATCCTTACTAGGTTCATCCCCTGGATTTCAATACTGCAATATATAATCTCTCACAATCTCTCCTCTGAGAGAAGACCTTGAAAGAGAAATGCGCAGACCTCTCCTCGATAATCCTATGAGAAAATAGATATCCTCCACTAATATTGAGACCACTTTGTCCCCAATGTGAAATGCCTCTATCACCCAATCCCATGAACGAACAAGGAACTCCAATAGTTCCATATGTTGCCTCATACCTGACAGTCTGAAGTACTTTAGCAACCCACAGTCTCTGAGGGCTCTTACAATACCCGAATCATTTAGGGAAATCATGATTTGTTCCTCATATTCTCATTCCCTCCAGGTTAAATTCATGAGATCCACACTATCTCAATGAATACTACCCAAAAATATTCTCTTGGGATTACTCATGCATGTCGCCCCACCTCTCACTTGGTGGTATAGCCGCATGCACTCCCTCTGCCCATCTGGCACGAAATTTCTCTGCATGAGTGGTTGCTCCCACTCCATGATCCTAATCTTGTGGTTGCTCCACATCCTGAGTTTCACTCTTACCTGCATGCAAATCCTGCTCCCTCTCAAGCTTCAATTGCATGTCTTTCTTGCACTTCCCAACTGTAGGAAGCTCCATAGAAATCCCATCTACTTCAAATCTATAAAGATTCTTCTGCATCTCTAGTTGTGGCTGCTCCACAACCTTCTGAGACTGCTTCTCACGCTGCATGTTGAGAGGCTCCCTCTTAACCATCAAGTCACTAACCTCTGCTTTTCTCCTCAAAGCTTTGCATGCATCTTGTACCTCGGTGCATGTAGATTCTTGGCTCGTGCACATTACAATTGTCCCGCCATCGCAAAATTTTCTAACAAAAGAGCTCATTTTAAATCAACGATATCTCCCTCATCCGAGCTCCGATTCGACCGATTTTGTTTTTCAATTTGGGTATTTTTTCGCAAGGAATCCAAATATGCTATTTGTTTATGAAAATATTACACCAAAAATTTCAGATATTCTCTGCAAACTCGCGCACCCAAAAATTCCTGCTCTCATTCCATGTACAAAATCTATAACACAGTTTTGATACCATGTAGAAATTATATACAATATGCATGTATATATCCGGACTCTCCTGATCTAACAATATTTATCTTCTTGCTAAATACAGAATCCTTCCACTATAATTCTTGCGGAAATTTAATCAACAATTGCACAACACATGAAGCAATAAAAGCACACATAACATAGTTGTTTACCGGGAAAGCCTGAAGCTAAAAACCCCAAATATATATTATGTAACATGGAGATCATATGAAAATCTCATACAAACATAAAAAGCTTATCACAAGCTCTCAGTACAATACAATCGTCATACACTAATAAGGCCCAATCTTGCAAATCCATGCACCGATCTTTGCCACCTGCTAGCCTGCCTCCACTGCGCAATCCAAGCTGATTACAAAGACCAATTCAATGTAATCCCACTCTCATTGACTGCGTTCTTATCATTGGCAACTCCAATGTATATATAGATGCAATTCATGCATCACTAGTAGTCACAACAGATAGTCCATCTTGCCCTTTCACCTATCTCTCCACTGGGTCTCCACTGGATCTGGCATGCACTGTACTAAAACCGCCATGCACCGTAGTTAACTAATTTATTCTTCAGCTTGATTAATGAGTTATTATTTAGTGAATTAATTAAATAATTAATTCACACCACCCTCACTAGTGTATCAATCAGTTAGACTAGATACAACTAGCTCAACCGTGTCTAATTGAGTTAAATTGAACACAACTCCACCAACTACTTCTACAACTCCACCAAACTTTGTCACATGAGTTCTAACTGAAGTCTTCCATGCAATAGCTCCACTAAACCCTCAGGAATAGCACAACTCCTTCTGTCAGTTCCTGTGCCACATCTGTGCACTTAACTGAAGTGCTCCAAGAGAATAAGATAATGTTTAGAGTCCCAATATTATTAAGAGCTAATAATATTCGATATATCTATTTTTAGACTGGCAATCTAAAAATAGATTCTGCCCAATATGTCTGAAAAGAGAAGTCCATCTATTTTTCCAACTTGTCCAACCATCCACGAATAGCATCCTGCAACTCATAGAATATGATCGACATGTCTAAAAATAGACTTTAAGACAAAAATCACTCAGGTGGGGCCCCACCTAGTTTAGGTAATTATTTTCCAACTAGGATCGTGAATGATGTTTCGTGATGCCTTTAATCAAGCTTTTGTTGCAATATTCAACATCAACTGCCGATGTTCGGGGGAAAAATGGTTCGTAGCTCCAATTCCAAAGGTAACTTTCAAATGGTAAAAATGAATAGTAAAACTCATTTAATTAGTCATTTGATTATTTGAAAATCATATTTATTGTTGTGACTATAGTTTTATTCTATTTTTATCACGAAAAAGGTATTTTTAATCCATTTGATGTTGTTCTGAACAGGTTTTACAACTCATAAACAGATTAGTTGTGTAGATTTATTTCAAGAATGATTTGACCACAAAGCATACTTTTATCCTTATTTTTCGAGCTTTTATAAAAACGAAAAAGGACTTGAAGCACACTTTTATCTCTTTTTCGAGCTTCGATAACAACGAAAAATGAACCCTTGGACAATTATTTTAGCTCTTTTCAAACTCTAATAATGTGAAACAATTATTGAGCACTTGTCTTTTCCAGCTCGTAAAAGTAAATGAAACGACATCTACCCAGTATAAATTTAACCCTTTTCTGGACTGAGATAGATTATTTACAAAAAAAGAAAACCTTCGGATCTGAGCGAAAAATTTAAGAAAAAGGACTCATGGAGTTTTCTTTTTTCCTCTTTTTCAAACTCTCTAAATATGAAAAAGGATCGGGTTATCACTGTTGTTAGGCTCATTAAAACATAAAATAGCGACGGACTTTTCGATCATGGAAAGAATTGAGTTTCATTTATAGCTAGACTCATTAAATTATTAAATAACGATGCATATTCGCCCGAAGGGTTGAATTATAGATCAAGCATATGTTATCCTCCTCAATCTTGTTAAAAAATAAAGAGGTATTGGTTAACAAATGACAGGGGAAAATTTGGGAAAGTGAATAGAACACTTTTAAGGTAGACACTTTCACTCCATCATTGTGACTTTTGGGTTGGGTAATATTCTTGACGGTTCATTCATACCTATGGTTCATTATACATGCACTTCGGTTTTGGGTCAATGATGCCAAATCATCTCAATGTCGTTGATATGTTCAAGAGAAGTCATTTAGTAAATACTCATTCTTCTGCAATACTCATAAACCTTCATTTTCATGACATTCATCCATGAACATTGCTATATCAAGTCACATTTTGTCTCTGAAATCAGTAACTCTCATTTCGCAATAAAGTGGCTTCCTGTCGACATCAACTCATCATCCAGGAAGTTTACTTAGAAACATCATCTTCCAGTACCATGAGGCTTGTTACATCATCGACAAGATCCTCGCTTTTGGACCTTTGACGGAAAGATTTTTTTTGGCGTTCAACATCAAATCATCTATTCACACCTTACAAACTATACTACAGTACCTTGAGAGCCATTAACATCAATGGTGGTTCTCTCATGTTTGTTAACTGCTCACATCATTGGCTGGTAATCAAACGATGTATTACCATGTTCGACTACAAATCATATATTTGCATGGCTAGACTTGTTCCCAAATGATCGAGTGAATGAGATAAGAAGACCCCAGATCTAGTTTCATCCGTTCGGGCATGCTTTCAGGATTTTTGTACTCATCATATGTACGATGACCTTACATACAGATCGTCATCCAAACATGGGCCTATATCTGTAGGCATCTCTTTATTGGGAAACATTCCAATATAGATGACTTTCTGAACCATGTACATGTTATTACATATTTTATTTTTTGAACATGGGAATGCCTCCCTCAGCAATTCGTGATCAAGATGAAAATATCATGATGTAATGTATTGTAATGTTGATGCATGTCGCCACTCTGCTTCAGTTCCAGCTCATCACATCTTAAAGCATCTCATCCAAATATTATTATTATTATTTTGACTTCATGCTTTAGGGGGTAGTTGTTATAGGTCAATTTAGGCATCATCCACCATGACTTGGTAAAACTGGAAATCATCCCCAAGACCAGTGAAATAAGTTCTATAATCCCCTTACATTTCAGTTGCTATAAGCCCTAAGAGAAGAATAATTCATTCATGGCCTCTATTGTGAGATTTCCAAGGTTTGAAGTATATGGTATATCACTTATTAACTCACCAACGTAACCTCTAAAGGGACTAACTTCGTTGCAATGGAAGATCCTCCATTCAAGAGTGCACTGCAATGCACTTCCCGACATTCAAGAGTGCATTGGACACCCAGGAGTGGAATTCGCATTGTTCCAGGAATATCCACATGGATAGTGCCTTCTAGAAGAGTCCATATGTTTCAAACTTTGAATCCAAGTGTCCATATAACACCTCTAAACTTGGGAACATGTCTTGCCTATTATTAGAAAGTCATTCATTGAGAAACTACCATCTATTTCCATATAAATTGAGCACTCATTATAGTGCTATGGAGGAAGAAATTTGGTAAATAAATGTTGTTGGATTCTCATTTGAGAGATTCAAACTACTGATATGATTTTGGTGTGATGTTAGATGTGATGAGGCTGGGATGAAGCTGGAGTTGGTGGCAACAAATCGATCATTGGTTGTAACCTACCCCTTCTACTCTTTTATAAATATTGTTGTTCATTTTCCCATATATATGTCTCTATTTATTGTGCAATGAATTCTTCAATGATATATATATTTCACATCTAATCAATTTGATTGAGTAAGATAAGTATATATTTGTATATGGATGTTGTTTTCTATTCTTTGTTTTTGTTTGTAGGAGTCGATCTGGCGATCTAAGTAGGATTGAGAGCAACAACAACAACGACAAAAGGAGAAGGACAAGTGCTTGGATCACAAGTAGGTTCTTTCACCATTCTGTATATTTGCTTATTTTAGAGAAAGTGATAGTAAATTATTTCCTCAGTTTTTCTAAGTGACTAGCACCACACTTAGGGAATTTGGTTTATTTGTAGATCATAATTCCGCATAATAGGGTTTCTAGATCAACTTCCTAGATAATGAGCTAAAGTCAATAAGAAGTAATCCAGTGTAGGAGGTCCTACGACACAAAAATTATGTCAAGTTTTGAAGGAAAATATTTGAATTGATTCAAGATTGACTCAAGGATGACCGACGTGATTGAAGGTTATGTTTTGCAAGGCAATATTGATTAAGGTTGGACTTATCTTGAACATATTGGTGACACGACGCTTATACTTGGCAACATTTGACTCAAAAATAATACCCAAAACCAACTGAAGACTTTCAATGAGGTTCGATTAACTGTGAGACAAATGGATTTACCAACCCAGACACAAATGTGATGGACTGTCATGCTCAAGAGCTACATACTGCCTATAATAATACAAAAATGAATATTCTTTCCCAATTTTTCCCCACCATTACTAGAAAGTACCTCTTTATTTTTACACGAGCTTGAGGAGGATAACATATGATTTTCATATAACCTCATCCTTCGGATGAGGCCTTCGAAGTATTTTTAATGAGCCCTAAGAAGGACTGGTTCGGTCCCATTGTGATCGATGGGTCTTACATTGTTTAAGTTTTACAAGTCCAGTGTAGGATTAAATCCATGTTATTTTCATGTTTAAAGAGTTTGAAAACACACAACAAGAAAACTCTCACATATCTTTCAATGTATATTTTTAACGAGCTCGGAGACATTAAGACTCAGTGTTTTTCAGTTTTAAGGAGTCAGGAGAAAAACATAAGTAAACTTCATAGTGTTATTTTTCGTAAATTTAGTCCCTCAAGCCCAAAAAAGGATAAAATAATGCAGGAGATAACTCTATTGACCATGCTTAGTCAAAGCATACTTTTTTCGTAAATAGTCTAGTTCAGTCCAGAAAAGGGTTAAACTTATACTAAATAGACAACTGTTCATTTTCTTTTATGAGTTCGAATAGTCAAGTACTCGATGATATTTTCATGTTTAGAGAGTTTGAAAAGGGCTTAAAATAGAACTCCAAGGTTTTCCTTTTTCATAATTTTTAACAAGTTCATAAAAGTAATAAAAATTTACTCATATTACTGACTTTCAATTTAATTAACGAATAGGAAAAGATGGAAAGAACTTGTCATTTTCATGTGTTTTACAAGCATGAAAGATATCAAAAGAATCTTGGTATTTTCATGAGTTTAACGAGTATTGAAAATAATAACCAAAATGGACTCGAGATAGGTTTCATTTTTATACAAGCTTGAAACAGAGGAAAAATTTATGCTTGAGAGTGGTTTCATTTTTACACAAGCTTGAAACAGAGAAAATTGTGCTTGATATAATTTTGTTTCATTTTAACACAAGCTTGAAATAAAGAAAAAACTATTCTTGAGAGTGGTTTCATTTTTACACAAGCTTGAAACAAAAGAAAACTATGCTTGAGATAAATTTCAATTCCCCCCAAGCATAAACGTCAAGGGCACATACCCCCCAAGCCTCATTTCTTTACCTAAGTAGACTACTGGTTACTAATAGTTGGATGGAATGAATGTTCATTTACAAGCTCAGATGAAAGAATCGACTTAATTATGAGAGGATTTGTTTCATTTTTTAACGAGCTTGACACAAGAAAATAACTATGCTCATGGAAACCTATTTCATTTTTTAAAGAGGTTGACACAATAAAAGGAACTATCCTCATAATGACATGTTTCATTTTTTAATGAGGTTGACACAGAAAAAGGAACTATCCTCATAAGGATCTGTTTCATTTTTTAACAAGGTTGACACAATAAAAGAAACTATCTAAGTATGAGGGGTTTCCATAGTTCATTATATTAGATATCATTTTTGGGATTCAACTGTGTTAAGTAAGTCATTCATCTATGAGTGTTAAGTGGACTATTCAAAAATCATGATAAATTAGTTAGTTACGACTACCTCTCATGGAAATGGTCATAGATGAATGAGTTACTTAATGCAGTTGTATCCGAAAAATGATATCTAAAAGAAACTATCCTCGAAAGGACCTATTTCATTTTTTAATGAGGTTGACACAGTAAAATAACTATCCTCATATGACCTGTTTCATTTTTTAATGAGTTTAACACAGTAAAAGAACCATCCTGATTGAAATTGTTTCATTTTTTAATGAGGTTGATAGAACGAAAGGAACAATCCTCATGATGACATGTTTCATTTTTTAACAAGGTTTACACGGTTAAAGGAACTATCCTGATGGGAATCTGTTTCATTTTTTAACGAGGTTGAAAAAATAAAAAAACCATCCTCATAAGTATTTTTTCATTTTTTAACAAGGTTGACACAGTAAAATAACTATCCCAATAGGGATCTATTTCATTTTTTAATGAGGTTGACACAGTAAAAGAATTATCCTCATGGAAACATGTTTCATTTTTTGATGAGGTTGACATAGTAAAAGAACTATCCTCATTGTGAACTGATTCAATTTTTAACGAGGTTGACACAGTAAAAGGAGCTCCTCATAAGAATATGTTTCATTTTTTAATGAGGTTGACACAGTAAAAGAACCATCCTCATGGAAATTTGTTTCATTTTTTAACAAGGTTGACATAGTGAAAGAACCATCCTCATGGAAACTTGTTTCATTTTTTTAATAGGCTGACACAGTAAAAGGAACCATACTCATGAGGATCTTGATCATGGCTTCCAACTGGAAGAAACACATGTCAAGGGACACACCTCAATCATGGCTTCCAAGAGGTCTTCATCAAAAGCAAAAATAGTTCTTTGGAAGGAACACATGTCAAGGGACTCAATAAGGATAAAAACACCACATTAAAATACCACCATAGAGGTCACCATGTCAATTATCAGATTTGAGTCAAAAGAAGCTGAGAAAATAGTGAGAATGTCACTTACCTTGGTAATTGAATACAAAGGTCTGGTTGCCACATAATTAACCTATGGCAAGGTAGATACAACTTCCATATAAGGAAGATTCAATGGAAAACACCTCAATACTTGGAGGGGGTTTTGTAGAAACAAGTGAAATTCCCCCTTGTGTAGAAGAATCTGAAGTAATAAGAAGAACCTGAGTGCTCTAAATTTCACTCTCTACAAGGAGAGTGGGATTGACTGAATGTGAAATAAAGTCAACCACTTGATCAACTAATGGTTCGTCAACCTCAGGGATATGTTTTTCACTCTCCAATGGAAGAGTGGGATTGATTGTACCTGGAATTAGATCAATCAATTTTTCAACTGACTGTAGGTTGGGAGAAATTTTACAGTAAGTAGTTGGAAGTTATTGTTTTGGAATAGTAAGGTTTTCCAAAAAAATTTAGGCTTCATCCATATGAGGGAAAAGGTGACTATGATGAATCCCCTTGCATAACCTACAAGGAAATCTAACTTTACCCTTTTTCACATGAACATGGAAGTCATTGGTTTATGGATCAACAATAAGTTGATAGGATTTTTCAGACCATACTTCTAAGACCTTAGGAATACTAGGAAAATTGATAAGGAAGTAGTCACCCTTACAAAACTTGCAAGGGTATTTTAGCTTGCGATGCATGTTGGAGGTTTTCTCAACATTACCGATACTTACATCCATGGTTGGTTGGTTGAATGATTTCTTATCTTAATTATTCTTCTTCTTCCTTTCTTCTTCTTTGTAATATTCCCAATTATCCATGTGCTAGTTGGAATATTAATTTTTGCTTTTGATTTCTTGTTTAATGAATAAAAGGATATGGAGATCCATAAATCTCCTTAATATGTATAAAATCAATGCCAATGTGAAAGGAGGACATTTTGGTAGCTTAATTGAGCACCCTTGTGTGTGAAAAAGGGCTGGAACACCTTGACTGGGTCAAATTTGACCAAATCAACATCACTGTGACGGAGTAGTGGCATTCATTATGGGACAACGCAGTTTTAGATGGAGACTCTTTGCATGGAAGTAGTGTCATTAATGGATGGGGCTTAGGGTTAGGAAGCTCATTTCCTATATTGTTGAGTTCACCAGCAGAAAAAATTAAATAAAACACAGACACACAGCAGAAAACCATAAAGAGACAGAGATTTTAACGTGGTTCACCCAACCAATCTGGGCTAAATCCACCAAACAGGGCATCAAAAATCTCATTCATCAACTGGAGAATTACAACAACAGAGTTTCTCATCTGCTCTTCACTCACCTCAAATCCCTCATCATGCTCATTTGCCTCTACGGGCTTACATTTTATAGCTGGGAGTAGAAACTGAATCATAAATTCACTCACAAAAAATATAGGATGCATTAACTCCTCATCAAAATTAAAAGGAGTCAATTTAGCAACAAATCCTATTGTTGTCACATTCATGATATTTTCTCCAAAAATAATTAAAAGAAATCTCAAAAATCTCCACCTTGACAACAATTAGCCTGATACCCTGTTCCATTATTATTTTTATCTTTTCTACAAGCCAAGAGAAGCCAGACACCATCGTAGCTTCTCTAACAAAATTGGTTTCGTGAACATGTCTACATAGTTTTACTTTGTATGCACCTTTTCAAGAGGGACTCCCCGTTCATTGATAACCTGTCTTACAAAATGTTATTTAATAGGTATATGCTTTGATTTACTATGATAGGCCAAATTTTTAGCAAAATGAATTGCACTTTGACTATCACAAAATAACTTGATGTTGTCCTGCAACATACCAAACTCACCAAACAAACCTTCCAACCAAACCGCTTCTTTGCAAGCATATGTATTCTGCTTCTGTAGTGGATAAAGCAACAATGTTCTGTAACTTTGAAATCCAACTAATAGCTCCACCTGCAAGAGTAAATACATACCCTGAAGTTGACCTTCTCTTATCCAAATCACCTGCAAAATTGGAATCAACATATCCGCAAACAAATTCACTACTCCTGTTATAAGTGATACAGTAATCACTTATGCCTCTTAGATACCGAAGCACCCATTTCACTGCTGACCAGTGTTCTTTTCCTGGATTTTCCATATATATACTGACAACCCCAACTGCATGTGAAATATCTGGTCGAGTACAAACCATCATATACATCAAACAACCTACTACATTGGCATATGGAATTCAAGACATATATTCCTTTTCTTCATTAGTGTTAGGACATAAACTTGAAGAACTCTTAAAATGGGAAGCAAAAGGGACTGAAACAAGCTTCACATTGTTCATACCAAACCTCAAGAGTATTTTCTCAATATACTTCTTTTGTGATAGCCACAACTTACCATTTCTCCTATCTCTGAAAATCTCCATGCCCAAAATCTGTCTTGCTACTCCTAGATCTTTCATATCAAACATCCTAGCCATATGAGCGTTTAGCCTGTTGATCTCACTTATGCTTTTGCTTGCTAAAAGCATATCGTCAACATACAACACTAAGATAATGAACATGCCATTACTTAGTTTCTTAAATTAAACACAATGATCATATTCACTTCTTATATAATTTTGAATCATCATGCAAGAATCAAATTTCTTGTACCATTGTCGAGGCGACTGCTTCAGACCATACAATGATTTCTTGAGCCTGCAGACAAATTTCTTGTTGCGATTTTGAACAAACCCTTCCGATTGTTCCATGTAAATCTCCTCATCTAAATCTCCATGTGAAAATGTAGTTTTAACATCTAGTTTCTGTAATTCTAAATCAAGTAAAGCAACTAATGCTAACACAATCCGAATTGAAACAATTTTTACAACTGATGAAAATATCTCATGAAAGTCAATGTCGGCTTTCTAAGAAAAACCTTTCACAACCAGCCTCGCTTTGTACTTGTCCTCTGTATCATCAATACCCCTTTTCAATTTGTAAACCCATTTACATCCCACATTTTTCCTGTCTTTAGGAAGTTCTACCAGATCCCATGTGGCATTCTTGGCTAATGCCTTCATCTCGTCCTTCATAGCCTCTTTCCACTTACCACTGTTAGAACCTTCTACAGCTTCCTGATAGCACAAAGGTTCATCATCATTAGCGTTTAAAGAAACTAAAGTAACATAATCATCATACCTTTTAGGAAGACGTCTGATTGTCGTAGACCTCCTTAAAGATGTTTCTGGTACTTCCACAATTTGCTGATTATTATCTATAGGAACTTCTTCATGATCTGCATCTGAAACACATTCATGATCTACATTTGAAACTTGTTCATGATCTGAATCTAAAACTTTTTCATTTGGACTATCATCAATATCTGAACTGGTTTCAAACTAAATGTGTTGAGGCTTAGGTACATTATCCTGTTTCAATTTATCATCTACATCTAGATTTTCAAGTGAAGATTCATTGAATTTAACATCTCTGTTAATGATGATCTTGTGAGTATTAGGATCCCACAACTTGTATCCCTTAGTCCCATCACCATATCCAACCAATATATATCTTTTTGATTTAGCATCTAATTTAGAACGCTGATGTTTTGGAACTAGAGCATATGCATCACAACCAAAAAATTTCAGTTTAGAATAATCATATGGATAACCTTTCCATACCTCTTGAGGAATTTTGCATCCTATCGTAGTTGATGGTGATCGATTTACCAAGTAACAAGTCATAGAAACTTCTTCTGTCCACAATTCCTTCTGCAAATTGGCGTTACTAAGCATACTTCTTGCTCTCTCTAAAAGATTCATGTTCATGCGTTCAACAACTCCATTTTGCTGAGGAGTATACACAGTAGTTTTATGTCTTTCGATCCCAGTGTCCTTGCAATAATTATCAAATTAATTTGAAGTAAACTCACCACCATTATCAGTTCTTAAACATTTAATGGTTCTTCCAGTGATGTTTTCAACTAATGCTCTAAATTGTTTGAAAACTGTGAATACATCAGACTTTTTCTTTAAATGTAGACCCACACTTTTCTAGAGAAATAATCAATAAAAGATACAAAATATGATGATCCTCCATATGAGATCGTAGGAGATGGACCCCAAACATCAGAATGGATATAATCAAGGATTCCCTTACTAGTATGTTTTCCAGTTTTAAACTTCTGCTTGCCTTGTTTTCCAAATAGACAATGTTTGCAGAAATCTAACTTAGAAGATTTTAAACTAGGAAGTAACTTACGATCAGATAAAATTTTTAGTCCTCTTTCACTCATATGGCCCAACCTTTGATGCCATAAACAAATAGAATTACTATCGTTTTCAGATATTGTAGAAGCATGATCTGACTCTGTTCTTCCTTCTAACTGAAAAAGATTTCCAACCTTCTTTTCTTTCATTACTAGTAAAATTCCTTTATTAACTTTAATTACTCCACCTTGAATAAAGGTTTTATATCCATTTGTGTCTAGTACTCCTAGTGAAATGAGGTTTTTTCTTAGTTCAGGTACATGTCTTACATCAGTTAGAATTTTATTTGTCCCATCAAACATTTTAATCTGGATGCTTCTTATTCCCACAATATTACATGAGACATCATTTCACATGTAAACCACTCCATCATTGATTGATTTATAAGTTTTAAACCATTCTCTATGAATGCACATGTGATTTAATGCCCCAAAATCTAACAGCCAATGTTGATGATGATTAGAAAAACCAACTGATAACACTTCATCACTCATACTTAAAACATATGCCGAACCTATATCTGTCGTGTTTTCTTCTTTCTTTTCTATCAAAGAGTCTCCTTTGGATGTTTGTTGTCTCTTCCAATAGTCCTTCTTCAAATGTCCCGATTTGCCACAAAACCAACACTTTACCTTACTCTTCTTCCCTTTCGATTTTGATCGCGAGTTGTTGTGCTTACTGATGCATCTTTCTTTAGAACGACCTCTGACCATCATTGCTTCTGATGTAGAGGTTTCTGAATTTTACCTTTTCCTTGTTTCTTCAGACAGCAAAGCTCCAACAACATCATCAAATTCAAGGGTTTCTGATGAACTAAAACTTATAGAAGGAACAAAATGATCCCATGACTCGGGCAACGAGCATAATAAAGTTACAACTTTATCTTCTGATTCAAATTTTACTTCTATACTTTCTAACTGCACCAAGAGAGTATTAAAGGTATTCAGATGATCAGTTATCGTCGTACCTTCCTTCATGCACAAACTGTACAATTTTCGCTTCAGAAGAATCCTATTGGTTAAGGATTTTGTCATGTACAAATTTTCAAGCTTTGTCCACAAACCATCAACAGTTTTCTCTGACACGATGTTAAACAAAACATCATCTGCCAAACATAGTCGAATGTCGCTCAGTGCTTTTTCATCCATTTCACTCCATTCATTATCTTTCATGGTGTAAGGCTATTTGGATTTTCCCAACAGTGCCTTCGCCATGCCTTGTTGCACGAGTAGATCATACATCTTCACTTTCTAGATTTCGAAGTTGTTTTTCCCATTGAACTTCTCGATCTCAAATCGAGCACTTTGTGTTTTTGCCATGTTTATCTTCTATGGATCCTTAATATCCGTTTTTAATCAAATTAAGAATTTGTTAAAAATTCCCTTTAAAAAAAAATATGCAATTCCTTTCTCACATACCACCATTGAAAAAACTATTTCTAGGCCCTAGGCCCAATCTAATGGCATTTTGGCATATTAAAATTAAAATTGATATATAATAAATCGAAAAATGATATTACAATTTGATCGATATATAATAATGGCTCTGATACCAGATTGTTGAGTTCAGCAGCGGAAAAAATTAAATAAAACACAGACACGCAGCAGAAAACCATAAAGAGACAGAGATTTTAATGTGGTTCACCCAACCAATCTAGGCTACGTCCACCAAATAGGGCATCGAAAATCTTATTCATCAACTGGAGAATTAAAACAACATATTTTCTCATCTGCTCTTCACTCACCTTAAATCCCTCATCATGCTCATTTGCCTCTACATGCTTACATTTGATAGCTGGGAGTAGAAACTGAATCATAAATTCACTCACAATAAATGTAGGATGCATTAACTCCTCATCAGAATTAAAAGGATTCAATTTAGCAACAAATCCTATTGTTGTCACATTCATGAGATTTTCTCCAAAAATAATTAAAAGAAATCTCAACATATATAAGGAAGAGGATGGCAGCTATATTATTGAGCTTATGATATGTTTATGTTTTGATATATGGTCTGTTCAGAAATATAGCTTTCTTCAACTGTTTTGCTAAGATTGTAGTGTTGTTTAGCACACGGTGTTCTTGATCGGGATTCCCACCTATTTCCTTGAGAGGCCTCTTGGAAGAGTTTGCACTACATTCCAATATCAAGAATTTTTCCAGGGCTTCATTCTTAATGTACAGCACAGTTCCTGTTGAGGATTTGTGTTTGTGTTTTAGGGCAGAAGTTTTGAAGGTTTGATTTGGGAGATTTCTAAGCTGCATCTCATTGGAAGGAGTCTCCTTTCACTTGGGAGGCTAGTAAAGAAGGCCCTTGAGCATCATTGATACATTTGGCATCATGCCATAGTGTTTTTATCCCCTACAGTGTAATATCAGTCTGGATCTGTGTTATTTTATGGAGGAGTTGCAGGGGTGTTTGCAGTAGGTGATTTGGGAGGTGATTTCTTCAGTGAAAGGGCTAGTCTTTCATTCAGAGGATTCATTGGAGGAGAACACATTCATTCTTATATCAGCTTTAGCCATTTTCTCTTCAGTCATTTGTTGCAGCATACTTTTATTTATAGGGTTGCAGCTCATTTTGTATTATTGGGTGTTTTCCCTGGAGAGCCTTTTGGGTTCTTTACTGGAGGTTGTATAGGGCATAGATCTTTATTTTTGTATCTATTTTGGCATATATCAACCCCATATATTTTGTGTACTCATTCTCTGTTGTAGTGCTTTTAAAATTGCATTTTACCAGTGTATCCGGCATTTTGATATAGTAGCAACAACTCTTATTGAGGGTTCTCTTATTTGGAGGCTTGTTCTATCTTGTTATATGTTTTGTGTCCCATTTATTATACATATTTTGTTGCTGTTATAGTGAATAATAAGGCTCCATATTGGTCTCCATTATTGATGTAATGTTTTACACTACTATTTCCATGGTTTTGGTCTATATTCCTGCTTTTCCCATTTGGGAATATTATAGTGGTATCAGAGCATAATCTTGGCTCAACCTATGCATCTTGAAAAGCCAATATGTCATCAGAATAAGGAGATCCTCTCATAGATAGAGAGAAGAGGCATCTCAGAAGAATGAACCGAAACTCTGATTATACAAATGATAAAGAAGACAAGGGTAAAACCCCTTTATCAGGAGAAGATGAAGAGAAGGAGTTTCCTAAGATCATTCTTAGAACCATGAAAGACATTGCTAGAGAAATAAAGGAGATGAGGATGGATAGATACAAGGAATCCACTAAAGGATTTCTGCATGGTGAAGGCTCCGACATTTCTCATCACTGGAGTGATCAACCAATGAAGCAACAACAAGTTTCCCAATGCTCTACAATGCCTACATTCTTATCAGTGGGAAATGAAGGGTTTCAAGAACAAGAAACTCTTGAATACTATTTAATGGAGTATGAGTCTCAATCTCATAGATTCAAATATCACTTGAGTTTTCAATAATTTTTCCAAATTAAGGACAATAGGAGACCCATGCATCATAATAGAGGTGGAGGATTCATTCAGAATCATGATCTACACCGCACTATGGGTAGATTTTTCTTACCCAGCTTTGATGGGTCATCTAAATGCACTACCAAATCATGGGCAAATAAGATTGACATCTACTTCCAGCTGAAAAAAGTAACAGAGATGGAGGCCATTAAGATAGCAGCGCTGCACCTTGAGGATGAAGCACATGATTGGTGGTTCCATGGCTTGTCTACATTGGGTCATGCCAATGTGACTACATATTCATAGTTCACAAGGAGGTTGGTGGAGAGTTTTGATAGAAGAGATACTGAGGCACCATTCATGGAGCTAGAAAATCTCAAACAATCAAGTAATCCAGAAACTTACATTTTTGAATTTTTAAAACTTTCTGTTATGGTTCCTAGTTTATCTGCAGTAAGAAGGGTCTATATGTTTATTGATGGGTTAGAAGAACCTCTTCATGGGTTTTTTAAGTCTACCAAGCCCACTACCCTTCAAGATTCCATTGAAAGGGATAGAGATATACAAGATGCCTTTCCAAAATCAAAGGCAACATTTCAGCAAAAGCCCTCTTTTCCATCAAAGGGAAAAGATGAGAAGGCTCCTTTCTCAAAAGAGAGCCAAAGTAAAACACCTTTTAGTGATGATTTATGAAAATAATTGAGGAGAAGGAAGCTTTGCTTCACATACCAAGAATATTTGGCACCCAAACATAGATGTGCAGTAGGAAAGGCATACTATATAGAGGTCTTCTCAGATGATAAGGAGGAAGAAGAAGATTAACTGGAGAGAGGTCACAGCGTCGGAATATTAGGAGATGATCCACCACCACCGGGAGGTGAGGATGGAGAAATTGCTCCAATTAGAGGGAATCTTGCATAAATGAGAGTGGTACCCAATTATCAAGAAGCTTTCACACAAAATAGAGTTGGATTTATGCAGTGGAAGAAAGGACATGGCAGTCCCATCCATTATGCATATGAGGTTGACCCATGAGACATCATTGTTTTATGGAAAACCACCTAGGAGGCCACTTGATCCAAATATAGTGAGAGATGTCTCACAATATGATGCACCATTCATAGATCCAAGAGGAATGGGGGCATTGGGAGGTCATGGTACAACGCTAAGAGTCTTGGGTAGACTTAAGGAGGAGGGAGACATTCTCCCAACATCATCATTACCCACTCTCATTTCAGATTTTGCGCTGATAAAGGAGCAGCATGGGGAGGATATCAGCCTTCCAACATATGGCTTTGGCATGGGAGATTTCAAAGAGAAGGGAAGCCATATGACAGATGTTCTTTATGATAGATCATCAATGTTGTCACTATGGAGGATAGATCCATATTGGATATTCGAGCTCTTGGTGGATTATTCCAAGGATCTTTTTACATGCATGATACTTGATGACCAGCTTCAAGAGGAGGGATATTTAGTCCAAGATGAGGTCATCTATTATCTTGGTAGGATATTCTTATCAAGAGCTTCAAAGCTCAAGGAGAAGTTGCTACAAGCTGCACATGAAGATTTTCTCTTTAGCCACACTTATTCCATGAGAGCCTACAACACCATCATGGAGGGTTACACTTGGGAAGGTTTTGAAGAGGAGATATATCAGCATTTGAAAAGAAGCATGGACACTGTGGAGATGGGAGAGATACATGAATCTATGGAGGAGTCATCAAAACCACCTCTTTCCTCTTTTGGATTGAGAGGGGATCTATCTGTGGACCACTCCATTTGTATGAGCAGAAATTATGGTAAGGAACATGTTTATATGTGTGATGTGTTACTTGATTATTATTTGCATTCCTTTTCCATGTATATGCAGGCCATTGCTCCAAGGAAGTGCATTCTTCCATATAAACTTCATGGCCAACTTTGGGCCATAAACATTGCTAAACATGGCCACTCCCTAGGAGGATATAGGGAGATGATTTACCATTATGGGTGCACTTCAAAGGCACCAAATATTTCTCACCTTTTCCAAACTTGTGAGAAGACTTGGGAAGCAAGTAAGTGGTGGGGAAACCACTTACCATACCATTATCTGATGCAGTTAGGAGATATATTGCGGTAGTTCCACATGTGGGACTATGACCTACCTCCATTTTTGCACATTATTGTTTGTATGTACTTGGTTTTGATCCCATATATTGATGATGTACTTATTATTTTTATGGGAATGATTGGAGGGAGGATGGGAGGACTGAATGTGACCTTTGGGAGAAACATTCTCCATGTTAATTATGCTACATGTTTCAGGGAGGGCATTGGGAAAACCATGATTGTTTCATTGGATCTATTACTTCCTTGTGGGATGATTCATTTTCATCTCATGAGAACTTGGGAGGAGCATGTCATGGAGGGATGGATTGGGAGACACTTGGCTTATGAGGGAAGCTTATCATATGGAGGTGTCACCAATGGAAGAGGAGAAGAGTTGCAACACTCACCTTTTCAGTTTCTTGAGGACAAACAACATTTGGGAGGGGAGGATTGTAATATTTTCAATTAGCCATGAGCTAGTTGGAATGTTAATTTTTTATTTCGATTTCTTATTTAATGAATAAAAGGATATGGAGATCCATAAATCTCCTTAATATAAATAAAATCAATGCCAATGTGAAAGGAGGACATCTTGGTAGCTTAATTGAGCACCCTTGTGTGTGAAAATGGATTGGAACACCTTGAATGGGTCAACTTTGACAAAATAAACAATGTTGTCATGGGGTAGTGGCATTCATTGTGGGATAGCGCAATTTTAGATGGAGACTCTTTGCATGGAAGTAGTTTCATTAATGGATGGGGATTAGGGTTAGGAAGCTCATTTCCTATATAAGGAAGAGGATGGAAGCCATATTATTGAGCTTATGATATGTTTATGCTTTGATATATGGTCTGTTCAGACATATAGATTTCTTCAGCTATTTAGCTAAGATTGTAGCATTGTTTGGCACAGGGTGTTCCTAATCGAGAATCCCACCTCTTTCCTTGAGAGGCCTCTTGGAATGTTTTACACTGCATTCCACTATCACGCATTTTGCCAAGGCTTCAGTCTTAATGTACAACACAATTCCTGTTGAGGATTTGTGTTTGTGTTATAAGGTAGAAGTTGTGGAGGTTTGATTTGGGAGATTTCTGGGATAGATCTCATTGGAGGGAGGTTCCTTTCACTTGGGAGGCTAGTAAAGAAGGCGTTGGAGAATCATTGATACATTTTTCATTAGGCCATAGTGTTTTTATCCCCTACATCATAGTATTAGTCTGGATCTACGTTATTTTAGGGAGTTGCAGGAGTGTTTGCAGTAGGTGATGGGAGGTGATTTCTTCAGTCAAAGGGACAACCTTTCATCCATAGGATTCATTAGAGGAGAGCACATTCATTCTTATATCAGTTTCAGCCATTTTATCTTCATTCATTTGTTGCAACATACTTTCAGCCATAGGGCTACACCTCATTTTGTATTATTGGATGTTTTCCCCAAAGACCCTTTTGGGTTCCTTTTTGGAGTTGTATAGGGCCCATATCTTTATTTTTGTATCTATTGTGGCATATATCATCCCCATATCTTTTTTGTACTCATTTTCTGTAGCAATTCTTTTAAAACTGCGTTGTAGCAGTGTCTTCGGCATTTTGATATAGTAGAAACACCTCTTATTTGGAGGCTTGTTGTATCTTGTTATATGTTTTGTGGCCCATTTATTATACACATTTTTCTATTTTTATAATGAATAAGAAGGTTCCATATTGGTCTCCATTATTGATGTAACTTTTTTACACTGCTATTTCCATGGTTTTGGTCTATATTCCTTCTTTTCCCATTTGGGAATATTACATTCTTCTTAGCCAGTTGGTTACTAGTATCAAGGCTTTTACCAAGCAAAGAAGAAGAAAGGGAGGAAGACATGTTGGCTAAAGAAGGTAAAGGGTCAACATGAGGTTGGTGATTTTGACATGGTGAACTCCGTTGAAGTGAAGCATCTGGTTGAGGTGGAATAATTTGAGTATTTGAGGCCAATTTTTTTGAAAAAAACCATATCGGTAAACCTATGGTAAATAAAGGTAATGAAAATGTATCCATATAAGGAGGAATAACATTATCGTTAAGATGGGTTCCTTGGTTGGTGAATTTTGGAACTGTTTCCATTAGTTTCGACTTCAGGGAATTTTATTAATAATTTGAAAATATTAACAATCCAAATCCACAGTCCACACCTAAGGTCTCTAAAAAGTAAAAACTAGAAAATGAACACACACTATCAATTCTAGGAGTCAAAACACACACAAACAGTTTGTTTTCACAGTGAAATCACTAGTTGGTGATGAAATCCAACGTCGCAGAAATCAATGTGAAAGACTAGTGGATAGAACTAGTTACCCTGAAAACCTCCTTAATGAAACAGCTTGGTGCAAGTAACTCCACTATGCCATCTCGAGTGAAGATTACCCTCCAAAAATTCCAAGTGAGTCTAGTCAATGTCTGTTCCAGGTACAGTGGGACTATCCCTCCACCGTCACCTCTGGAAAAACCCCTAATATTTTTGTCACTAAGGTTACCAACTATCAAAATTTAACCTGGGGGGACAGTCGTAGGTCCAACTTACACGAAAGGGTAGAGTAACTAAGATTAATCTACTTGAGAGCTCCTCGACATGGTCTGAGGTTTACTAACAAGTAACCCCAAGTACCTTTCGACACCATTTGTAATGTGTGAAAATATTCTATATTTACCAATGAGGCAGGTACGATTACTTCACTAGGTCCAATATGACCCCATGCTTAACGCTTGTACAAGAAGAGATTCCCAAAGAAAACTGTAATAAATGGATTTACTCCCTCCTGCAAGATTCTACTGTTTTTTTATTTCTTTGTAAAGTTTACTCACTTCCCTATTCTAAAGCACTAACCTAATATATGTTGGTGGAATGAGCCCTAAAAATGTAAAAATTTCTATATTAATTTTAATTAATGTTATGTTATTAGGTTGTTACTTACTCAAAGGGTAAATTGATATGAAACCAGTGGCGTTGTGTCCTGACCCAAAACTTAATGCAATCAAATATGATAATGTAATATTTTCACTTCGATTTATCTTAAATAAAGTAAGGAGAGAGGTTCCATTCACTTACAACAATGCAAGAAATCATAAATAAGAGAAAATATAACAAACTCTCTAAGACACTATTTTTTAGCAAGAAAATACTAATGCTAATCAATTCCAAGCAATTGTTTAACTTTTATGTTTTAAACAAGCATAAAAAATTGAAAATTCAAATCAGGACTATATTTCAATGAGAGACAATGAATATATGATGAGATTCATTGAAATAAAAGAGATTTACACAACCAATTCCAGAAGCGAAAGATTCTTTTTGATAGATCAACAAACCAACAAAAAATCAAAACCCAAAATTGTAAATATAAGTGATTTCCCTCAAAAAGACAATCAAAGACACTGATCTAAATCTATGGTTGAATTTTTCGAGAATGTAGACTATACAATTGTAATCTATGCATAATTCGCTTGAAAACTATGCAAATGTAATCTATATGCAATTCTTGTACATATTCTGAAAATGAGAATTCTAACTATGAAAATGTAATCTATGCAAGAGAATTATTCAAAAACAAACACAAGATGATTCCAAATCAGCGAAAGAATAATAAAACTATTTTCCTTCACCAATGTAATCTAAAGAAACAATCAAGTGTAAGAAAAGAAAATTGGGTGAGAATCCCAAAGGTCAAAAGTAATAACACTCAAAGGATATTAACACTCAGAAAATGAGACAAACCTTTGAGTAATGACCAAAAGAAATAAAATTAATAATTTCTCAAAAAATAAAATTCAAAACACCTAATCAACCTAACAGAGACTTAATGAGACTGTAAACAAGCTAACAGATCATAAAAAACAAAAAATCTGGACATAGATTGAGAAAATTAAGAAAAAATAGAAAAAAAAGGTCTCAAACCAAAAATTTCAATTCTTAAAAGGGTCTAAAGGAAGCAAAGGTCACAAAATGACACAAGGGATAACTCTCGTTCCCCAGTGGAGTCGCCGATTTGTTACCTAGATAAATCCCTCTTGCAGACAAGAGAAATTTCCATAGGATCTTAAAGGAAAACTAGAAACAAACAACCAAAACAATAGCTATTTCCTTAGCATATAACCAAAACATGAAACATGTACTATGCAAAGAATCACTTACCTATTAACGAAGTGCTTGTAGAAGTCCTTTCGGCGGTTTCCATAGCCAAATTTACCTCAATACTTTAAAGTCTTTCTGAATTATTTCAACAACTTCTCCATGATGTTACAAAAGATATATGCATAAACAAAAACATTCAAAGGGATCAAATCATCTCGCATATAAAAGAAAAGGTAAATAAAATCCTTAATATAGCATACAACATATAAATGAATCAATAATAAATTATAAACCATGTGAGTGATCAAGGAATCCCACAAATAACATCAAAATAGATGCAATTAGAAAAGAGCAATTGACTTTGTATTATTTTCAAAGGGAAAACAAGATTACAACCTAGTTTCCTTGATGTCACAAACCTCTTCCAATGGTCTCCTTTCCTTCCCTTGATGACAAGCTCTTTAGACCCAAAACCGACAGCATGAGTTTAAAAATATCGGTTTCCCATTCCTTTATTCCTATGCTCAATTTATAGGAAGGTTGAGGAGGTTTCTAGTTCGTCTTCTCAAGGGATATAGTGGAAAAGGAGGTTAGTTCCATGTACCAAGGGATGAGGCACAGGTATGTAGTGGTTCGAGGTTTCTATTTTGGATAAGATTCCTCAACCAAAGATTCTAGAACTTATTTTTTTATTTTTACCTGCGTGAACAAACCTGTGTAGTTTATAGTGGAAGAAATTGCGCAGATCTGTGCAGTTTACAATGGAAGAAATTGCGCATGTGCGGGTTTTGTTCAAGAAAATTGTGCAGATTCTCAAAAAATGGGTTTTAAGTAGTGAAAAAAAAAATTCCTTTTGTCCCTGGTATTTTTTACTTCAAGCTTTATAGGTGATTCACATGATACACTCCCTCAGATGATGAGTTATCTAAATCGACAGTCATGGTGACAAATTTTAGTGTAACAACCACCACTTCCAAACCCACACAATGAAGTAGCTCAACCCACTTACAATTTTTAGGTACAACACTTCCAAAAATATTCTCTTGATCTAAATGGTATCCATATTAGTTAAAGAAAGGTATTTCAAAAAAGAGAATCTCTTAATGTCATTGAAGGACATCATCCAGAAGAAGAAGATTCAAATGACGAGCTCAAAGAATCATGGAATGCACTTGATGGAGAGAAGACATCAAAATCAGAGCCTGAGAAGGTTCCCTCAGGTTTACCATCAAATCCTCTATGTTTTCAAGAGAAAAATCAGCAAAAAGAGGAATATTCGAGTGTCATGGTAGAAGAGGACATAGAAAGAGATCCAAACTTGTAAGTGGACTAGAGGCATCACAACTATATTGAAATATGGTTTCAGACAATCATTAAGTTTTAGCAAAACAATCTTCTTCAACAATTTCTAATCTCCTCTTAGTCAAAGAATTTGGTCTCTCACATTCAGGTACATGTCAAAGTATATATTTCAAGCCTACATGTTGGCTTGAGGGGTCCTGACCTAAGTTCGGAATTAAGGTTAACCAAAAAAACCCTCTTACTAGTGGCCCTTTCAGTAGTGACCTTCTTGCGCAAGTCAAAATCTCACCTGAAGTAGTATCGGGGGGTGTTGGAACTAGGTTTTTGCGCCCTAAGAGATTTTGAATGATGTGGGTGCCTTAAAATCCTAAAAAATCGTAAACAGACCTTCGCAATAGCAGCCCTAACTAGTAAACCCTTTTCAGACAGATTTAGGTCTAATATGTAGAATATCTTGCACAAGATAACAAAGCAATCATAAATCAAGTAATAACCCTTCACACATCATATTGGATCTCTATACCATCATATCTATCCAATAATCATTCATGTAAACCCAATCAGAGTTGCACAAAATATCTAATTGTAGACAGTACATAACGAAAACAAGATGAAAAAACATTCATAACATAACTAACAAATGCATATAGAACTCAGAGATCCACAACAATACTCCTTTATTACTTGATCAATTCGGATCCTTCCTACAAAACACTTTAACAACCCACACACATAGCCAATGAGATATGCACATCGAAGGACTCAGGTCTCTGCGCACATAGCCAATAGGAGCCTTCTACCTAGAAAAATCCATAAAAAATATCACAAAATATCCAACTCTATCATCCACGTTCAGACTTATCAAAAAACAACCTTCTTAGACTCGATCTATTCACTTATTTATACTATTTAGCTTGTGCTACTCTATGGTCTGAAAACCATGGTTTGCGCCCCCTTGATCTACCCTTTGATCCATTACAATTCATGAGGGGTTTTGACTCACCCCAAAACCCCTATGCAAGAATAAACTATTACAAAATATAACAAAATGGTCGGATTTAGGGGACCCCACTCCAATAGGCCCCCAACACAATCTTGTGACTCGTCCCAAGTCACACTGGTACCAGATTCATCATCTTGTTCTAGAGCTCTTCGATGGAAGCTACAAATGGTGCCAAGGCACCTGTGCTTTGATTTGATGTATTTTTTATGGTCTCCACCAGTTTTTCTAACATCGGCCCTTCAGTGGCCAATGTAACGCTCTGCAACGTCTGGTTTAAGTTCTGAACTTCCAAGTCAAGGTCTTGGGAGAGCTTCATGGCCTCATCCGCCCATGGCTTCATGTGATCTATAAGGATTTGATTCTTTATGCGGAGTTCCTCCACCTCATCTTGCAATGCTTGGCTGGTCTAAAGGCGTGCCATTCTCTGAGCTAGAATAAGTGTAGGAATTTCTTCCTACAAGTCGTCAAACTCCCACTCCTTCGCGCACAGCTCCTGAGTGATTTTCTTGACTAATGGATCTGTTTGCAAAGAGGTCCATAGTTCCATTTATTTCTTGAGGAGTGTTGATCCCTTCTCAATGTTTGCAGAGATGCTGGAGAATTTTTTTTTTACTTGCACACACCTTTAGGGGGGTCTCAGGCTGCAGCTTCGTCTGCAATGCAGCAATCTGCTACTCAAAATTTTCCTTCATAGACTGAATTTTTGACTGGGAAGCTTTGAGATCTGCTACTAGGCTCTCAACTTTGGCTTGCAGTGCTATGGAGGCTGGGATAGCGAAATCTAGAATCTCACCACATAGCCTATCAATTAAACTTTACAACTCTGCACACTGAGCTATGGTGTCCTGTTGCGGTGTCTGAGCTTGAGTAGACTCTGCCGTTTTTTTGCTACAATTTTCTCAGCTTCGCTGATCTTCTACTGGGCTCGCGCATATTTTCTTTGAAGCTCTACTGAAATGAAGATATGTAGCACATGGAGCTACCCACTTGGAAACTTGGCAAGGTTGAGGTCAACCTCAAAGTAGGTTTTGACTTTCGCACACAATTATGCTTGATCCAGAGTTACTACTGCACTCGGGAAGTGGCAAATTATGCTTCCTGTGGTTGCAACGATCATTGTAGATGGTAGGCTCACTTGTACCAGCCTCACTTGATCCACGCTTTCATGAAATGTATCTACCTTTAGCTGCAGAACCTATAATATTGACTACAAGGCTTCCACCGCAGCCTTGTATTGGGTCTCCATGGTGTTCAACCAGTCCTCTGATGCCGAAGCAACTATGGGTCTTTTTCTGCTTCAGTGTCCTTATCTTGTCTGCCTGTCTTTGTGCGTGGATCGATTTTATATTTTGGAACTATGTCTTTTGGAGCTATTTCTTTTGAAGTTTTTTCTTTCCTAGATGTGGATGACATAATGAGATTTGTGAAGCCAAGTCCAATCTTCCATGAATTCAGCCATGTTGCGACGACATGGTCAACTTCCGCCTCCGTGACCATGTAGGGCAAGGTGTACTAATTGGGGTCCTTTCGTGTCTTGATCATGATGTTGTACATAGTCACTTGAAACTCTGCAACGCTTTTATACTTCTCATACACGACCGGTGAGATTCGTGGTCTGGAATGAATAGCTTGCACCAGCATGCCTTCAAAAAGAACCCAAAATATTTTGTTTTCTTCGAATCGTCGAGCATTTGATGAGTCCCATAAATTTGCGTAGTGCAAACCCTCACATATGCTTGGATCAATTTAGGGAAGGACTACATCATTTGGGGTCTCCCATGCCACTAGCAAAATCAGCAATAAAAGCCACGAGTAGCATAATAGCTTCCCCAGTTCCTGTGCCTTGCGCACATTCTCAAAAATCTCCTCACATAAAAATTGTGACCAATTGTATAGCATCCCTTTTTCGCACTGTCCTATCAAGGAAATAATTTGCACGGGGAATTTCTTCGACCGACACTTCATCATAAGCTTACAGCCAAGGACAAGGGTGCCCATGTGCACTTCTTGGTCAGCGATGGTCTGGACCAGAAAGCCCTGCTTAACCCATGTCACCTTGTACTTTTCCTTCACCTCCGCTGCTACTTTCAATTCGTTTCTCTTCCCAAATCTCGTCATTGGATGGGGCCCCTTCTTTGGCAGGTCAGTGATCTAATGGATCAGCGCAGCATCTATAGGTATTTTCCTCTGAATCCACAGCGAGCCTTCATAGACCAAGGCCAACAATTGGTGCACACAAATTCCTATGATGGGGTACCACCCGAAATAGGGGATCCTTAGTAGATTCAGGACTACTGCGTTGTGCATCCAGCGCACCTAAGGCATCGGCTATACCTTTGGTACATCATCGTACAAAACCCATTCTAAGTAATTTTTTGGTTCAAGCTCCAGGAACGTTGCTTCATTGGTGAGATCATAATAGTCAAAATTCAGTTGAGGGAGCTTGTCAAACACTTCGCCAACTAGAGGGACATCTTGAGGACATAATAGCATCTGTAGATATTTCTGCATAGTATCAATGGTCTGTGGCTTGCACACCAAAGTCTTTTGCGACTTAAAATAGGGTGGCCAGCAAGAATTGTTTTCTACGAGCATTGCTTCTTGCCTAGCGGTCATCGAATTCTTGGACGGATCACCAATGGGGGAGCGCTCCTTGGAAGCTTTTCTGGGGGATGGAACATTCTGTGGAGAGGTGCGTGGATTCAATGTAGCCCACTTTGACACTTTTCCCTTACCTTTCTCTTTCGCTGGAGTGGATTGAACTTCTTCCACGTCCGGGACTACTTCTCTGACCACAACTGAACCTTCATCCATAGACACAGTGAGGGGCGCAGAATGTTCCTGCGTAGGGTTGGTGGTCTTCATTCTTGAACGGAATATGAACTCGAGTTTAATAATTTCAGAATGGGATTCACGACCATACATACAGATTTCACAGATATCAGGATGACAGAGATTACAGACGATCACAGGGCGCGAAATATTTAAATAGAAAAGGAGCCAATTGAGATCCATGCCCACATTTTTATAAGCCACCCATGGTAAAAATGGTCGAATTATCATTAATTTCCACTTACCTTCAAGGGAATGATAAAAAATCCTCCAATATCACCTCATTAAATGCAATAAATCTGCTCCATCCAATGGTATTTTCACTTTTTCACCTAGCTGCACTGTTCCAATGGCTATTTTCCTAACTTGCGCATCACCCCTGTGATTTTGTCACACCTGTCTGCGCCCTTCTTATCTTCTACGTGTAGTCCCTTATATTTTTATGCTCCAGACATATAGTCATTTGGTCGGCACTTGATTGTCTCTATATGGATTTAGGTGGCTCCCATTGAAGTATCCAGGAAGGTCCTCTCCACGTAGTGTGGTCAAGTGCACTGCACTTCCATCAGCGATCTCCTTTACAACATACGGCCCCAACCAATGCTTTATCAACTTCCTTGTGTGGTGCGTAAACTGACTGTCATATAGTAACACAAAATATTCTTCCTTGAACACCTTCTGCCTGTTAGGCTAGGATTTTCCGTGCACCTTATACACTTGCTGCTATAGGGTAATATGCTTGGGTGGTGGTTATTGGGTATCCCTCTCAGGGATTTTCGGTGCTCGAGGCTGATTGTCAGATTAGCTGTAAATTTCCAAAGGTACTGCACACATGATCATACTAGTATATATAATTGACAAAGCGAGATGGAAAAGATTACCTCTTTTTGGACAGTAGATCCTATGGAGAGCACCAAGCAGCGAATTAGAAGCCCTTCTTCACTGGCTCCAAATCCAGATCCTGCAACAAATCAAAGCACCCGTGTAATCTCTACGACAATATAGATTTTCTATCAATTAAACTAGCAAATAAAAACATATGAAAAAGCAGATCTAAGCCATTCATATCATGCTACATAGATGATTGAAAAAAAATTGTGACAGTGATACATCGAATGGACAAAAAAATATAGTTCTATTGAATTATAAAAAGGAGGATCACAACTGTCAGTTGCACCAAGCCCTCCTCAATCTTCCAATTTATCTCTCTCTTTCTCTATCTTTGAGTATGATGATGCTCAAGGCAGAAAGCTCTCAATGAACTTCACCGATATTCAAGCCTCACACTAAAACAATGAAATTATGCTCCAGATATAATCAAACCTTCGACCTTAGACCAAGACCCATGGCTCCAATTTATAGGAGATGGAGTGGGAAAACCTTGCCAAATCTTTCAACCTGTTCAAATAGGGAAAGATCTAGATGAGTCCTCACTTTTCCTTGCTTTTGCCTTCCATATGAATTCAGTTATGTTTTTCAATGTCTAATAAAAGGTTTATGCCATTTAGTTGCTATTTTGAACTGATTCCTTTTGAGAAAAAGTTGGAAATGCCAGTTAGTTTTCCGCAAGATATTTCCCTTTTCACATTCAAAAATGGATAACACTTCCCCTTGGGAAAGATAGAGCATTACCCTAGGCATTAATGCTTCCTTCACATGGCTCAAGTGCATTATAAATCTGCCTAGCTATTTCTAGAGTGCGTTACCTTGGAAAAAATGGGTCTTGTCTGGGTCATTTTCTTCCTTCCATGTTACCTTCTCCTCTGAGCTGATGAGGATGTCATTTGTCCTGTAACATATTCCCCCTAAATTTTGAGGTCAGAGATGAAGATGATGACCAAAATACTTTAAAACAAGTGTAGTAGAATGAGAGGAATTGGAGGACTGAGGAAAACCTGAAACAACAACATATGTCAGAAAATAGAGTATTTGTCTTGAGTCGGGCATTCCCATGCTTAGTAGCTAATAAAAATGATTTCTCTAAAGCAGAGATATGAATAGTGTTTCCACCTATAAGCCAAACATGGAGGTGTCTATCATAACAGGATCAAACTGATAAGATGTCTCCAAAAACAATATCGAAACTTGGGAGAGGAAACACAACTGTAATGGTGTAAACCTCAACCCAAGGTCTTGGTCGCCACTTCACTAAACTGCATAATTCCGCACATGTGAATGAATGGGTTGTAGTAGAACATGTGGGAAATCGTCTGATTACCAGTAAATAACAAAAACAGTTAACAGACGCGAGGGTGGCCACTGATAATGATGATGGTCCCCAAGATGCACAATACAATCTAACGAGTGTGAATAAAAGAAGTTAATGTCGAACAATTGTAGAATCATTTGATCGGGAGCCAATAATGAGAACCCCAAATCAAACACAAGGTGACCTGCCACTAATTTCTCTAAGTACCCAGGTACTGATGTGTTTCTGGATCAACTTCCTAGATAAGATGTTGAAGTCGATAGGAAGAGATCTGTTAAAAGGTAGGCACTGAGACGTCCTACATTAGTCGACACGAAACCGGAAAAGATGATTTTGTTTTATTGGAAATAATCAAGAAAAAATTGGAATAAATGACAAAAAATAAGTTTTGGTATATGATGGCTTGGTTGATACAAGGAGCAGTAGATAGTGGGATCTTCTTGAACAATAGAAGGAACTCTAACAGGGTACCAGGCAGCTTAGGCTTAATGAACACCGAAGAGCATCAATATTGACCAATGTAGGAACATTGGCATGTGAAGGCTAAACTCATAGATGGTAGGGTTCGGCTAAATGTGAGAGATTTTTCTAGGAAGTGCCATGTTCAAGATATTGTGTTTCCAAATCGACTTTTAAAATGTAACAGAATGAGTATCCGTTTCGTCCAAATTTTTTCCCTGTCTGATTAAGTTTAATGAGTCAAGATAGGTAAAATCGGTGATTTTTTTGTATTTAGAGAGTTTGAAAAACATCATAAAAGAAAACTCCAGGGGGTACCTTTTTCATGTTTAATAATCAGCCACAACAAAGGGAGAATAGTAAGCCCGAAACCGTTCATTTTCCATCAGTTATTCCATTGAATCCGAAAAAGTAAGAAACCTATGTTCGATGGACATCTGCCTCATTTTTTTTATGAGTACGAGGAGACGAAGTAAACTAAATTTTCTTTGTGAAATTTTAACGAGTCCAACGAAGAAAAAATTTATGCTCTCCGTGAATTTTTAAGGAGTCCCACGGAGAAAAACTTAGTTACTTTTTCTGTTTAATGAGCTTTGGAAAAGACGAAAAAGAATGGCGCATATTTCTTCGTCTTAGTAGTTTAACGAGCCCGATGAAGGCCACTCGGGGTTTTTTTAGTTTTATGAGCTAGAAAAAGTCCCTAAAAAGAAAGCTCGAAACTGGGTCGAACACGGTCAAATCTGCACATGAACACTAACAATTCATCAGAGCATCGATAACATTTAAAAACCAATAGTTGTGACAAAGTACAACAATATTTTACCAAGTTTTAACAGACTAGTTGAGTTAGTCTTACCTCCAGAATGGCTATAAGAAGGAAAAAAACCTTCATTTTCACTGTTTTGAGTGTTGTGATAAAGCTCTAGAGTGAAAAAAGTGGGGAAACTTTAGATGCTTATTTTTCGACGAACCAGGAAACGATTGTTGATCCCACGAGATCTGGGTAAGATCTTGAACCATTCTCTAGCTTTCCATTGTCAATTTAGTTATTTTTGCTGGCGGGAAATGTGAATTTTTGCATGCCCTAAATTTATTTATTGGCTAGCATAGGTGCCCAGTGTTTTGGCCGCGTTAAACACACTTCCCGATAAGGGATAGAGCATTTTCACACACTGTTTTGCACTATGGCCCGCATTAGTTGGCATAAACGATTTTAAAACTTTTTTTTAATCATCCTAAAGTGTTCCAGCCAAAAACTAATCCATTGGAAATGTTGCTTGTGCATGTGTGAAGCAGTTACCATGAGAATTTGGCGCGAAAGAGAGCATGAGCGGGAAGAATGTGAAATGGTTACCGATGTTGCTACTTTTCTGGTTCTCCACATATGTGGATTACTGAAGTATGCTTGTTTAGAGCTGATGAGAGGGTAGGAAGACCTTCTAAGATGGATCATCCAACAATGGGATGACCAGTAGCATGTCTTTCACATTGGGGGTAATGAACTCTCGATCGAGAAAGATGACATTTACTACTTGACTGGCCTATCATGCAGAGGACCAAGGCCCAATCTAACAGGTTCCAGGGCTGATCACTACACTACTATGGATCTGATCCAAACTTGCTGTAAAAACAATACTACGGCAGTAAGTAACTATGTGCCTATTACACGAATGGCAGCGAGACCATTGAGGTCTCTCTTGCGGATGATATTTTTCTTGGCACGAGCCAAGAGTCAGCACGTGGCCACCAAGGCCTAGGTATTGCTGGCGTTGGATTGCATGCAACCACAGGTTTTCGACTGGTGTGAAGGTGTTGTCCGCTGGGTTCGAGAAGAACTGATAGCATGTAAGATCCAGACCCAAAGAGAGTTTGGGTATGGCACATTGATCGTGTCTTTTATAATAGAGTGGGTGCTCGCAATGAGGCCAAGAATGATCATGGATGCGTTGGGACCTCGGGAGCCAAGATAGCCTCGTTGGTTAGCTTTGATACCGTAGACTGGAGAGGGTCCAATCCATCATTGTTTTTATGATGCATTCTTTGAGTGGTTAGACGACTAGATCTTGGTGATTGAAGATTATCCCTATGCAGGGATGAACTACACAAGAGATCCAGAGTTGATATTACCACCGAGCACTCAATGGGGTCCTGATGGTAAGAAAGAACTTGATCAGTGTGTTTCAAAGTATTTTTTATTTTTTGAATGTTTATGCAACTTTTTTATTTAATGGGTGAAAATGTTTTTTGACATGAAGCGTTGTTGCTTGACACAGATGTGGCACCTGTCTGCCCAGCTAGAGCCCCTCGCTATGCAAGGCGATGAATGCAGCTACCTGGGGTTGGTGCAGTAGAAGAAGCCGCAGTAGATGCCGAAGAGGGTGATGACACACAATTTTCACGAGCTTGCTAGGAACCTTGAGGGTTTAACCATGGGCGTGCCACCTCTTCCCATGAGGGAGATCCCGGTTCATCTACAGCGGCACATAGTGGGTGTGCCAGAGAGGTTCTTGGTGCATCTTAGGAGGATATCTAGAGCAGTTATCTGCTTTTTTGAGCAGCAGGCTCAGGAGGAATAATGGATAGACATGTAAATGTCATAGCATGGCTAAGCAGAGCCAATTTTTTTTTTTGTAAAACACCCAAGTTTTGGGAATTTTTTTTATGTAACTTGACTGGACACGATCTATATATATATACATATACATATTTTGGTGATTTTGATGCGTGTTTTTTTTAATTTTTATCTATTTTTTATGGTAAAAATATATACTCATGTATGACTCTTTCTAAAATAAATGTACCAAATGCCAATCTAACACGTAGTTTTCTAATGAATTAGCTAATGTATTAAATTGTCTAGGAATGTTCTCAAACACGATGGTTTGAAATTGACGTTCTAGAAGTCATACCGTTAAGTAATAATGTAATAAGACTAGATGACAGGCACGATAACAATTGTTTAACTGCATAACAACTAGTTGGGAATCTAACCTGACTACCAAATTGGAGATGTCGCGAGATGCAACTTGCATGAGGAGTTGTATCACTGACATGTATTCAGCAATATTGTTGGTGGCATCGCCCAGGAAGATTCCCCCGGAACCAAGGAGTTCCACCTCTGGTCTGTAGAGGACCCAAGAAGCTGACGTAATGTGCCGAGTATAATGATTGGCACCATCCGTGTATCCAACATATGATAATGATGATGAAGGCATCTTTGTAAAAGAAAAAGTGTTTATGAGAAAAACACTCAAAAACCCAAAAAATCCAAACATGTCAAACAAAGACAAAACTGATATACATAAAATTATAAAGCATATGCCTAGTGGAATAATATGCGAAATACTTCTTCAGATAGAGCCCATTGTTGGGCTCCGCGAGCGGAATTCCATTGCAGTCCTGAATTTCATAAGCTCCTTTTGAAAGGACTTTGGTGACGATGTAAGGGCCAAGCCATAATGGTTGGATTTTTCTTGCCCCCAAGAGGTAGTGTCTCTTATCATAGAGGAGAATGAGATCACCCTCTTGGAAAGAACGAGTCTTGACAGATTTGTCATATTGAGCTTTTACTCGGCACTTGTGAACTTTGAGTGCCAGCGGGGCATCTCGACGAGTTTCGTCCAATTGGTCGAGTGAGAGCAAGCGCTCTTCTATGGAAGTGTTGTTGGGTTGGAGTTCAATAGCGAGCTTGAGTGATGGAATCTCACACTTGAATGGGAGTATTACTTCTAGGCCGAATGCAAGTTGAATAGCATGAAGCCTGTAGCAGTTTTGAATGACGTTCGGTATGCCTATAATGCAGAATATAACTTCCAATGCCATGTGGTTTTATGATTTCCATCTAACCGAGGAATCATGGTTTTGAGGACGCCATTCACGTCTTCAACTTGACCATTCTCTTTCGGATAGTAGGAAGAAGACTGATCTTGTCGAAAAAATAGCATGGAAGTTAGTTCTGTCATCATATGGTTCTGAAAATGTGACCCATGATCTGTGATGATCGAGAGGGGCATGCCGAAATGATAGATAACCTGATTGAACAAGAATAGAGTGGCGGTTTCTCCATCAGCCTTAAAATTCGAAATGGCTTCAGCCCATTTCGTGAAATATTCGACCGCAACTACAATGTAATTGTGTCCATCCATAGAAGTAGGATGGCATGTAACAAAGTTTATTCCCCATTTAGTGAAATGACCAATGGAGACAACCGGATGAAGAGGGGTGGGATGGGCACACATTTTATTCATGAAAATCTGACACGGATAGCACTTCTGGACCGATATGACGCAACCTTTAAACAAGCTGGGATAATAGTATCATGCATGCAAGATTTTTTGGGCAGTAGCTATGCCAGAAAGATGACCGCCGCACGCCCCCGCATGGAAATCATTTAAAACGTGTTCCACCTCGTTAAGGGTGAGACAACTCCGAAGAATAGTATTGACACCACGATGATATAGAGTATCGTTTAGCACAAGGTAGTGTTTTTCTTGGTGACGAATACGACAGCGGTCGTTTGACGTGAGAGTTGGGCAGAAATGTTGATTTTGAAGGTAGACCAAAATGTCTCCATAACAAGGATCAGAAGAATCGACTAGGTAGATAGATTCATCAAGAAATGGATCATGAGCTACATCTTCTGGGTCAATTTAGGGAAGGTCTGACAGTAATTCAGTGAAGACTAGATACTTATTTGCTTGGGTAGAAGTGAAAACCAAATCAAATTGTTGGAGGATTACAATCCATTTGGAATATTTTCCTCCAATAACTTGTCGATATAGAATGTGTTGCATGGGATTCTCCAAAGCAATGACAGTAGTCTTCCGCAACAATATATAGTGTCAGAGTCGAGTGACAGTGAATACCACCGCGAGAGATAGTTTTTCCACATGCGAATATCATAGTTCGGGTCCAATGAGACCTTTTAACAAATAATATATCACATGTTCACTATCGTCATCCTGAACTTGAACCAAAACCATTCCTAGCGAGGATGGTGAGGCTGCCAGGTAGAGGAGAAAGTTGCGTGAGTAGTTGGGGGAACTAAGAAGTGGGGCATAAATGAATGCTCATTTCAAGGCATCAAATGACAATTGAGCTTGGTCATCCCACAAATATAGTGTTCCTTTCTTCAGTAAACGCATAAAGCCTTTCGTCATCTCAGCATAGTTTACTATGAAACGATGTAAAAAGTTTTATTTCCATTGCAAACATTGGAGTTGCAGAATGGATTGTGACGCAGGTAATTCAATGATTTCCTTAACCTTATCGAAATCAACCCCGATCCCATGCTTGGAGACAATATGTAATATCCCCAAATTGGGACTGTCAGCAATGCATGCCTGAAAAACACATTTTTCACGAATGTATGCTACAGAAATAAAAGCCAACCCTTGGATCCCTTATATCTGAAAATCTGACATCGAAATCCAAGAGGTGATTAGAAACAAATCATACTAGGTGAGGTAAACAAGTCTCCCACACCTAGGATGGTTGAAAAATACCCAAGAATGGGACTGCAGCAATATATGAAAAATACTGCAATGAAATAACGCAGTTCAGCAAAGCAAGAGTAGGAGGCAAATATGGAGGCTCAATAATGTCATTTGTATCAGAAAATCAGAGTTATATTGAAGCCCATACATTATATAACAGAAAGTAGAAGACTTTACATGAAGAAATGCTCAAAAATAAGGTGTTGCAACCATATGATATGACTATACAAGCTTGACAGCGTTATTTTATTAGATGAAAAGAGGTGTATATTAAACTTCAGATCTAGAGCAGATCTGTGTACAAAAATTTAGATCTATATCAGATGTATACACTAGAAAGGCTCCTCTACAAATCCCCTTGGGGTTTTTAGAAAAACATGAAGTACATGGAGTAGATCTGCGATCTAATGCAGCAGATCTGCAGAATGATTCAGGAATTATTAATTAAATACAAGAGTATTCAGATCAGATCTGAATATAACATGGATTATATTTGTAATCCACAGATCACCACCATGAAGGGAAGATTCCCAACACTAGAGATCTCTCTCCCAAAAGTGTGCCAAAATTCCCTACAACTTCTCCTTTGCAAATAACATAGTATAGGAAGATGGCTGCAATGTAGGCTTTAAGAATAGTTTGGCCTAATGCCAAGGTGTAGATCTGAAGCTCCAATGATCCAATACTCTCCTGCCAGGGGGATAGAAGGCTTTCCCACTTGCTGCAGCTTACAAAGAAAACCAAACCCTCAACAGGATATGTGTTGTAGTTGAAAGAAGAGCCTGGCCAAATGCCTAATAGTGGAAAATAAATGCAACACTCCTCCAAGAGCTCCTCAATGGAAGAGGTGGGATTTCTGCTCAGGGACACCTAGTGCTAAACAACACTATTCTCTCCTAAACAGCCAAGAGAATAAAAAATGTCTAAACAAACAATATCTTCAGAAATAATATAGTCATCAAAAACCTTCTCTTGTTGTCCTCCTCTTCCTTTTATAAGATTTAGATCTTGCACAACCCTAAACCACCTCAATGATTTAGCTTCTTTCACATGTTTAGCCTCCAACTAAAACTGCGATGTGCATCTTGGAGGTTCATTGCATCTGGACATCACTGTTGATTTGGTCCTAGTTGAATAGGTCAATTGATCCAACCTCTTTCACACCTAAGTGTGCTTATGTAAATAGCCTAGATTTATCTTTTTTCACATGTGGCATTGATTTATTTTGCTGTTTAGGAGTTTTATTGAACCTCCTTTACAATTTTTATTCATGAAACAGAAAACAAAACAAAATTGAATATTCCCATTAGCTTGGGATAATGTGGAATATTACAGTCCTCCCCTCCAAAATGTTGCTTGTCCTCAAGCAACTGATAAGGTGAGTGCTACAACTCATCTCCTCCTCCATTGGTGACACAAACATGATTTAATATTCCTCCTTGAGCCAAGTTTTCACCAAACCATCCATCCATGACATTCTCCACCAAGGTTCTCATGAGATGCAAATAGTTCATCCCATAAGAAGACAATATATTATAGGAAACAAACATGGTTGGCCCAATGTTCTCCCTGAAATATGAAACATAAAGTACATGGGGAGTTTCCATCCCATAGGGAACATGCATACCTTCCCTCCTCCCTCCATACATCCCTATGAAAAGTACAAGTACATCATCAATATAGGGAATCAAGATAATGTACATACAAACAGAAATTTCTGCATATGGAGGCGGGTCATAGTCCCACATGTGGAACTAGTGCAGTGCATCTCCTGCCTACATCATATATAGATATGGTAAGTGGTTTCCCCACCACTTGCTTGCTGCCCATACCATCTCACCATGGCTAAAAGTGAGAGATATATTTGGTGCTTTAGGGAAACACCCATCATGTTGCAAATTCTCCCTTTTTCTTGCAAGGGAGTGGCCAAATTAAAAAAAATTTGGGGCCCAATATTGGCCATGAGGATTACAAGATAAAATACTCCTCCTTGGAGTCATGGCCTACAAAAACATGGTGTAAGAATGCATGAAATCATAATATAAAACATGTGTAACAAGAACATGCTCTTCACCAATAATTCTCCTCCTATCAATGGAGTGGTGCATAGATCTATCTTCTTCCTCAAAAAGAGAAAGAGAGGGTTGATTTAACTCTTCCCTAGATTCATGTTGCTGCTCCAACTCCGCAAGGTTCATGCATCTTTGATAATGCTGATATAGTTCTCTTTCAAAGCCCTCGCAATAGTAGCTCCTCAAGGGGATGTCGTTGAGCTTCATAGAATATGTGTGGCTGAAATAGAACTCTTCATAAGCCCTTTGTAGTAACTTCTCCTAGACGTTGGAGGCTCTAGACAAGAAGATCCTACCATGATTATAAATGACTCCATCTATGATTGTATAGCTCTCATAATTTATCAAGTCATCAAGAATCATGCAAGTGTGAAGATCCTTGGAATATTCCACCAACAGTTGGGATTTCCAATATGGATCTAATGTCCCCAACAAGGACAGTGTTGATAATGTGTCATCTAAAGTATCTTCCATGTTGTTGCTCTTCTCCTTGACATTTCCCATGTCCAAGGTGTATGTTGGAAGGTCATGCCTCCCATTTCTCTCCTCCTTGACATCTCCCATGCCCAAGGTGTAAGGTGGAAGGTTTCCATCCCTTCCTTGCTACTCTCCTTGCACATGAACATGCTCAAAATAAAATGGAAATTTTTGGAAGTTAGTCTCCCATGGAAGTATATCATCTATCCAAAACCTCTTTGGTTTTGTAGTATCCCAAAATAGGGATTCAGCAAGACATGAGCTGTAAACGGTCTTGAAATGAGGAATAAGCTTAAAATAGGTGAAATAGACACATATACATCATTTGGAGCTACATAAGGAACTTATATTTTGATCTATGATCCAAAAGATGGGGAAAAGCAGCTATTTCAGCCCTAAAAACGTCATTTTCTGAGATTTGCGTAAAAATAAGAGGAAATGATGGTGGAATCCTTTAGCTTAGGTGATGTCGGATTCACATACTAAATTTCAGCAAAAACAAATGAGTCTAGCTAAGTTAAACAGATCTCCCAATCTCTATATGGCTTAAAAACACTGAATTCCCATGACTTAACTTATACAGAAATTTCTGAAGCTTACCCAGCATGATTTTCTGAGGGTTTCAGATGTAATATGGTATGAATAATATATATAGAGTTTATTACATCATTATATAGGAAGTAGAAGAGAATACAGGAAGAAATCCTCAACTATGAGGGGCTGCAACCATAGAAGATGATTGAACAAGCTTGACAACATTTTATTATGGAGCAAACAACATCTGGTGATTAAAACTTAGATATAGGACAATATAATGCATGAAAATTCAGATCTATAACAGATCCATATACTATAATGTCTCTAGTTTACATCCTCCTTGGGGTTTTCAGTAAAACATGAAAGCACAAGAGTAGATCTGAGATCTACTATAGCAGATCTGAGATCTACTGCAGCAGATATGAGATCTACTGAAACAGATATGAGATCTACTGTAGCAGATCTGCAGAATTATTCAGAAATTTTAAAGTAGATACATCAATGAATAAATCAAATCTGAAACATACATGGATTGGTTGGCCAATCCATGGATCACCACAGTGCAAGGAAGGCTCCTTTACACCAGAGATCTCTCCTCCACATAGTTGCCAAAAGACCCTGCAACTTTTCACTTGCAAATAATGCAGTCCAGGGACATAAACTGCACCGTAGAATTTTTGTAGAGTTTGGCCTGATGCCAAGATGTAGATCTGAAGCTCCAATTAGCTAATACACTCTTCCAGGAGGATAAAAGGCTCACTCACTGAGAAGAGACACTAGTATGGCCTAGATCTGAATAGATCTAACCTCCACTTGCTGCTAGTTACAAAGACAACCAAACCCTCAACAGGATCTGTTGTATTTGGAAGAAGAGCTTGGCCAAATTCCTGATAGTGGACAAGAAATGGAAGGCTCCTCCAAGAGCTACTCAATGGAAGAGGTGGGATTCCCACCTGGGAACACCTAGTGCTAAACAACACTATTCTCTGCTAAACAGCCAAGAGAATAAGAAATGTCTAAACAGAAAAATTCTTCAGAAATCATATGGTCATCAACAACCTTCTCTCATTTTCCTTCTCTTCCTTTTATAATATTGAGTCCATGTATAATGTAATATTCCTAATTATCCCAAGCTAATAGGAATATTTCATTTTGTTTTGATTTTCTTAATTGATGAATAAAATTTAAAGGAGGACATGTAAACTCCTAAAAACATCAAAATAAATCAATGCCCAATGTGAATAGAGGCAAATCAGGGTTGTCTCAATAAAATACTCTTATAATGTGAAAGGGGATCATCACAGTAGCTGGATTTTACACTTATGGGTGTGAACAAGGGAAAAATGGATGAGGACATAGTCAAGTTTGACTAAGTCAACATGCATGCATGAAGAAGAAGAGATCATCAATAAAACCAATTCAGTGTGAACAAGGATCAGCATAGGTAGAAATTTTTGAGCTAGATTGATTGCACTTTAGTGTGAAAAGGGATGAGGCAGATTGGCTGGGTCAACAAAACCAAATCACAGCACAGTCTAGATACAATGTACCTCATGGAGGGACAACGCAGTTCTAGAAGGAGGCCCCTCATGTGAAAGGAGATAATTCATCAAGGTGACTTAGGGTTTGCCAAGGCCTTCATATTATAAAAGGAAGGGGAAGGCTCAAGAGAAGGTTGGTGATGATATTTGATTTTGAAGTCTGTTTAGACAATTCGAGTTCTCTTGGCTATTTAGCAAAGACTTGTGAGGATTTCCTATTTAGGGAATATCTCTCCTTCCATTGAGTAGCTCTTGGAGGGCATTGCAATTCTCTTCCACTATTAGGCATATGTTCAAGCTCCATCTCCCTTAGAAAACGTAAATCCTGTTGGGGTTTACTTGTTTCAATGAGCTGCAACAAGTGGAGACTAGATCTACTTAGATCTAGATTATACTAGTGCCTCTTCTCAGTGAGTGTGTATTTTAAACTCCTGGAAGAGTTTATTAGCTATTGAGCTTCAGGTTGAACATATTGGAATGTGGCCAAACTATTTCTCATCCTCAGCAGCGTAGTTTTCAACAAGAACTGCATCTTTTTTTCTGAGTGTTGTAGTAGCAGGGTTTGATCCCTTGATTGAGAGCCCATTCCTTGGAGGGAGGGCCAACCCTTTTATTGTAAGGCTTTGTATTCCATCATTCTTTTGATTCTTTTATATTTTTAGCTACATGTATTCAAAGCTGTAGTAAACTACATTCTCCAAATCTAGATCTGCAGATCTGCTATTTTGTATATTGTGCTTCCATGAAACCCTTGCCGGGTTGTCTTTTGCTATATAAAAAGGGTTGAATCCCAATTTTTATTCAATATTGCTTAATATAAACTCCAGATCTATTGAGAACCATTATTTTTTGCAGAAACCCTCACTGAATCATGTTGTCCCTTGCTTCAATCATTTTGTATGCTAAAAGTCTTGGGGTTTGGGCATTTTTAAGCCATATCGGGAGTGGGAGATTTGTTTAACATAGCTAGAGTAATTTTGTTTAGCTAAATTTGGTATGTGAGTCCCACATGACCTAAGATATGATATCCCACCATCACTTGCCCTTATTTTTACGCACATTTCTGAAATTAACCTTTTTAGGGCCTAAAATGATGTTTTTTCCAAACTTTTGGGTCATAAAATGAAGTATAGTTTTCCGCTGTAGCTTGGATTGATGGCTATGTATTTTTAACATATCCTATCAGCTTATTTAATTCTTCATATACATTATTGTGTTTTTACATTGCTGCAGTCCCATTATTGGGCATTTTCTGGCCATTCTAGGTGTGAGAGGATTGTTTATCTCACCTAGTTTGCTTGGTTTCTGATTTCCTCTTGGATTTGGATCTTATATTATCAGATATAAGAGATAAAAGGGATAATATTTTTTTTTGTAGCATACATTCCTGAAAAATTCATTTTTCAGGCATGCCTTGCTAGCAATCCCAATTTGGGGATATTACACACAACCCTAAACCATCTCAATGAATTAGCCCCATTCACATGGAAAGCCTCCAAATTGATCTGCATTGTGCATCTAGGAGGTTCAATGAATCTAGAAAGTGTTGTTATTTGGTCATGTTGACCCAGTCAAATAGTTCAATCCCCTTCACACATAAGGGTGTTTTTATGTATATAGCCCAGATTTGTCTTTGTTCACATGTGGCATTGATTTATTCATTGCTTTAGGAGTTTTTATGATCCTTCATTACATATTTATTCAATAAATATGAAATTAAAGAAAAATTTAATATTCATATTAACTTGGGCTAATTAGGAATATTACAGTCCCCCCCTCCCAAATGTTGCTTGTCCTCAAGCAACTGCAAGGATAGAACTGAAGAGCCTCCCCTATTCTTCTTGTAGCATCTTTCAAGTGATATGCTCCTCCAAAGAACAAGATTCCTTCTCAACAATATGCCCTCAAGTTGTTCCTCCCATGTATATAAGAATGCCTTCTGTAAAATTTCCAAATGGCTTTCATCATGAAAAAGTAGGACATACATGGAAACAACAATATGTGATCTAGAGGCCTTCTTGAGGCATGGAATCAGAAACATATTGGGAATCATCATCCCCATGTGGAGTTTCCATCCCCAAGCTATCATCCACAAAAAGTGAGTCACCCTCCAACTTAGTAACTCATGAAACATCTCCTCCACCTTAAGCTCCTGCAAAGAAGGTGGGCTACATAGCTGACTTTGAGGGATCAAAATGACTATCCCACTATGCTTCTCCCTCCACTTATGATATGTGTGGAGCTGCTACTGACCTTGGGCTGAAATATAATAGTCCCCATGAATGACCCAAGTCACTCCACCCTCCAAAACATCCATGAGGTGCCTCCTCAAAGAACTCAAGTTCTCCAAATGGTTCCTCCCACATGAAGACAAGAGGTGTAGTATGGAAATCATGGTTTGCCCATTGTTTCTCCTAAAACATGAAACACATGAAGTATGGAGAATCATACTCCCAATGGGCACTCTCAACTCTTGTGCCACTCCTCCAATAGAGCTTCCCATAATCATAAGAACATCATCAAAACATGGAAGCATAAACAAATGAAGGCAAGTTGCCATGTGATAACCAGGAAGTGGAATATAGTTCCAGATATGGAACCAGCGCAGTGCATCCCTTGCCTGCCTCATATCATAGTACAAAAAGTGTCCTTTCAGCCACTTTTTTTCTGCCACATTCATCCTACAAGATGAGATCATGAAAGTACAACTTGGTACCAATGGTGCACACCAAAAATCATGTGGCCTTCCCCCACAAACCACAAATAAAATGGCCAACATCAATGCTACAAATGGCCTCAAGTACATCATAATACAAGTTACAAGAAGGAAAGATCCTCCTTGGTACAATATGCTACTAAAAAAGACAAAGGAGTACAATTCAAACAGCAAAAATATACATCCTCCATCATGTACTTTAGTCATTGAGCTGAAATGGCTCACTTGCAAGTTCTCCCTCACTTCAAATGAGTAGGGAAGTGGTTGTGCCAACCTCTTCATAATCTTTCGGGCTATGCATATCTCCATATTCTGAAATAAATCCAGTTGGATGCCCTCCCAAGTGAACTCCTCCAGTAAGGAATGGTATGCATTAGAATGCATAGGAAGAAAGCTCACCAATGCTGCATGTGGATCTCTCTTCTTATGCTTGAAAATCCAAGTTAGGAAAATCATAGCAAAGAAGATCATAGAAATGTAATAGATGTTTCCATCCACTACTCCATCATACTCCTCTCCTACATGCCTCCATAGTGCATCATCTGTGAAGTGATCCTGGGAACACTCCATCAAACAGTCCAAGCTCCCAAGTGACAGTGTTATTGGCCTTTGAACTAGTTCATCTATCATCTCATAGCTCCTCCCTTTGACATCCCATATGCCAAAGTCATCATCAAACATAATGCTACTATATGTGAGAGATTCCTCCCAAATTGGAAGTACCTCCTCATCCTCCAAGGTCAAAGAGTAGCCCCCTTGCACCATGATAGTGCCATCTCCTACTCTTGCAACATCATGCAAAGTATGGAATAGGATCAGTCCATACTCTCTCAATAAAAACCAAAGAAATAACAACTCTAGTTGCCTCCTCACACCATCATCATATAGATCATGGAGCAACATCATAGCAGTAGATATGAAGGAGATCACATCACTCCAATATACCCAAATTCCTGGCTGCCAATTTTTTAAGTGTCCTGCCACATACCCTTAGAATGATAATGATGACCAAACTCCTTTAAGAGTACCAACACAGTATTGCATCCCGCTGTCTAGTATCATAGATCTGCAAGTGGTTTCCCAACCTCTTTCTCATCAGCTTCACCCATCCAACCCATGGTGAGTGTCTATCATCATGCCCAAAAGTGGCACTCCTCCAATGGAGAATACCATCTTCCCAAATCAGATTTATGTCTTTGCACTTCATGAGATGTTGAAATGCAATCTTCTGAAGATCTCTAAATGAAAACCGCTCATCAATGATGAAGTTGACCCTATAAGGATCCAAATAGGTGGTAGGAAAAAACCTCCCATCATGATGTGTAGGGCTTATCAAGAAGTATCCAACACAAACATGAGAGATGTTATCCATCCTAAGATGTCCTCCATCATCTATCTGCTCTTCCTTTGTCATGCATATAGGAAGGTCATTGGAATGTTCCAACAATGGTTGGGCTCCCAACTCTTCACTGCTACAGATTGATTGCGCTATTTATCTCCATGATGGTGCAACTGCTACCTCGAAATCATATCCAAAGTTGAACACAGAGTTTTTCAATGTATTTCTCAAGACAATACTCACCCAATCCTCCAAGAAACTGCAATCCAACCTCAAGGGTTGTGTGCAGCTCATCAATGATACATTGGGATGACTATTTTCCTCTTCCTTGAATGAATCAAGGCTGCTTAGCACAGTGAAATTTTGCTGCTCCAAATCAGCAATATGTTTTGAACCTTTGTCATGCAATGGTACATTCCCATCATCCTCTTCATGTTGCATTGAAATAGAAGGAAATGAAAACATGTGCATACCTTGGTATAACTTGGGAACATCTTGTATTGCTACAAGGATTCCTCCTTCCATTGTGATGGCTTTCCCAACTTCTGGAGATGATAGATGTTCTTCTATGGCTTCATCAGCGCTAGTACAATTCTCTTCTCCTTTATTGTAATGTTCCTTTTTCAAAAAAATTGTCAATCGACAAGCAAATATATTCCAGAGATAGAATGAAGGGGCATTTACTGGATTTTTCACCTTCATAAAGAAGGATGAGCTCCAGAGGCTTCCTAGCCCACTATGAGAATCTGTCTATAGAGTGTTTTCAAGGGACAATATCCCCAAGAGGAAAATACAACAAGATTGGGAATCTTGCAAGATAACCCAAAAATGCAGCTACAACAATATAAAGTCATAAACTGGAAATAGCAGTGAATAAAATGATTCCAAAATGTATGAAAACCATTGAGCCATTTTATTATGAAATAACATCATAAAATGGTTCAATGAATGTCAAAGGAATAAGGCAAGAAGCCTTTCATGAAAACATATGCCAAAATACAAAGTGCTGCTCCAGAGCAGAATGCCCATGAATAGGGACTGCGCAGTCATAGAAGGGAGACTGATGTACTGAGTGAAAAACATCATGGATTTGCATATACATGTCTCATACATCATTGGGAGAGAATATCTAAGCTCCCAATCACTACCTCAAGTCAATCCTTGGAGGATTGGCTGAAATATGCAAAACTGCTAAAATGTCGGAGTAGCTGGGTAGCAGCAGCAAATAAATACATGGAATGGAATGGAGAAGGCTGAATGGCTGAATCTGATGAAGAGCCCTTCTCCTTTGGAAATATGAAGTGCAAGGCTGATCCCTACACCCAAGATCTCACCCTCTGAAATGTCTGCAACACCCTCACTGCAAATGTGCTCCAACTAGAACGCAGTCCATGAGAGGGTCTGCGTTGTAATTGATGGGAGTGGTTGGCCTCCTGCCAATGATAGTGGAATAAGCTTGGGAACCATCCTCACTAACCTCCCAGAATTAGAGAACCTCCCTCCTCTGAAATATCATCTTAAAATGGTGTATGGAAACCTCCCCAGCAACATCCAGCAACACTGCATAATATCTGCTGTAGAAACTGTGCTGATGTAGATGGCCGATGCTATGGCCTGAATTCTGGAATATGGGGAATGAATGAAATCCTCCATGAGCTCCTCATGAAGGAGAGGAAATCCTTAACAGGACTCCCTCATGCCCAAGGGCACTGCAGCTCTGTTGAACAGCAAGAGGCAACAATTTGTCTGAATAGAAAAATAATCAAATGATCCAAGATAATCTCAATGGGCTGCCTTGCTCCTCTTTTAAACACTACGAAGTCTCCACATTCCTTCCTCTAGAAGTTTCCTCCCCCATGGAATATTCCTCCACTAAAACTGTGCTATCCCACTTAGTGCTTTCCAACTCATGCCAATGTAGTTTGACTTGGTCAATTAGGCCTTGTCCATTTGCATTTTACCCTCTTTCACACATGAGGGTGTGAAATCCAGCTCCATGATGATCCATTTTCACATTGTAAGGGATTTTATTCCTGTTTATTACATGAATGGGTCACTTTACTCACTTTTATTCAACAAAATTAAAATATGTAACTATAATGTTCCATTTTAGCTTGAGGTTAAAATTGGGAACATTACAGTCCTCCCCTCCCACATGTTGCTTGTCCTCAAGAAACTGCATAGAGAGAACAAAATTTCTCCCCCTTCTTCTCCTTGGCCTCCTCATCAAAAATCCCCACCACTGATCAAGATATGCTGCAATAAATTTTCCCTCCAATGCTCCTTCCTAAGTATGAAAACCGGAATGGTGTACACCCTAAACAGATAGAAGGTGTAGGTGGAAATATCCCTGCTGAACAATGGCCTCCTAAAGGTAGGAGTGATGACATGCATGGGAAAATATAATCCCATTAATTATCCCCTCAACTATGCTATCATCCAAATGAAAATCTTGCCCCTGGTTTTGTGCAATGTAATGGGGCTGAATGGAGAGTTTTGCTGATTCAAGGAGTTCTCCTCTCCCTTTGAAGTGTGCATGGGGTTGCCTCTGTCCTTGGGTTGAGATGGTATGGCCTCCAAGAATGACCCAAGCTACCCCATCAAGAAATACAGCCATGAAATGCCTCCTAAAATCCTCCAAGTGGTCCCTTCCACAAGAATAGCAAGTAGCAATGTGGAATTCATGGTATGCCCATGGTGTCTCCTACAAAAATGAACATGTATAATAGGGAGAATCATGCTCCCGATGGGGTTTTTTGGTCCCCTGTGTTTTGATAGTTTGGAAAATCAAAAGACAAGGCAACATCAAAACCAATCTTTAGAGTTACAAGATCTATTCCTCCTGCTCTCAGAGAGGGATCTCTCAAATTATTTGTTTTTTGCAAATGTTTATCTTGTGTGCTTTGATTATTGGTTTTATAATAGTTATTAAGTGCAAGTGTTTGTTTGTTTGTTTATTTGAATTGATACAGCAGAACATAAAGGTCTAGGAAAGATAGATAGAAAGGAGAAATGTCAGTTTCATTGGGCAATGGAGTCAAAAATAGGTTATGAAAAACTTATAAATGGATATGGGATATCAAAGGGAAAATCTAACTTGGCCACATGATCCTTTACTTTATGAATGATATGGACATTAATGGTTTAGAAAAGAGAAGTTCAATTCTCAACAAAGGGAATTTGAAAGCATAACTTGAACAATAAAGAGTTATTTGATAGACAGGGCTAACCATGAATTCTACAAACCATACTTTAAGAAAATAATGACTTCAAAACAACTTTAAAATGAAATATAATATTTGGGGAACACCATATTTCCTCAAATATTTTATTTCAAATGACTTAGAAAAATTAAAAGATTCACTGATAATTACGGTCATAGAAGAGGGAACACCTAAATACATCTATGATCACAACTATAAAGACCTTTAAGACAATTTTTCAAGCAAGGACAAAGGGCATGATCAGAACAGACCTCCTTGGCTTACTATAAACAAAGATACTTCAAAGGGAGACTTCAATAACAGCCTTTAAGTAGCAGCAGACAAGCAGGGAGAACCATAAATCATGTTGAAACCAACTATTCAAACTATTAGAGAAATAAAAAAGCATGAGGACTAAAGAAAGAGGTTAAAGACTCTAAAATACCTCAGCAGAAGAAAAACATAAAACAGTGAAGGATAAACAGGTCTAAGGTGCTTCCAAGAGTCATTTCTTAGCCTAAAACTTTCATCCTACTGTAGTAAGAATTTATGGAACAAAATGAAAACAAGGGAAAACATTAAACAGTTCGGAATACTTCAGCAACAGCCAAGTTCATGGATCCAAAGATAGAGCCCTCTCAAGAACAAGCATGCAACAACATCATCAGGACTTCCAAGACTTCAATTTCTTCTTCAACTTCAACAGACTATGTATTATTTCAGAGAGTTTCAGTATTACAACTAGTGATCAACCAACATTGTTTCATCTTCTACAAAAGTATTTATAGAATATATGAGGAGGTGGGATGGGATAAAATATCTCCCAGGTTCAATTAATACAGATTAATACTTCTGGGCCTTTGAGGGGCTCGATGGAGAAGTTTACAAATATTTTCTCTGTATTAATTGTTTCACATTAAGAATTAAGCTCAGTGGGGAGATTTTGTTGACTTTAAGGTTCTATGTCATCTCTGTATTAATTCAACAGATATTTTTGTAATTAATCCTTTTGGCTGAATTAACTGCTCGGCTATGATGAGGCAAATATCCTTTGTTCTGGTCATTACTCGGCCCTCTGTTTGAATGCTTTGAGGCTACAGGTGGCAATAGGTAGCTGAGAGGAATCAATTTGCCTCTGATGTGGTAGTGGAGGCATCCTCTGTCTGAGAAATATTTTGATTTTCTTTAACTGTGTTTAATTCAATGGATTAGGCTTTTGATTTTCGATCTTAGCTGAAATCCACCCAATCTATGTAATTAATCTTTAATTCTTCAGTTCTGCTGTGGTTAGGTCTTCAACACTGATACTCTCTATCTCTTTTAATCTTTGTTGTGTCTTGTTGATGTGTAGGTGCACAGAGGCTTTATAGTAATATCAACGCTCATGATGTATTGATAAACCTTGATGGGAACCTTTGCAAAAATATTTCTTTAATAAACAAAGGCGTGGAGAGTCGTCACTCTCGGCCTAACATTTTCTTTTAAAATATTTAAAAAACCTTTAAAGTCCTGCACAAAATAAGAAATGATTAAGAAATCCTACGTATTTGGGGTAAAAATACTTCAGAGGCTCGGGTTTGGAGCATGGCCGTTGGATGGCAGCATCCAACGGCGGAGATTGCACGTAGAAGGTCAAAGAGAAAAGAGGTTAAGAATTAAGTCAGAACCATTGATACACGTCGAATCAACGGTCGAGATTGGTTGTGGACATACAAAGAGAATGAGTCGCTTTATAATAACATAGGGGAAAATGTGAAGAAATTACAAAGAAAAAGGGTTTAAAACCTTTGGTGGAAGAAATCTGTGTTAAAATGGAAATTGGGGTTTCCGAACGATTGTAGACCGTCAAATCATATTGGACCCCGAGATCAACTGTGGAGATTGCTCGTTGAAATCCTTCAGTGAAGGCTGAGGGCGATAGTGTAATGGGAGATTAGATCTGATTCGTTAATCTGCAGAGATCAATGGTGGGGAGCACACACGATACAACATAACACAAAATGAGGAAGTCGGTTTTGGGAGGGAAAACCATAGGTTTCACGTGGCCAAAAGAGGGATAGGCAGTTTCACCTTTTCGAATGTGATATGTGTTCCCGCCCGACACGTAGCATTTGAAAACAACTTATATCGTGCAGGCCTTGGGAAATTAACGCTCATGCCTAAAGTTACGTGATATGGGATGTCAGTCGTTAGATCTGGGGCCTCAGATCTAATGGTGGGGAGTGAGCGCGATATTGATAAGATGCACGGGCGGAACAAGGTGGGGTGGTTTTATTCTGAGCCATTGGATCAAATATTGGACGGCTAAGATCAGATCTGGAGTGAGGCAAGACCCACAGGGGTCGGGTCTGTCGGGGTTAATATGGGTCGTCAGATGTAAAGGATCAATGGTTAGGATTGAAAATGGGTTTAAACGAAATAATTCACAGGGCAGAGAAAGGTTTAATATGAGTCATTGATCTGTAGAGATCAACGACTGAGATCTGCTTGGAAAACATTATAAAGCGGGGGTGCATGAATTTAACCAAGGTCGGAAGGATTGATTTGGACCATCATCTTTCGACACATGGACAGCCCAGATGCAATCAGAGCTTTTCAATCGGCGAGGGAAATGGACATGGGAGTGCCGAAGCGATTGACTGTGGGCCGTCAATCTGCAGATTAGATTGACGGCAAAGAATGGATCAGGACCAATCGGGGGTAGCATAATAAAATATTTAACGCGCCAATGAAATCTCCCGATGAAATATAGCGCTGGCCATTGATTGGCTCAATATTTCAACAACGGAGAAGGGCTTCGACCAATGAACATCGGGCCCCTTTATAATATAAAAAATGGCGGATTTTTATTAAATACAAAGGTTTAATGGCTTGGGGCGGAATATATATATGAGGTTAAGTGCCCGTCTGTGGGGCCTGCGGATATGGGGAAAATGCAAAGGCACCGGGGCTTTATATATATAAGGGCCAATAGGCATTGGAAGCACAGTGTTGGTCATTCAATCTACCCATTTGCAAATCTCTAACTCGAGATCTTGCTGACCGTCGATCGGCTTTGTAAGATCAATGGTTATTTTCATTTAAAATCATTGCACTGGTGGGTTTAGACCAAACTTTAGGAAAAAAGGGTTTTATGAAGTTATAAAGGGAAAATTCGATCAGGATGGGTTTATTAACAAAGTTTAGGACCCGATTGCGGGCTTTTGAGGTTATATGAAGTGGCAATGGGGTCGGGGGCTTATATACAAAGGGCTAATCAGCATTGGACTTCCATAAAACAAAAAGACTTGCGCTCAATGGAAAATCTCGATTGCGATAAGCGCTTTATGGGTCTAGCACCCGGTTCTAGGGTGTGGGCATATGTGGGGAAGTGGTTTAGGACTTAGCCCAAAGGGGCTTAAATCCATACTTAAAAGCCTTTATTTTTATGAAATTTTCAAGGATTTTTTGATGGATTTGGGGGTTTCGGCAAGGTTCAAAAATGAGTTTTAAACCTTGTAAAAGGATTTTTATGAAGGGGAAAGGGGAATAAATGAAAAATAGAGGAATTTCATGGGGAAAAAGGGGAATAAAAAGAAGGTTATTTTTTAGTAGAGGGAGGGGAAAAATGGAGTTTTGTAGGAGTCTTTTCTTCATGGAAAACAACAAATTTTTAGTATTTCGAAAGGGAAACAGTAGTGAAGTTTAAACAGAGGGCATGATGTCTTCATGAGGCTTCAAGAGATAACAATTTTTTGCAATAAAACTTGTTTCTTGAAGGCTTAAAAAATAATTTAGCCACCTTTTGATATAACAAATTTTATAGGTATATTACCTCCACTCTTTCTTCATTATTATGTTGCTCCACTACTCCATAATGATACTCCACTACTCAATTAACCCACATTCACACTATAGAAGTGGATTTTATTCATCTACTAGGTTTATGGGTCCCTCCACCCTTTTATTTACTTAACTAAATAAGAAAATTAAGAACTCTAATATTTCAATTAGCTGATGCAAAATTTGGAATATTACATCTGCAAATAAATCCAATTGTAGCTTCTGATCCAACTATCTACTTGTGTTTCCTTTCTCTCCTTTACTTTCTTTCTCCAATCCAAGTGAATAATAGAATGCTCCAAGCATGATCCAAGAATGCTTTAGGTGTGCAAGAGTATGAGAGAATGAGAGAATGAATGAGAGAGCCAAAAACTGAACTAACAAAACCCGTGAACTGAATCTTTGGTGTCTTTTTATTATTAAGGTCTCCTTTTTCTAAATTTTCCTTCATTTTTCCTATAATTTATCTTGCATGCAAATCAATGTCTCTACACCTTCCTTTTATCCTAATTCCTTTTATTTACATAATTAAAATTTCAATTATTGTCTCTATTTCTTTTCCAATTTCCATAGCCGTTCACAATCCACAAGTGATGTCCACCATAGTGATTTTCCCAACATTCAACTTGGAATATGTGTCCCATGACCTTGGTCTTATATTATTTATATGGAAAATCAACCAGGGGTTGTTACATAGTAAACCAACTATTTCTTCTTCTTTCCTTGAGCATGCATTTGTCACCATATTATGTTTTCATTTTATGTAAATACTTTCAAGTTATAACCAAGCATGTTTGTAGCCCATTTTTTCTCTTATGAAGATAATAATTGCCCAAGAAGTATTTCAAACAATCATAATTTGCTTTTACTTTTAAATGAATTCCTATCAGGTAAGGGCACCATTACTTAACTGCATATAGTATGGCCAAAATTTCTTTTCTTAAATGGGTTTAATCAATTTATTTATTTTAAGTTGCTTACATTCAAAGGAAGGAGACCTTCCTTCTTGCATTAAAACTACAACAATGCCACACCCTAAGGCATCACACTCCAAAACAAAGGTTTTTGTGAAGTCAGGTGTGGCTCCTAAATGAGTTGCACACATAAATTCCTTAATTTTCTCAAAGGATTTAGTTGCTTCTTGAGTTAAGAAAATGATTCCTTCTTTATTAATGCTATTAAATTTGTTTCTATTTGAACATAATTCTTGACAAACTGTTGGTAATAGGAGATCAATCCGTAGAGTCCTATAAGTTTATTCAAGGTTTTGTGGATTGACCATTGTTATAGCATCATTTCTCACCTTCATATGATTCATGATTGCTTTTATGGCTTTGGGCACCCATTCCTACAGACTTGGACAAATTCACTAAAAAACAGTGTAAAAATCCCCATACGCGATTATGCCCAGACTTTTCCACGTGTATACGCGAGTCCAACTGCACTTTTCTGCGTATGCCATTAAAATCATTAAAAAATATATAAAAATTCCCTATTTTTGGGCTGGGTTGATGATTACTTAGGTAGTTCAACCACCCCAGCACGTGGCCAACTGTTTCCAACTGTTGAAACTACTTGGAGGGAGTATAAAAGCCCCTCATGTGTATGGCCTAAGAGAGAGAGAGAATTATTGATATTATACTCTGTTGGTATTCCCTATCCAAGTCTGATTCCCCGTGCCTCCTGCACTTTCCCAGTTCATTACAGGAAACCCTTGTTTCCTTGAGATGCTCATCTCCCTATATGTCATCTCGTATGCACCAGTTTGGAAGGAATCTTAGTGAGGCAAGGGCGGGACGGATCCGGACGACGGTCTGCTCGAAGATCGTGGAAGGATTCAGGTGATATCTCCACTTGTTATTTCTGTACATGCTATTTATAATACAGAAGTACCATCTTGTTCCCGAAATATACGTGTTAGTGTCTGCTTACATATATGAGAAAATTTTTATTTAAGCATTCATTATGGTTCATCTGATGTTTTATATGGATTTCACTAACATTTAGAGTAGATATATGTTGTACAACCAGTTCTTCGTGCTTGTTTATTCTTTTCTTTCAGGTTAAGAAGGAAGGACGGTTGCTGGGGGTTTGGACCCCGCGGGATCTGCTTCAACCGTAGGACCTACGGGTAACTTCCTCGATCTACTCTATTTAGTTTTTCATGAACATGTATGGTTGTGTGAGTCCTTAAGTAGCATGCCCCTGCTCTATGGAGGTTGTAACCCAACAAACCTCTAGGGTGATTTTCCCCGAAACAGAATTGGCGACTCCACTGGGGATCACATTCTTGTGACTCCCCTGTTGGGTGGTTTCAGCTGTTTGATAGGTTGCCGACAGTTTTAACTTTCATTTGTAGTCCAGTTTACTTTTTTCAGTCAGTCTGAAGTCCTGGTTTCTTATCCAGGCTTGATCCTTTTTGTTTTTTCATTATTTACTTTTGTATATGCGCTTTTTTATGCACACAGTCGCGTATACACACAATTTTGTCTAAAGGAAGTCGCGTATACGCGTGTTTCCTTTAGCACAGTCGCGTATGCACGCTTGTTGAAGTAGCGTATACCTAGGCATATTTTGAATTTTTGGATTTCTTGACTTTTTAGTCCTTTTTGGCTGTGGAGACATGTTCCTACAGTGTCTTTGTACTCTCTGGATTGTGAAGAAGGTGGTCTTTGGTCTTTTCTCTCTTTCGTTTGATTGAAAACTAGTCTTTTTGGAAAAGTGTTGTTTCTGATGCTGGAACTTCTGGTTTGAGTACCAAGATAGCTTTCTGAGCATTCTTAGCTGTTCTGCTTCATCAGGACAGAGATCTCCTGCTCATTTACTCTCTCCTGTCTTTATGTTTTGCTTAGCACTACGATTTTTTCCCGTTTCTTGATTGGTTTTCTTAAGTTCAGTTGGCTAGGTCTTGTTGCAACTTTTGAAGAGTCTTTTTGGTTCTTTGGAGTTTTTGCTTGCAGTAGGATTGCACTATTATTTTAGGCTGAGTGGCTGAGTTTTCTTGTCTTCTTTTGCTTGTATTGATCTTGCTACTATTTAGCCTTATAAGATTTGCAACATTTTTGGAAGTATTTGCTTGAAATTCAGTATTGATTGGCTTGGAATTTTATAGTTTTACTTGGTCTTTTCGAACTCTTTTATAAAACACAAAAGCTCAAAAAACATTTTGTTTTGTTGTTTGCTTTTGTTTTTGCATTTTTGTTTTCGTTTCTTTGTGTCTTTTGAAGCTTTATTGAAGTTTCTTGCCTTTGGATTTTGGCTTAATAATTGGAAGGGAGTTGTCATTCATTTCTTCCTCTTGTTTTTAAGCGTCTTTGGTGTCTTCATATTAAGAGTTCTTGATTTCGGGAACTAGCTTTCTAGACAACCAAAGAGAGTTAAAACTGAAGGACTTTTGGGAAATTTCACTCTGCTTTAGGAGATTTGCATCTTAGGATTTGCATGCTTGTAGTGATTTGCATTAGGTGCATTTAATCATTTAGTCACTTTCATAGTTTTTGTGAGTGTGAGTTTGCTATCTGAAAAGAAAAAATATAATTTTTTAATCTCGTAGAACCCGTGTAGAAGTTGCTTTTCATCAAAAGAAAATAAATGCATTTTGCATGTAGTTTGTTTTTTATTAATTTCTTTCTGCGTCAAAACACCATAAGTTTCATTTCCGCATCCTTGTGACTTAACATAACAGCCCATTAAAATAAGCGATATAATTTAAAATCAACTAGCAAGTTTTCTAAGTGTCATACACCAACTAGCTAGGTTGTATGGCCTTGGATTAGGTGAGTGGAGAGTTAACTCTCCAAGGCCGCTCAAACAAAACATAGAAGTTGATTAATTGAGCGAAATCCAACTCCGTTAGGTGGACCGGGAAAGCTCTCCTCCAGAGAGTCAAGCGCGAGGGGAAGTGAAGGCTGAGAAGAGGGATACCCCCTCTTCGATTAGCTGAATCTGACCTCAAGACCATTCCGCCCGGCTTCTGATACGGATTGGTGCCCATAGTTGCCACTCCTAGGTTCCACACAGGTGACTGCGGGGGGGAATACCCGTGGTACCTGAGGCAGACGTCGCATCACTTTCAGCAGTACTTCTGGGGGGTGCCCTTGCGAAGCTTGGGTGCTTGAGCCGGTAAAGGCTGTCGTTAGGAGGTCGGCGTAACTGTTTCTGATGCCTTCGCTAGTTGTTCTAGACCCTAATCATCCCAGACTGCTTTCGGGAGGTCCTATATTTCGCTTTCCTGTATTTTGGTGTCCGGTCCTCATCACCCGGAGCAGAAATACTTGGAGGTTGTTTGCTTGATTGTATCTCAGGGATTTTTCTTTTAGTGAGTGCTCTTTGCTCCTAGCTTGCCTAGCTTTTCACTTTTTTGAGTCTAATTTAAAATCTATAAAAGTGGCTGATCAAGCGCCTCGTCGATCGAGGAGAATCCGGGGGTTATCTCCCGAGAGTCCAGAGCCTTCTTCGAGAAGGTGTAGGAGTGATTTAGCAGGTGGTTACAACCCTGTGGCATCTGACGCAGTGGAGAGAGATCCTCCACAAAGGTCTGAAGGTTTCATAGTTGATTCTGGTGTCGGTTCCGAGAGAAGCGTTCCGCTCACCTCGCGAGTTTTATTTCCTCAGGAAGAAGATTTTCAAATTGAAGAAGTACCTGAACCTCCTTCGTCAGGTCCATCTCCTCTTCCTCCTGATTATCCGTTCGTTGTTCAGTACATCAGACCTGAGTCTGAGAGACCGGAAGATCTTCCGTATCATTCATACCTTTCGATAGCCACGACTGGGAACGCGGCTTCTGCCGTGAGTGCTGCAGGCATTCAGACTCCTGCTTCTGTTGAAGGAGGAGGCACTATTGCTTTATCTTAGATTGCTTCTAGTGCTGCTGTGTTTGGCTCTGGTTTCACCCAAGCACATGCTTCTCATTCTGGTCCCTTCTGTTCAGGGATGCCCTCTAGTGGGAATCCCTCTTTTTCCTTTTCCGCTGCTGCAGCTGGATCTACACCCATGTCTTCCATGGCTAGTGGATCAACTTCTTTCCAAGGGTTCCCCTTCGGAACTGGACACATTCCTAGTTCGAATCCTTCTCTAGGGTCCTTTCCATTTACTTCTCAGACCCAGAGTTTCAACCCTTGGTCTGGGGGAAAAGTTTGACTACTTTCACAGGATTGAACCATGTGTTCACTACAGCAGGGGCAGGGAATCAGTTTTACGCAGGTCATCAAGGGAATGCTTCTTTCCCTTCGTCGAGTGCTTATCAGACTTTTTCTCCTCTATCTAATGCCTGGAACCCCTACCAGGGGATTTCCTCTTCATTTAATACTTCAGCGGGGGGAACTGGTATGGGCTTTGGTAACTCGGTGTGGGGAGGAGGTTCTTCTCATTTTTCTACGAGTCCTTTTTGGAAACCTGGTGCCTCATCAAATCCAGGGTATTATTTTCAGAATGTTGGGAACCCATCCCATCAAGGATGGAATCCTCAGGCTCTGCCTCGCTTACCTTTTCTGGCAACGTTAAACTTGCCAGATCTGTCGAAGTTGACTAATGATCTGATTCGTTATAGTCCTAGGTGGCCTCCGGTCCCGACCAAACTTCCTTCAGATATTCCAAAGTTTGAAGGTAAGAATGGAGAGGATCCGGCTGACCACATCACCACTTTCCACTTATGGTGTTCTTCGAACTCCCTGATCGATGATTCGATTAGGTTGAGATTATTTCAACGCACCCTAACTGGAAACGCTGCCAAATGGTATATCGAGTTAACTGGGGGAAGTTTTGCTACATTTGGAGAACTGGCTGTCACATTTCTAAACTATTTTCAGTTGCCTATCCAATATGAGGCTGGAACGGAACTCCTGGCTAATTTTAAGCAGGACGAAGCAACTCACATTTCTGATCACATTCTGGAATGGAGGAGAAGGAAGAGGCTTATTAAAGCTTATATTCCAGGAGAATTCCTTCTCGAATGGTTTCTGAAATCTCTGCAGTCAGACATTTCAAAAGATGTATCCCTATCTGGGGTATTTTCTGAGGAGCAGGCCATTTTTAGGGCCCAGCAGCTGGAACTGATCTATTCTCAGTCTGGGGTCCTTTATAAATATTTGCCCAATGCTCCTCGCTCCAAATTAGATTTATCAAAAACTAAGCCCGGTCCTCATGGTGATGGGCTTGTCGGATCGGTCAATAGTGGTGCAGCCAACCTGCTTTCTCAACTGCAGCAGTTGTCTTTACAATCTGCTCCTTCTGGTCAGGCTGTGCCTGCTGATTCATCACCTTCCCAGTCTTTGTCCATAAATGCTGTCCAAACTTCTGATCCCAAAGGAAATCAACAATCCGATGGGAAGAAGAAAGGACGAAATAACAAGAAGAAGGGCAAGAACGGGAAGGGCAATGCAAATAAAACCAACGAGCGTGTTGGTGAGGGTCAAAAGGAGAAAAAGAAAGTGAAGTTTCTGTGCAAGCTTTGTACTGGAGACCATCTCACACACCTTTGCCCTAAAATTCAGGATGCTCAGCGCCTGTTATCCCAGCAGGGTTCTTCTAGTTCCCAGGCTGTGTTAACAAACCCTTTTCCCCAAGGGCAGCAATTAGTTGTTGGTGCGAACCAAAATCCTGGGGCTTCCTCTGGGGGCACCCAGGAAGGGGAAATTCCATCGAACATTTTTATGATGAGTGCTCACGCGGATATCGCTACGAGATCTCGTGATTATGGCGGAGAAGAGTCTTCGAAAGCTAAGGAAGTTCCTGATGCTACTGAGCCGCTTCACATTACGAAGCCTACTGTTGAGTCTATGCCTCAGATGCCCAAAGCATCTTCTAAGCGATCAACGATTAATCCAAATGCTAGGGCTGCCCAGAACTACTCGATTGTGGAAGATCTGGCGCAGAGTCCTTGTGCTATGTCAACTTTAGAGGTACTCCAGTCTTGTCCAGCTCAACGCAGTGCTTTTCTCACTGCCATTGGGGCTATTGATCCGAAAAATTCTCTTCTGATTACTTTTGATATGACTAATTTTAAGAAGAGACTTCCTCATCACATGGCTTTTCATATTAAATCATCGTATCGGAAGTGCAATATCTTTCGAACGGTTGTTGATGAGGGTGCTTCCACATGCGTGATGTCTCTCGCATGTTGGAAGACACTTGGATCTCCCAAAGTTGTTCCATCTAGCACTATTCTTACTGCGTTCGATGGTCATTCTCACAGACCCCATGGTATTGTCCCATCTTTGCCCATCTGTGTTGGGAGAAAAACTGTCAATATAGAGGTTGAGGTAGTGGATGCAAGCTTGGACTACAACCTTCTGTTGGGGAGAAATTGGATTTATGAGATGGATGCCATTGCATCCTCATTATTTCGAATTATATGTTTCCCCCACGAAGGGAGGATTGTTACAGTGGATCAACTCGACTGTCCTCCTGTAGACCCGAATGCGTCTACTGACTCATCTATTCCTAAGTTGGATAATACTAAGGCGCCTGTTGAGAATTTAGGAGTTGGAATGTATTCTTCCTTGATGGGTACTTTTGATATTCCTCCTCCTACGGTTCATATTAATGCAATTTCATCCTCCAAGGCTCCTCTTCGAAGAGAGTTCTTCAGAACTCATTATTTTTCGGACCCTTGGACCTTACCTTCCCCTACTGCCACATTAGTGGAAGGTCAAGTGGGTGGAATGGCATTCCCGATTTCTGCAGCTGAGATTGCATATCAGTCTATTGTTGACACTGCAGAATCTGATCCAGCTCCTCTTTCACCGGAAGAGTTGGATGGTGATGTGGCTCCGGCTTGGACGCTTACTTCTTCTTCTGCCCAGGATTGTCTAGATACCACTCTTCCATCCGAAGAGGCCATCCTGGAAGCAATGACAGGTATAGAGAGACCGTGGGATGACTTGCATCATCGGTCTTACTTCCTACCTGACTTGAGCGAAGTCGAAGCTAGTTTTCCAAGTCCTCAGTCTCCTGGACCTGTTCACCCAGTCTTGAGCCCCTTAGCACCAGCACAGGTTTATGCTGAAGGGAACATGGCCGTGATCTCTCCGACTATCCCGGTGAACATCTCCAGGAATCCCAACATTATTGAGAACGTTTTCATTGGAGCTGAATGTTCCCGTGAAGAAGTTCAAATCTATACCGAGCTCTTCAAAGAGTATAGGGATGTTTTTGCTTGGTCTTATGAGGAAATGCCTGGCATAGACCCATCTATCGTCCAGCATGAGATCAAGACGTACGAAAACGCTAAGCCGGTCAGGCAAAAACTTCGTCCGGTTAATCCTAGGAAGGCAGCAGCTATCAAAGCTGAAGTTGAAAAGCTGCTTAAGGCGGGATTCATTTTCCCAGTTCCTCTGACTGAATGGGTTTCAAACCCCGTTCCCATAGATAAAAAGCAAGGAACGATTCAAGTGTGCATAGATTTCAGAGACCTAAATAAAGCATGTCCTAAAGACAATTACCCCACACCATTCATCGATCAGATCATTGACGAGTGTGCCAGTAACGAGATTTTCTCCTTCATGGACGGTTTCTCCGGATATAATCAAATTACTATCCGTCCCGAAGATCAACATAAGACTGCATTTATTTGTCCCTGGGGTACGTTTGCATACAAGAAGATGCCTTTTGGTCTTAAAAATGCTGGGGCTACCTTTCAGCGGGCCATGTCTTACGCCTTCCACGACATCAAAAAGATTATCGAGGCATACTTAGATGATTTAGCTGCTCATTCTCGAAAGAGGATGGATCATCCTGGTCACCTCCGGCAAATATTTGAACGATGTCGGTTCTATAAGATTAGATTGAATCCGAACAAGTGCATTTTCGCGGTTACATCCGGTCGGCTATTGGGATTCATTGTGTCTAGGGAAGGGATAAGGGTAGATCCCTTCAAGGTTGAGGCAATACTTCGGTTGCCTCCCCCGTCTTCCATCCGTCAGCTTCAAAGTCTTCAAGGAAAGTCTAATTTTCTTCGGAGGTTTATCGTCAATTATGCCGAAATTACAAAGGGATATATGAGACTGTTGAAGAAAGGAGTTCCTTTTCTTTGGGACGACTACGCTCAATGCTCATTCGATGCTTTGAAAAAGGCATTGACCTCTGCTCCTTTACTGAGTCCACCTAATTATAGCAGAGATTTTCTTTTGTATCTGGCAGCAACAGAATCTACCATCGGTATGGTTCTGGTTCAGGAGGATGATGCTCTTGCAGAGCATGTTATTTACTACCTTAGTCGAGGACTGGTAGGACCTGAACTCCGATACAATCCGATAGAAAAGTTAGCTTTAGCAGCAGTTCATGCTGTGCAGCGACTCCGACATTACATTATTCTTCACAAAACTTATGTTTTGGCAGCTGCCAATCCATTTTAGTTTGTCCTCAGTTGGCGAGTAATTGGGGGCAAATACAATCGATGGATTGTGATTTTACAGGAATTTGATCTTGATTTCATGTCTGCCAAATCCAAGAAATCATTAGTTTTCGCGGAATTGATCTCCGAGTTGCCCTGTGGAGAAGAGATGATCTATGATGAGTCCTTTCTGGATGAACACTTGTTTTTTATCTCTTCACAGGATCCTTGGTACGGGGATATCATTGTGTATCTCCAGACTGCGAAGTTTCCCTCTACTTTTTTGAAAGATGAGCGTCGTAAGCTGCGTCACTTGGCCAAGAATTATTTGATTATTGGTGATGCTTTATACCATCGAAGGGTTGATTCAATCCTAAGACGCTGCTTAACTCTCGAAGAAGCTGAGGCTGTGCTCAATGATTCTCACAGTGGAGCTTGTGGGGGTCATTTATCTGGGCTTGCTACAGCCCAAAAGATTTTGCGTGCTGGATACTTTTGGCCCTCGATTTTCAAAGACTGTATTGAATCGGTCAAAAAGTGTCATCCGTGTCAGGTTTATACTTGAAAAATGCGAGCTCATCCAGCTCCGCTTTTTCCAGTCGTTACTGTCGGTCCCTTTACAAAGTGGGGTATTGATTATACTACTTGTAACCCGCCTTCGGCTAAAGGTCACAAGTACATTATTGTAGCAGTAGACTACTTTACGAAGTGGGTCGAGACTATGCCTACTTTTGGGAATGATGGTGAGACTGCAGCTCTTTTTCTTTTCAACCAGGTTATTGCTCGTTTTGGTATTCCTAGAGAGATTGTCACTGATCATGGCAGTCATTTTCAGAATAGTATGATGGCTGATTTGGCTCTCAAATTGGGTTTCCGACAGGAGCATTCGTCTCCATATTATCCTCAAGCTAATGGGCAAGTGGAAGCCGTGAGTAAATCCTTGAAGAAAATTCTTCAAAGGACAATTGATAAAGCTAGATCCAACTGGCATATTATGCTATATCCTGCACTTTGGGCATACAGGACGTCAGTGAAAACTGCAACTGGCTTTACTCCGTTTCAGCTAGTGCACGGGGTGGAATCCGTATTTCCTATTGAATGCGAGATTCCTTCTCTTAAATTAGTTGTTGAACTTCTTCCTGACCACTTCTAGTCTGGCAGAACGACTTCTTCATCTGGAACATCTCGATGAGCAGCGTCGAGATGCCGCCACGATGAATGAAGCGCATAAAAACCGAGTTAAAGTTCAGTACGATAAGGCGGTCAAACCTAGGGTTTTTTCGGAAGGTGACCTTGTTTTGGTCTATGCCCAAGAAAAAGATGCCCTGGGGGCAGGAAAGTTTAAGTCTATGTGGTATGGCCCCTTCATCGTTAAAAAAGTCCTTAAGAAAGGAGCGTATACCTTGGTTGATTTCAAAGGGAACGAGTTGTCGGAGCCCCGAAATGGGCTCTATTTGAAGAAGTATTATGCCTAGGCTTCGGCCTGGCATGTTGCTTTTGTATATAGTAGTTTTTTCTTTGTACATATCTGGTTGATTTTCGATCTTTGATGAGTTGGTGATGTTTTTGATCTGCTTTGGCAGGTTGTGTTGGATGTCATGAGTCATTTTGGTTTCGCCGATGGTGCTAGTAGACACACCCGGAACTTAGCTTCCGCGGTTTGGGTGCTTCATTATCCATCCGGTCAGCTGTTAGTATCAAGAGGGGTCTGTATTGGTCCTGCTTCCAATAATATAGCATAATACACTGCATTTGTTCATCTACTCTCAGAGGCAATCTCTTTGGGTGTTGATTCGTTGGTAGTTTTCTTGGACTCTCAGCTGGTGGTGTCACAGTTGAACAATACTTATCGGGTACGAGATCCATTTTTATTACGATTGTTCTTAAGGGTACGTTTGTTACAAAGGTCATTTCAATTTTTAACTTTCATTCATATTCCTCGAGCTGACAATTGGTTTGCCGACTCATTAGCTAATCAAGCATTAGATTGGCATATTAATCATTCCATACAATAAATTTTTAATCATCAAAAACATCATACATTCGATACATTTATCACATCACATCAAATATTGCTGTATATATATCATCAGAGTGTCAAAAAACTTTACAAAATTTGGATCCATAATGTCGTACAAAACTTGGGCTTATGCCCCCATCATGTTCAGTCTCAAAAAAGAATATACAGTCATCTAATACATAATATCTGTCTACTCCTGAGGTCCCTGCCCAGAAGTCGTGTTCCTATAGAACGTGACCGCAGTGGCAACTCGGCGGAATAGTCGTACCCAGTCTCGGGGCACTCCTACCACCCATCTCTGGATGGCTTCTGGCAGGTCTTCCACGGCAGCCATAGGTATTTGGCGGGTTAACCCCTCCAAATTCCTCTGCATAGCCTGGAGAGTCCTATTTGAATCCACTGTATCTGCTTCGCCCCTGCGGCGCTTATGGCGCGGGAAAACCTCAGGATGCACTAGTCCAATATCTGTATCATGATCATGTTTACATTGTCAGTCATTATGAATCCAATCAAAAACATGTTTATTTTCATTTTTTCATACATATTTGAAAAAATCCAAAAAAATTATATAAATAAAATTTTTTTGCAAACTCACCGACTGTGCCCCATGCTGTGCCTGGTGGAAGAACTAGATCTGGATCTCCACGAAAGTCCATCCCGGCATAGGGATAGTCGTCCACCGCGATGATTTGTTCTCCCCACCAACGGAAGAACTCATCGTCCCATGTGGTTCGGGGTACTTCACTACCCCCCAATCTCTTCATCATGTCCGCCCAACGGGCAATTCTTGGATCCCGCGGGCTACTGATGGTAGAGATAACTCTGGGTCTCAATGCTGGTATCTTCTCAAAGAATAATGTTGTCAAAATTGTACCGTAGCCAAAATGTTTGGTCTTTGCTTGGCGGATTGAGGTCAACTGTTGTTTCATGTTTAGTAAAAGGGCTGTGCACCAATCATACACATGAGTCAAGCATTCTACTGCTATGCTCATTTGCGTCCTGGACGCCTGATGTAGGGAGGCAGATCCTGCCACTCTACCGATGGTGAAAAGGAGGATTTTCATGTGCAAATCCCGTAAATCTTTAATTGCAATCTGAGTTCCAACCTTTTTGGAACCCTCTACGCAATACACGTGGACATAGTCTTCCACGGTTAGCCCTCCCAGGGGCTTCCCGTGCAAGTCTACTGGTTCTCCCCTCCGGGAGAGTCCAGTAATAAATTATATGTCTTCCACTTCAATGCGTACAGGCATCTGATCTATCACGAAACAATCTTGGTCTGGTTCCCAGTAATTGACAAGCATTTCTAGCAACCGAGGATTGCTTTTCATATTTGGCATTTTGAAGAATTTGAACAATCCGCAATTCCGAAGGATATTTTGCGCTGCTCGATCTTGCATGACCTCTTGATCAATTGCGCTATGTCCACACTCCCTCCATGAGATTTTCATCCTGTCAAATTTCATTAAATCACGCATTAGCCACGCATTTTTTAATTCGGACCTATGCATACGTGACTTTTTCTTTGCACAGTCGCGTGTATACGCGACTTTCCTGTTATGAACCTGCGTATGCGCAAGTCTGCATTTTTTAGCAAGGGTTTTAATGGTAAAATTCACTAAATTTTAATTTCTAAACGGACAAAATGATTTGCAAGGATGATTGAGGAGCCTACCTGAAAATTCGGTACGTTTCGACGGTCGGTTGTTCCTGATTTGACGAAAGAAGTTTTTTGCTCCAGAGCACTTTTTTGCAAATCAGCAATGCAATAATGAACCAAATATGAGGTAATTTGTCTATTTATGCCTAAAAAGTTGAAAATTTTCGCAAAAATTTGTTATGCTCATTTTTTCGATCTATCTTAAGCTGCATAACTCAGATGCTTGGAAGTGCCCAGTTTGGTATGTTTTCAGGTACATTTTGACGATTTTGAGATTTTTCCCGGTTTTTGATCCATGATTACCGACTCGTCACGGTAGGTATATGATCTTCACTGGCATATAGGTTAGGGAAATCACTTTCCGTTGCATCTTGCATACTAGCCTCCATACTGATCACTTGCCATAGGGTTGATCCCATCAGGTCATGAGTATTACACCCATTTCACTCGCCGATTATTTAATCATGACTTGATGGTAGAGCCTTCCTTTACATGGGCTTCCTAGTTAGTTCCTCGCCATCACTTGTTGCCCATGCTGCGTTTTGTGTAGGCTCGGGAGTCCTCTTTAGTCCCGCCATGTCTTATGTGTTGAAGCTTCATTCTTCTTCTTCATCACTATCATTTTTTCTGGCTTTTACCCTAGAGGCTCCCTGGTGTCGTTAAGTTGTATTACTGCATTGCATATAGGCTACTTGTTTATCCTGGCCTTTAGCCGGCTTCATTTGGACTCGATGTTTAAGCCAAATTTTGACCTTGACTTTCTGTACAAGTTAACCATTGCATGCATTTAGCTATCACGACTTGACACCTTTTTACCCATGGATGGAACGTTCCTCTGAGTATCGCTTACCAGTTTTCGCCACCTTGCATTGAGCATAGGATTGTTCCAATCCCAGGAACTAGTGCATCTGATTTTTTGATACTCATTCTATCCATTGTACCATAGCATTCTTTTATTCTTTTTCAGGCTTATTATATGAAAAAGACAAAAAAATCAAATATAACAAAAAGAGCGGGAACGGGATGTATCTTCGTTGTTTTGATGGCAGTACAGAGTCAGTTTGTCGCCCTTGAAAAAAGCACATATACTTATATATTTTTCCTACATTTGGGATGGTTTTAGTTTTGACCTAGGTTCAGCCTTTACCTTGTTTCACTTGTCAGTCCTCCCCCGGTTGGTTATCTCTTCCAATCATATGGAGAGTTTTTTCTGCCTCCTGCATAACAGACTTATACAGTGTCACTTTTTACTGCCATGGTCATCACGAGTCGTGCTTTTGTTCAAGGGAAGTCTAACCAGAGTCGGCCATTCTGCGGTGTCTCTTGACTCATTATTCAGTCGGCCTTCCCGGTCTTGTCAGTATCTTGTTCTATCACATTAGATGTTTTGGTCTTCTGCTCGTGCTGGTTTGAGAAGGTCCCCATTGACTTCTTGCTGGCGGGTTTGTCTCTTATCGACTACGACACATTGCTCTGAGAGCAAACCTAGAGCCGCACCCTGGCCCTATTTCCATCATTGATAGTTGACCTTGTGCTCAGCATTTGATCATCATTATGGGTCTTTGACCGAGTGGTTTCCCCTGTGTTCGACGTCAGCACACATTATCACACTTGGGATTCGTGCAGTACCTTGATTTCCATTTGACCCTATCGGTGGATTTCTCGCCTCTGTGTCAGCTTTCATTATTGGTTGGTTCAGAAGGTTTCTTCCGTGCGCTAGCTTCATCTTGTGCATGTCGGAAACGTACTTCGGTTTTGGTTCCATCACTCTACTTCGTCCGATTCCTTCCAAATCTTGGCCCGCGGGTTACACTCGCGCTGGACTGATGTGGGATGCCTTAATGCCTTCCTTCCAGCAGATCTTTTCCCATCGACTCCGACTCATTGCTCTGGGAATAAGGTCTAGAGTCTTTTTGTTAGTACCTTAGGGTTTGCAGTCATCAGTGGCAGACTCTTCGCTATCGACAGTGGGGATTCATTATTGCCTCCTGATTGGTCGATTCTTTCAAGTGTTCGACTTCAATTCATTCATTCACACTTGTTAGATTGTACTGGGGCACCTTGACACTCATTTTCATTATCGGTGGGTTGTCTCGCGTTGGTTAACGATATACATTATTGACCGGTAATCCAACGATTTCTCACATGGTCGACTTCAGCTCATTTATTCCCATTGTGTAGAATTGTGCCATAGTGATCGGTGAAGACCTCGGGTTGCATCAGCATTTCTCGGTTCACTTTTGACAGTGCATTCAGTTCTGCCAGTGATGTCGTCCACCCTTATATGTTACAGTTCAGTACAGCAGCATCTTATATGTTGGCTCCTGAGTTGCGTGATTGTACCGTTTGTTCCACCTCTTATGATTCGGTACTTGGAGATTCAGTTACTTATATGATCAGACATCCAGTTGCACCATCTTTGATCAGCTTTCTATATGTGATACTTGGACATTGATTCAGACTTATATTTTCGGGCCATGCTCATATGATTCATTGTGTACTTTCAGTTCAGCTATAATTGTATACATGTTGGATCTATTCGGTACTTTCTATATGATGTATTTTTGACTGAGCATGGGTATGCCCGCCTCAGCATGAGTTGACTCTCTGTTTTATTTCATTGGTTTTTGGCAGGCTGAAATCTGGTGAAGTCCTCTCTTGTCCTTGCGAAGTTCTTTCTATGTGCATAATACATTTCGGCCATCATGTACCCCTTTTGACCTCATATATTAGGGGGCATCTGTTATAGCATCATTTATCACCTTCATATGATTCATGATTACTTTTATGGCTTTGGGCACCCATTCCTACAGACTTGGACAAATTCACTAAAAAACAGTGTAAAAATCCCCATACACGATTATGCCCAGACTTTTCCGCGTGTATACGCGAGTCCAACTGCACTTTTCCACGTATGCAATTAAAATCATTAAAAAATATATAAAAATTCCCTATTTTCGGGCTGGGTTGATGGTTACTCTGGTAGTTCAACCATGACACGTGGCCAACCGACATTGTGAAATTACTTGGAGTAATAAACCCCCTCATGTCTGTGGCCTAAGGGAGAGAGAGAGAATTATTGATATTATACTCTGTTTAGTATTCCCTATCCAAGTCGGTTACGGTCTGCCTCCTACTTACTTTCCCGATTCATTACGAAGTACTTGTTCCTTGAGATGCTCATCTCCCTATATGTCATCTCGTATGCACCGGTTGGAAGAAATCTAGGTAGAGGCAAAGGCGGGACGGATCCGGACGACGGTCTGCTGAAAGATCGTGGAAGGATTCATGTGATCTCTCCACTCGTTATTTCTGTACATGCTATTTATAATACAGAAGTACCATCTTGTTCCCGAAATATACGTGTTGGTGTCTGCTTACATATATGAGAATATTGTTATTTAAGCATTCATTATGGTTTATTTAATGTTTCATATGGATTTCACTAACATTTAGAGTAGATATATGCTGTACAACCAGTTCTTCGTGCTTGTTTCTTCTTGTCTTTCAAGTTAAGAAGGAAGAAGGGTTGCTGGGGGTTTGGACCCCGCGGGATCTGCTTCAACCGTAGGACCTATGGGTAACTTCCTCGATCTACTCTATTTAGTTTTTCATGAACATGTATGGTTGTGTGAGTCCTTCTTAAGTAGCATGCCCCTGCTCTGTGGAGGTTGTAACCCAACGAACCTCTAGGGTGATTTGTCACCATATTATGTTTTCATTTTATGTAAATACTTTCAAGTTATAACCAAGCATGTTTGTAGCCCATTTTTTCTCTTATGAAGATAATAATTGCCCAAGAAGTATTTCAAACAATCATAATTTGCTTTTACTTTTAAATGAATTCCTATCAGGTAAGGGCACCATTACTTAATTGCATATAGTATGGCCAAAATTTCTTTTCTTAAATTGGTTTAATCAATTTATTTATTTTAAGTTGCTTACATTCAAAGGAAGGAGACCTTCCTTCTTGCATTAAAACTACAACAATGCCACACCCTAAGGCATCACACTCCACAATAAAGGTTTTTGTGAAGTCAGGTGTGGCTCCTAAATGAGTTGCACACATAAATTCCTTAATTTTCTCAAAGGATTTAGTTGCTTCTTGAGTTAAGAAAATGATTCCTTCTTTATTAATGCTATTAAATTTGTTTCTATTTGAACATAATTATTGACAAACTGTTGGTAATAGGAGATCAATCCGTAGAGTCCTATAAGTTTATTCAAGGTTTTGTGGATTGACCATTACATTATAGCTTTAGTTTTGTTAGGGTCCACTTTGACACCTTTTTGAGATATAATATTACCCATGTATTCCACTTCTTGAACCCAAAATTCATGCTTGGAATGATTTGCATATACGTTTTTATCTTTGAATAATGTTAATGCCCTATCACCATGCTATACATACTCTCCCTAATATTTTTTATAGCTTAGTATGTCATCAAAAAATACTAACACAAACTTTCTAGGAAATGGTTTGAAAATATAATTAATTAACCTTTGAAATGTTGAAGGTGCATTAATAAGCTCAAATTACATAACCAAAATATCATAATGACCTTCATGTGTTTTTATGGCTGTCTTATGAATGTATTATTGCCTCATTCTGATTTGATGATATCTTGAATGGATATCCAAATTAGTAAAGAAAACTACTCCATTAAATTTATCTAATAATTTATCAATGAAAGGTGATGAGTCTCAATATTGCAACAAGAATGTTGCAACTCCGAAGGCTACCAACTTTAATTATCAACTCGGGGTTCGTACAAACTAAAGAGGTATCGACACTATATGTGCAACATAAAATATGTCCTTTTTTTATCTGATGTAATGGAGTGAATTTCATGAAATAAAAGCTTAAACTAATTTCAGAAATGGAAGTGTTTCTTTGAAAATAAATTAATCATAGGCAAGAACAACAATTTGTAATTGATATCCTGAGAGCATGAATTCAAATAAATAGGCCTAATCTACTTTGTACAAATGATTGTCCTAAGTGGTTTTTATTCTTCCTAAATCATGGATTTAGATCCTATGGGTCATGATTCAAGCCTAAGAGACAAAAAACCAAAATTTGGGAGAAAATATGATCAAGTTTACATGTGATACAAGAGTGTTACAGGAAGTTTTATTTTTGCTATAGGAAGTCCTGTTTAGGATATAATGCACTGAATGACTAAGTAAATCAAATGAAAATTGTATGGGACTATTTTTTTTATTAATTAGGATGTCTTCGAACTCCATTCCATGTGTAATCACTACAAAATAACTCTATTCACATATACTAAAAAATAACAGAAAATTACTACTCTAAAAACTATAAATTCAAGAACTAGTGAGCTAGTTAAACTATCAAGTGTATAACCTAATCAAGTGAAAATTCAATGGGGTAAATTTTGTTATTAAATTGAATTTTTTTATGACCTAATCCAAGTTTAATCAACCCAAATTAATCTCATTAACATATTCTAGAAGCTAACATAAAATTACTACTATTTCACTACAAGGCATTTCCAGAAATCCTATATTCGTGAACTAGTAACCAAATTCAAGTAGCTCAATGATGAAGATGAACTTACAAAGTTATTATAAGGATGAATAATTCTTGTGAAATTTTAAATAACCTTAAAAATAACTCACTTTAATCATCTAACTCAATCCTACTACAAGAAAAATATCAATACTAAATACAGAAATAAGAAAAACAAGAATAAGAGATGGATGTGAATAATAAGTGAAAAGAACATAAACAAATAGTGCAAGAGGGCTCCGAGGATCCTAGGATGGCAAAGCCCAAGGAGACTCAGATTCATATGGTATAAACCAATATTTGGAAGCTAAAAATGGCACCAAGCTTCATTATTTGAATCATCCTAGTACATCCCTCTAAGAAATGAAAATGGAGCTGCTAAACAACAAGTTTTCTCGACACGAAGACTAAAAAATACATGCTTCTAGAGGCCAATTCGAATTGGTACCTATAAAAAATTATGAGGAAGCATTCTCCTTGAAAGGAGGAAGTTTTCCACTCCAAAATCCCTCAAATAGTGTATCTGGTTCCCAACACTAGGAATCTGTATTAAATGACATGGAACACATTCCTAGATTTTCTCAATCATTGGAGCTCTAGAATATGTCAATAATTTCATAATATTTTGTTCATTTATTCTCCAATACTGATCCTCCTATAGTAGGGACAAAGTAGCTAAACTATATCCTCCTCCAAATCTTCATAATCTACCCAATATTCTCACAATATTATTAAAAAATAAATAATATTAGGCACAGATATGCAATTATATCTAAACTTTCCTAGGAACATATTAAACCTAAAAAAACATTATTAAGTGTAGAGGGAGAGGTTTAGTTAGCCCTTATGTTCCTAATAAAGGTTATATGGGCCTTAATTTGTGTCTAATTTAGAGGCCCATCATACCCCCCGGCTGAAACTCTTTCTCATCCTCTGAGAAACCTATTCATCCTCCTTGTCCTGTGGTTTTCATGTATGCTAGCCTATTTAATTCTCTATTTTTTGGTCCATGTGTTGCTCCTCCTGTTGTTCTTCTTTCTACTCTTTTATTTTAATTTTTTCCCTTATCTATGTTTCCAATGGAACTTCTAATGTAGGTTTAGGATGATTCTTTCTTTGAGGCGATTATTAACTTGTAATGGTTTATATTTGTGAGGGAAACACCTTGCTTTTGGTTTGTTTTATTAGTATTCCTCTGGCACTTCTCCTTATGAAAATAAGTATGGAATTCTCATTGAATTCCAAGGCTATTACAGTTGATACAAATTTTTGGCCATGAAACATCATATTATCCACCAAATTCTTATGAACAACCTTAAATAGCAATCTAAATTCTCTTTGCTCATTAAATTCTGAAATTGAAAACAGTTAACAAAGATCTCTTTCTTCTTAAAAAGGGAGAAACGATGGTCAATAAATTGAAGAAAAAAAAAAGAATGATGTGATGAAAAAATTGGTGACTTGGATACCTTTCACCCTTGGATAATTTATCATGTATGTAGCAAATCATTTGCAGCTCTGTTGTGTTTCTTTGTACCTTGTAGCTATTAATTAATCAATTTCCAACACCCTAGTAGAAAATATTTTCTCCTCCAGCCCTCTGTTGACTTGCTGTAGCAATCTTCCTATCTCTTGTAGCAACTTTGTTCCTTCCTATAGAAAATATTTCTTTCCAGTAGCAAATATGTTCTTCCTGTAGAAACTTCTTGTAGTATTTCTATTTCACTTGTAGCAACCAATATTTTCGTGTGAAGAGGTGGTGGGTCCACCTTTTATTTTTTATTTTTTTATTTTTTTCTCTTTTTTTTTTCAAAATGTTTTTCTCTTTTTTTTTTATTGCATGCAAAATAAAAAGAGAGTTTTTTTTTGTTAATCGAGTTGGCCCTTAGTTACCCCTTGACACTCCTTGTCCTCCATCACAGCTAAATGATTACCACCCACTTTCTCAATTCCTCTTAAATTTTGTCTTGTTCCTTTCCCACATGTGTGTGTGGCTTGGTGGAAAAGTGAACCTAACTACTAGATAAGGCTGAGGTTGATCTGCTACTGATTTTGGGTATAAGAAACCTTTCCTTCTCAAACATTTAATGTTTTCTTAACCTAGAATAGATTTGAAGGTTGAGGTTAGAGAGTTGAATACTTGAGCCTCACCTCTTGGTCGAGTTGTTGAAGGATGATACATGATGGAGTTGGAGTTGGAGTTGCATCACAATGTTTGTATTGCCTCTTGATTCTTTGTTTTATCTTCTTTATTTTTGAGGTGTTTTAACTTGACTTGTTTGTTGTGTGTGTGAAGGTACCTTGTCGAGTCTTCAGATGTATGTATGCTAGTGGAGGATCCTCCTTGTAGTGTGATTACTATCTTTAGAGTCATCTCACAAGTCTTCTTGGTATCCATGATTAGTCAAAACCATCTTATAGGCTTTTCTAGTGCTTACACAGGGCTTGCTACAGGAAATTAATTTTCCCTATAACATCCTCTTTCTCTACATGTTTTAGGCTTCTAGCTCTATATGAGTGATGAATGAGAGTGTGATATTGTATTAGGGTGATGGTAGGATGATTATAGGTTGGTGAAGAAGGAGTGTGGCCTTGGAAAATGGAGTGAAGGAAATATGTGTTTTTCATAAATTTATAGCGGTGACAAAATGTAAGCTTAGAAATAAAACCCTTATGCTTGAGATGGAGGAGTGATGATAAGGTGGAAGGAAATTGTTAGTCGTCAGTAATTTTGCTGATATCAAAAGATGACTAAGTTGTAAAGCCTAGATTTATAGAAACAATATTTGAAGAAGCATTGTGAGTTCTAGAAATGTCATTGCCTTCATTATCCTAAGCCTAATTGTTTCACTATAAACTTCAACCTTTTCCCTCTCAAAGTTGACCTCGTTTCAAAAAAAAATCCATTTTCTAAGCCCGATTTTCCTCATTTTCATCACCTCACTTACTCCCTCATTCATCCTTTTTCCCTATAAAAACCCATTTCTTCTTTCCTCTAAAAAACCCCTCATAATTCCCTCATTCACCATATTTCTTCTAAGAAGGCCTTAAACAATGTAAAAAGTCCTTTTGACATTGTTTTAAATTTAATTTTAGGCCTATTGGACCCTCAAAAACGTTATAAAAACCCTGTCTTTTATAAAGTCCGCCCTTTTTTATTATATTGGCCCTTAAGCCCTTTTTGGCTTAAAAACCCGCCCCCCTTACCCATACGACTCTCACCCCAACCTTCCACCTATTCTCTACCCCTTCCCCCATATAACTAAGCCTCTACCTTTTAATTTCATTTAAACCCCATTCACCTAGCGCCACCTATCCATCGGGTCCCATCCGCCAAACCTGCACCCCGCTCCAAGACAATTTCTGCACCGTAGATCTCATCACTCGAGATCTAATGGTCTGAAACCCATATCGTGCAGATTTATCCGTCGAAGGTTAAAACCCCCAACCCGTGTGATAAAAGTGGTTCCCCCTTAGACACGCGTCAAGCAATAAATGGAATCACTCGCCCTCGGCCCAATACCACTTACCACCATTTACCTGCGCGAAAAATCACCATGGCTTTCCAAAACTGCCTTTCACCTCTGTGCCAAAATTCAAAGTTATTCCCCTCTATTTTCTCTCCCCAGTGATTCCGCCTACAGAATATTCCCTCTGCATTTCCTCTTCCTCTGCAAATCGCTCCCCTATGCCTCAAAATCATGAAAAATCTATTTTGCCCCTCCCTGAGGCTTTTTAACTAATGTATGTTTGTGTGTTGCAGGTTTTAATGGCAGAAATAGGCCAGATGCCCTCCCACTTCTGTTTGTTGAATGAAACCCCTTGGTAATGACTCAGGGGTCCTAAAAACAAATTATGAAGATCAATGAGCCTTTTTTAGGGTTTGATTGTCGATGAATCATGATCATCGATGGGTTATAAACCCTCCAGTGCATAAAGAAACCCTCCCTGCAAATAAAGGATGGAACAACCAAGCATTAGTGAAGACATGAAGAACATAAGGCTTTTGAGGGCTAATCCGAGATCAAAGGATAAATTAAAGGATTAGGCCCTTACGGAAGTAATTAAAGGAGGAAGGAAAATTTTTAAAGATAAAGGATAAATGAATAAAACAGTTATAAATCATAATAGAGGATAAAGGCAGTAAGACATATTATCAAAGAAAATCAAGGTTCAAAGGCCTATTTTCTGAGTTTTATAATTAAAAAAAATACAGATAACCCAAAAACAGCCTTGAATAACTCAACAAGGAAGAATTTACTCCTCCAAAAGATCAAACTGCCACCTATAGCATGTTTCCTTTCCATAAAGGCATTTGGGTGGTTATTACACAGTCAGAAAATATTTTTATCTGTCAAGGTAGTTGTTTTAATAGTTAAGAATAGGCCTTAAATTAAAAATCTTCACATATTTTCCCCTAGAAGTTAAGACAGAGTTATTGAAATAGAGAAGTAGCTGCAGATATTCCTGCCTTAGGCCTTGCATGGTTTTCAAGGTTACGAATGCACTTACTCTGTAATAAATGATACTCAAAGCCTATATTAACCTCACCTTTTCATTTGCAGCATAAATACTGCATCTAAACTCATTGTATTGCTGGCATTTGATGACTCTTTGAAGTAATACATAGTCTCTTGGAAGTTGAAGGAAAATTGATGTTTTGGATCTTGTGGATGCCCTAATTTGTTTGTTGATGGAGGAGGCTAGATCATTGGATCCCTGAGATTGGTTGTTGGTGAAGTAATTCTATCTGTTATTGTTATTTCTTGTTTTCATTTTGTTTCCATCTTTATTTGTTACAGTAGAGTAAAATTTTTAGGCTAAGAAATGTCTTTTGGAAGCACCTTAGGTCTGTTTTCTCTTCACTATGTTAATGTTTTCTTCTGCAAGGTCTGATTGGAGGATTCTTAATTGCCCTCCAGTTCCATCTATGCTTGTCATCTTAGAAATAATTCAATAGAATATAACCAAGGAGTCTCCCTTTTGGTAAGTCCATATCCCTTTGAGTACGACTTGAGAGGCTGTTTTGAGGAATGATTTCAATAGAGTGAAACCAGGGAAATTAAGTGGTGAGTCCATGCTCCTTTGAGTACAATTTGAGATATTGTTTTTAAATATCTGTTCAAAGTATGCTTAGTAAAGTTTAAACCAGGGAATTCTATGGTGTGCCCTATCCTCTCGACTACCTCAAAAGGTTGCTTTAAATATTTCTAAAGAGTTGGTCAAAAGCAGATTAGATTATTTCTGTTTGATCTTAGGCTGCTCTTATTGTTTATCTTATATGTTTTCTTGTCTAAAAGTATTATTTTGATTGCTGGATCATTATCTGAAAGGTTTTCTTATTAAAATTCTATCCAAAGAAGTCTATGGTTTGCCCTGTCCTTTGTCTTGCTTCAAAATAGATGCCTTGAAAGATGTTTCTTGTTTAAAGTACATGATAAAGAATTCTTAATTGCTTTTTTTCCTACTTTTCATTCTTATCCTTGATGTTCACATCATAATCCTAAACTTTGAAGATCTACTGGCCAAGTTAGATTTTCCCTATGATACTACCCGATCCATTGATGAACTTATCATGACTTTCATTTGACTCCATTGCCCAATGAATTAGAGATTTCCTCATTCTATCTATGCCCTTTGATCATCATACCCAACCAAAACAAACAAAAAACCTCATACTTCATAACTAGCCTAAAATCAACCCTTAAAATCAAACAAGTGCATATTCTATGTAAAACAAACCTGAGAGATCCCTCTCTCAGTCTAGGAAGGCTAGGTCCTAGAACTCTAAAGATTGGTTTCATGTTACCTTGTCATTTGGCATGCCAATCTGCCAAATCACAGGATCCTAATATTTTGGTGATCACGGTGGGACTTTCTGAGAATATTTCATACTTAAAACCCTTCTTAAAACACTCACAAACCCTTGAATAAAAAGCATCTGGTGGTTTATTGATAGCAATATTGATGGACTGGGCGCTAAGGAGAGCTGGTCTCTCTTTTCCCGGTCTTTTTCATTCACTAAGGGAGCTTTCTTTAATTTCTTTGTCAAATTTATTTATCAATTTCATGGAAATTGATAAATGAATACTTTAATTTAATCTTATGTATACCCGAATGTATATATAAGCCCTCTGATATTTAAATGAAACACCACACTTTATATCCCTCTTTATATATCCCTTGGCCTTCTTATGTAAAACACTCTGACTGTTATAGCGCTTCTTTTAAAACAATGACGATGATTTGAAACCTCTCTTTTATACTGTTCAAAGGTTAAATCTCGATGCACCACCTTCTTAACCCACTTCCTAAGGTTTGAACATTATATAATAAAAGACGTTCATATTCCCGACCCTAGCTCTTAACACTATAATGATGGTCTGATGCTTTCAACAATATGCTAGCACTTATAACATTGAAATTTTATAATAAATTGCATTCACGGGCCCCACACCTCAAATTTCATAAAATGAATGGTTTTTCAAACTAAATTACTGGACCATACCTTACGTTATTATCCACGCAACTTGGAGTGTGATTATCGTCGGATCCATCGAGATTGAAATTGAACGATCCTAAACAATATTGGGTTTTTTTGCTCGCTTGAATTTAGCGCTCCAGAGAAACACGAAATGGGTGGTTTAGGATGTGTGACGTGGTGCAACAAGATTGGATCGGGTTTTTTTGAAGTAGTTTCACCTTCGCCCAGAAGCGGTGCGAAATAGGTTGTATTGGTTTCGCAAAACCACACTGGGAATGGAATAGTAACTGACCAGACCTTTCAATCTAGTTAATGCCCTTCTTTGTATAAACTCAGGCTCGTTAACTCTGGGTTTGAGTCTCAGTACTATCACTCTGTTAATAATAAACCATTGTTATTAACTTCAACAGGCGGGGTTGTTAGTTTGACACAGCTCACTATCCTTCGGGCAAACAGAAGATGATAGTGGTTCACTCCTCGACGTAGTCCTATTCGGCCTTCTCCAAATCAGAAGGAAAATGCTCAATTCTACCATGGAGACCTAACATCAAGGACAGGTAGAGAAGCTGCGGGAAATTCACACAGTGTCACTCACAACAAAAGACCTTCAGAATCACACAGAGACTGCGTATATTTACTAATATCAATTGAATACACAAACTCACAAACGAATGAATGGGTCCTTCGGAGATGATCCACAACATGCAGACATCCACAAATACTTAGTCTTATTTGAACAGGGGCTCAATGAGCCTGCAATTTATTCAATAGAGATAATGCTTATTAGTTTAGTACTTCACTGCCAAATTCCCCCCCTTTCTCTGTAATAGGGGTTACAAATTATACTCCAATGTATGACTCTTTGGTTCCTCCTAGAGGACCATTTTATTTTCAACAAAAGCCTATTCACATATTATTCTAACACCAAAACTGAACAGGTGGACACAAAACCAACCCATTCGACTTCTATAGTTATTTAATTAATCCTATCAACAGAAATCAACAGATTGACACAGAGAAACTATTTAGCTTCTTTAGTTATTAACTAATCTATCTTCCCTAAGTATAATAGACAGCTAAGGTGTTGACACCTTGCTGGTACATCTCTAAAAATTTAGAACTATTCTAGCCACAACATGTGGACAATCCTCCTACATTGCTGGCTAGTGTCTAATGCCCTTGCATCAGAATCCTGAGGGCAATTTTCTTCATGGACTCCTGTCCATGAGCTCTTTCACAGAACTGCCTATCTTCTGCAACATCACTTCAGTCATCCAAGTGGCATCTTCATTTGGCTGGTCCTTCCACTTGATCAAATACTGGAAATACTCTTGTCCTCTAGTCTTCTTGAACACTCTCTTGTCCAATATCTTCTCTAGATGTAATGGTTTTTCTAGTGGTAACTGCTTTGCCCATTCAATCTGCTCTTTGCCTGTTGGTCCTTCTTCTGCACCATCATCTTCATACTTGTAGAAATTTGCAACATTAAAAATGGGAGATATTCCAAGATCAGGAGGAAATTCAATCTCATAAGCATTAGCAGAAAAATTTCAATTTGTTATATTGCTTCTTAGGGAATCTTTCCTTCCTCAAATGTGCCAAAACCAAATCTCCAACTTCGAAATGGACTTCTCTTCTGCTCAAATCTGCTCAGCCCTTATATTTGATGTTGCTGCCTTGTAACTTTTGTTTCACTTGCTCATGTATGGCTTGGATTTCTGAGGCAAATTCTTCACCATATGCACTCCACAACTCTTCCTTTCCCAAATTTCTCAGTTCAGATATTCCTCTGGGGTGCATTCCATAAACAATATGGAATGGGCTCTGCCCTGTGCCTTTTTTTGGCGAATCATTGTATGCATATTCTTCCTAGGGAAAAATATGATCCCACTGCTTGGGATGCTCTCCTGCAAGACTTCTCAATAGATTTCCTAGACTTCTATTTACTACCTCAGTTTGTCCATCAGTCTGAGGATGATCAGCTGAGCTGAAACTCAGTTTGGCACCAAGTTTCTTCCATAGTGTCCTCCAAAAATGGCCCACAAATCTAGTATCTCTATCTGAAACAATACTTTTGGGTAACCCATGCAATCTAACAACTTCTTTGAAAAACAAATTAGCAACATGGGTGGCATCACTAGTTTTATAACATGGGATAAAATGTGCCATCTTGGAAAATATTTCAACTAAAAAAAGATTGCATCATTCCCTCTCCAAGTCTTGGGCAATCCTAGAACAAAATCCATACTCACCATATTCCAAGGCCTGTCTAGAATAGGCAAAGGAATGTACAATCCTGCATTCTGGCTTCTCCCTTTGGCATATTGAAAAATTTTGCAATTCTTCACAAATTTCTCCACTTCTGTTCTCATCTTGGGCCAATAATAAAATTGAATTAGCTGCTCATAAGTTTTATCAGTACCAAAATGTCTAGCAAGTCCACCACTATGCTTCTCCTTGATCAAATTCTCCCTCATGGAACATTTTGGTACACACAATTGGTTCCTTCTGAATAATAAGTCCTCCTACAAGAAATAATCCAGCCACTAGCTTCTATCTGTGAGAACAGGGTTACAACATGCTTCAAATGCTTCTTTAAAATTTGAATCTATTTTATACAGTTCTTTGAGAAAATTAAATCCTACAACTTCAAATTTGTTTTCTTGAACCAACATGTTTCTCCTACTCAAAGCATCAGCTACTTTATTTTCTTCGCCACTTATATGCTTCAAAACAAAATTAAAAATCTGGAGATATTCAACCCACTTGGCATGATAATGATTTAATTTAGGCTGCTGTACAATGTACTGCAAAGCATGATTATCAGAGTATAATACAAATTATTTAGACATTAAGTAATGCCTCCACTTCTTCAATGCCTGCACAATTTCATAAAATTCTTTTTCATAAGAGGAATACTTTCTTCTGGTGTCATTTAGCTTCTCACTGAAGTATGCTACAAGTCTGTCATCTTGGCTCAGCACAGCTCCAATTGCTTCTCCACTAGCATCACACTTCAGTTGAAATGGTTTAGTAAAATCAAGTAGAACTAAAACAGGCTTTTCAGTTATATTTTGCTTCAAAAGCTTAAAATTTCTTTCTACTTCAGCAGTCCATTTGAATGGTTGTTTGTTCTTCTTTATTGTCTCAATGATGGGTGCATTAATCTTGCTGAAATTTCTAATGAATTTTCTATAAAAACTGGCAAGTCCATGGAAACTTCTTACCTCAAAAACAGTTCTTGGTGAAGGCCACTCCACAATTGCCTTAATCTTTTCTGGGTCCATCTTCAATCCTTTAGCAGAAACAACAAAACCCAAATACACCAACTCTTCTTTCATGAATGAGCATTTCTTTAATTTTATCAGCAACTTCTCTTGGTGTAACTTCTTCAAGACATAATTAAGATGCCTTAAATGCTCTTCTTTTGTTTTGCTGAAAACTAATATGTCATCCAGATAGACTATCAAAAATTTACCAATAAATTATTTTAACACTTCATTCATAAGTCTCATAAAAGTACTAGGTGCATTTGACAACCCAAAAGGCATCACCAACCATTCATACAGTCCTTCATTTGTTTTAAAGGCAGTTTTCCATTCATCACCCTCCTTTATTCTAATCTAATGATATCCACTTTTTAAATCTAATTTTGAAAAATATTTTGCACCACTCAAACAGTCCATTAAATCTTCAACTCTAGGAAAAGGGAATTTTTACCTGATTTTTATCTTGTTGATGGCTTTGGAATCAGTACACATTCTCCAGCCTCCATCTTTCTTTGGGCTCAACACTGCTGGTACTGCACATGGACTCAAACTTTCTCTGATTAGACCTTTGTCCATTAATTCATGTAATTGCTTCTTGATTTCCTCATTCTCTGTGGGATTCATTCTATAGGCTGATTTATTTGGTAGATTTGAACCTGGGATAAAATCTATCTGATGGTTGATATTTCTCACAGGTGGCAGCTCATCAGGTAAATAAAAAAAACAATGTCAGAATAAATGTCCAGCATCTCTTGGATTTCTATTGGCAAATCAGAAATATTTATAGAAGTAAGAACTACTTTAGGTTTGAAGACTAAAGAAAAACTTACCTCTTCTTCTTCAATTTGTTGTAGATACTCTTTCCCGCTTAGCAACAAAGTATTTGGATCAACCTTTCTACTTGATGGTTCTCCCTCCTCCATGGGTATCAATGTGTGATGCACTCCATCCTTGAAGAACTTGTAAGTGTTCTTCTTACCATCATGAATTGCTGCTCTATCATACTGCCAAGGTCTACCTAGCATTATGTGACACACATCCATGGGCATCACATCACACATGAATTTGTCTTTTTAGTTTCCCATCTGCAACTATATCTCGCACTGCTCCTTCACAATCAGCTGGTGTCCTTTATGCAGCTAGGACACCTTGTAGGGAGTTGGATGCTCCCTTTTCTTCAACTTCAATTTCTCTATCACCTCTGTGGAGACCAGATTGTCTGTGCTGCCACTATCAATGAACAACTGACATCATTTTCCTTGGAATTTGCATACACTCCTGAACAAAGTCTTCCTCTGTGCTGTCTCAGTAACCTCTTTTTCTTTCTTCAATAGGACCTTACTGACCACCAGGGATTCTTCCTTCTTTGGCAGAATTTCCTCTTCAATTTCAGATAGCCTTGCTGCCTCTTCTCCAGCCTGAGAAACAATAGCATTTCTTGGACCAACACCCACATTATTTGGGAACTCATAGTGTTTATGTCCCAATTGGTGACATATATAACACCTCACTTCTCTTCCTCTGCCTCTGCCTCCTCTTCCTCTGTAGGAACCCCTTCTGCCCCTTACATCACCCTCTGTGGATGCACTCTAAGGTGAGCTTCTGCTAGCTCCATCTCTAGGTGCTGTAGAGTTTCCTCTACCACCCTGACTTCCCTTTCCTCGGAAAGTACCTCTTCCTTTGGCATACTGCTTTCTCAAGAGTTTCTCTTCCACTTTCAAGGCCATCTAATAGGCCTCTTCAACTGTCTTAGGAGAAAAAATACCAATTTCATCTTGGATCTCCAACTTGAGACCATTAACATATCTAGCAACCTTCTCTGGTATGTCTTGGAATTGTCCAGATCTTATACTTACTCTATAAAACTCTTCTGTGTATTCCTTCACTGTCAGCAATCTCTGTCTCAGGTTCTACATTTGTCTAAACAATGTTAGCTGATAATCACTAGGCAAGAACTTAACCTTTAGTTTTGCCACCATTCTGGTCCAAATTTTAACTGGTTGTTTACCAGCTCTCCTTCTCTTTGCTTGCACTCCATCCCACCAAAGTGCAGCATGTCCCTTCAGCTTTGTTACTGCAAACTTGACCTTTTTGTCTTCACTCATTTCTTCATAGTAAAAGCACTTGTTCATATCATTAATCCAGTCAATCAATTATTTTGGATTCAATCCGCCTGCAAAACTTGACACTTCAAGTTTAGGCTTGGTTGTAGACCCCAAAATAGTTTTAAGGAGCCTCATCTCAGGAGGAATCTCAACATTTTCTCCTACTTCTTCTTCAGTTTCAGGTTCACTGATGTCTTCAGGATCTCTTGGGTGTCCCAATTCCATTGCATCCAATCTGTCTTGGACCCTCTGCAAGGTCTCCAACACTTCTGCATTGGCAACCGGCCTGCCTCTTCTTCTGCCAGCACCTCTGGCAACTCGGACAACCATGTTAAATTCTCTGAAAAAATATCTCAAAAACAGCTCTGATACCACAAATGATAGAAATATTTATGGACTGGGCGCTAAGGAGAGCTGGTATCTCTTTTCCCGGTCTTTTTCATTCACTAAGGGAGCTTTCTTTAATTTCTCTGTCAAATTTATTTATCAATTTCATGGAAATTGATAAATGAATACTTTAATTTAATCTTATGTATACCCGAATGTATATATAAGCCCTCTGATATTTAAATGAAACCCTGCACTTTATATCCCTCTTTATATATCCCTTGGCCTTCTTATGTAAAACGCTCTGACTGTTATAGTGCTTCTTTTAAAACAATGACGGTGATTTGAAACCCCTCTTTTATATTGTTCAAAGGTTAAAGCCTGAGGCACCACCTTCTTAACCCACTTCCTAAGGTTTGAACATTATATAATAAAACACGTTCATATTCCCGACCCTATCTCTTAACACTATAATGATGGTCCAATGATTTCAACAATACGCCAGTGCTTATAAAATTGAAATTTTATAATATATTGCATTCACAGGCCTCACACCTCAAATTTCGTAAAACGAATGATTTTTCAAACAAAATCAGTGGACCATACCTTACGTTATTATCCGCACAACTTGGAGTGCGATTATCGTCGGATCCATCAGGCTCCAAATCGAACGATCCTCAACAATATCGGGTTTTTTGCTCGCCTGAATTTAGCATTCCAGAGAAACGTGAAATGGGTGGTTTAGGACACGTGAAGTGGTGCAACAATATTGGATCGGGTTTTTTTGAAGCGCTTTCACCTTCGCCGAAAAGCGATGCGAAATAGGTTTTATTGGTTTCGCAAAACCACACCGGGACTGGAATTGTAACTGACTGGACCTTTCACTCTGGTTAATTCCCTTCTCTGTAGAAACTCGGGCTTGTTAACTCCATGTTTGAGTCTCAGTACTATCACTCTGTTAATAATAAACCATTGTTATTAACTTCAACAGGCGGGGTTATTGGTTCAACACAACTACACTATCCTTCGAGCAAACAGAGGATGATAGTGGTTCACTCCTCGACGCAGTCTTATTCAGCCTTCTCCAAATCAGAAGGAAAACGCTCAATTCGACCACGGAGACCTAACATCAAGGACAGGTAGAGAAGCCACGGGAAATTCACACAGTGTCACTCACAGCAAAAGACCTTCAGAATCACACAGAGACTAGGTATATTTACTAATATCAATTGAATACACAAACTCAGAAACGGAGGAATGGGTCCTTTGGAGATGATCCACAACATGCATACATCCACAAATACTTAGTCTTATTCGAACAGGGGCTCAATGAGCCTGCAATTTATTCAATAGAGACAATGCTTATCTGTTCAGTACTTCACTACCAAATTCCCCCCCTTTCTCTGTAATAGGGGTTACAAATTATACTCCAATGTATGACTCTTTGGTTCCTCCTAGAGGACCATTTATTTTCAAAAAAAGCCTATTCACATACTATTCTAACACCAAAACTAAACAGGTGGAAACAAAACCAACCCATTCAACTTCTATAGTTATTTAATTAATCCTATCAACATAAATCAACAGATTGACACAAAGAAACTATTCAGCTTCTTCAGTTATTAACTAAATTATCTTCCCTAAGTATAACAGACAGCTAAGGTGTTGACACCTTGTTGGTACATCTATGAAAACTTAGAACTCTTCTAGCCACAACATGTGGACAATCCTCCTACATTGCTGGCTAGTGTCTAATGCCCCTGAATCATTTATTTGCCACCTCATCTCCATCCTAGCCTTCTGGCAATCACGGTGGGAACTTTTGAGTAAAGTCCCTAGATAAAACACTTAGTATTCATCCAGTGAACCATAACTGCCTTTAAGCACTACCAACTCAATGGTAATCATGATGAAGCCTTTTGAATCAGTGTTAATATAATTACACCTTAGGATTCTAGAAACCCTCATCAAACCATAAAATTTCCAAGCTATCAACCATAGAGTAGACTCTGTTTGTGTCACCATCTTAGCTACATGATGATTCAGGTATAGGATACTCTTACAAACCATAGAACCACATAAAAGGTCATAAAAACCCAAAATATCTCCTGATTGGCTTCTATTACTTATTGGTGGTGGACCATAACATATTTTACCCTTAGAAAAGCTAAAAATTTCCATCTAGCGACTCCACTAGGCCTAGTGGGCCTATTACTCCACTAGTACTCTTAGATTTCCTTAAGATTGTTTCAAATCAGTCCCTAGGAGTCTAAAGGCCTAGTCCCATCTTCTAGAAGAGAAACTAAACATTAAGAGAGTCAAACTTCTGAAAACAATCCTTATACTTTCAGCCTCACTTAAATTTTGAACTTGAAATCTGGCTTCACATAGGATCAATACCTGATCTCATCCAGATCCTAATCCCCTTACAATATTTGATGATACACAAAATATTTTGTGGAAAACTTCTAAATCTGGAAATTTAACTGCTATTAGGACTATCCAAAGAACAAGATCTACCCCTGAAAACCTTACAATATTGAAAAATCCTCACTTTGACTTGTCCCATACAAAGAAGATATTCAGAACCAAGTCTTATAGTGACATAGACCAAGCTGGCCTTGAGCCCACAGATTTGTAGCAAAGTTCTAGTAGAGAAGCCTCCCCTTCCACTCCACCTAATTTTCATCTTCTCCATCACTTTAGCTCCTTCCATAACAAATCTGCTCAAAATCATTTTGCTAGTCCTAGTACTTCCAATACACCCATCCATACTTCCACTGTTCAGAACACTCCATTTCATCCCATTTTTCCTTTCACAAATCCATAATTTTTTCCTATCATGGCTACATTGTATGCCCCATAAGTGTTACCACAACCTCTAGTTCCCTTACCAAATGATTATCAATCTAGAATTCCCCATTTCACTGGAGCTGAATCCACTACTGCCCATCAGAATGTAGACAAAAAGGATGATGCTTTTGATTATATGGAAATAGAAGAAGAGACCATTAAGATGAGAATATTTTCCCAAAGTTTAGGAGGAGAATCCAAAAAATGGTTTAAAAGCTTAACTCCTAATAGCACAAATAATCTCCCTTATTTATACCAAACATTCATAAACAAATGGGAAATAAAAAAGAACCGTCTCCAAATCCTTTTAGAATATAGCAACCTCAAAATAAACATTGGAGAAAGTGTCAAAGATTATTGCACTAGATTCAATAGTGTTTACAATGCACTTCCCCCAAATATGAAACCTCCACTAGGCTTAGCCTTAGCTAAATTCCCTGAAGGCTTTGATCCGGACATGGCCTACCAGATAAGAGAAAGAGACCCCTTAACCTTAGAAGATATGCAAAAGGGAGCCATAAGCATAGAGGCAAATCTGATTGAGAAAAGAGCTAGGTTGAAATCAAAGAAAAGAGTCACATACAAAGATGAAACAATAACATCAACCTCATCATCTGATATCAAAATTGACAACTTAGTAAGGGTAATGGAAAGGATGCTTGAGAAAATAAACTTAAATGACAGAGTGCCTCCTAGAGAAAACCAAATCAATCCCCAAAACAGAAATAGAAATCCAAATTTCGGAAGAGACCCAATTCAAGATAGACAAAGAGATAATGACCAACAAATTAGGCCTCCCTTTCAAAAAAACTATGTAGATCAGGAAGAAGAAAGGGAAACTAAAAGGTTGGAAGAAAGCCATGTGAATCTGATAGGATCCAACAGTGAGACAGATGTTTTCCTCATTGAAGAAGAGCAAGGATTCTTCTCCTCATAACTAACTAACACAAACTATGAGGATTCTGAAGATTACCAATTGAGGTATGAAAATTAAATAATGGAGGTACACAAACAATATGATCTTAGGAGAAAAAAGTACCTATATTGAGCTAAAAAATACCAAATAGACACCATTGTTAGGAAAACTTTAGAAAACCTTCCTAAAAAGACAAAAAATAGTAATAACACTTTGAATTAGAAGAATGACTCAAACATAGACAAAAGTAATCATCAAAGTGTTGACACAAGCTACCCTAGTACTTCTGATAGTGTCCCTGTAGAATCTATCCTAAATAACAGTCCTAATAAAACTCAGCAAATTAGAATTTCTGAAAAGACTATGATTGAAAAAAAAGATGTAAATATGCCAAAATCATTAGTCCCTTTCAGCCTTGAAGGAGAAATTTACAAGATCAAAATTAGCATACCTTTGGTTGAACTAGTAACCCAGGATGTATATAAAAAACAAGTTTTGAAAGCTTTGAATATGGGAAATGAAAATGATACCTTGAACTTGATAGATGATAAACTAGAATTCTTGTTTGGTCCTGAAGTAGAAGGAAAATATCAAGAAGGAACCATTCCTCCATTTTATGTCAGCTTGAATATACATGATTATATCTTACACAATGCCATGCTAGACTCTGGTGCCTCTCATAATCTTATGCCAAAAGTGGTGATGGAAATATTAGGCCTAGAAATTACTAAGCCTTACAAGGTCTTGTATTCCTTCGATTCAAGAAGAGTTAAATGTTTAGGTCTGATCAAGGATTTATGTGTCAATCTAGCACAAAACTAAGGCTCTAGTTATGGACATAGTGGTTGCTGACATTCCCCCAAAGTATGGCATGATTTTGTACAGATCATGGGGAGCCAAAATTCAGGGAAGCCTTCAAATGGACATGTCTTATGCTACCATTCCAGTTTTTAACTAAACTAGAAGATTATATAGAGAACCCCATATGAAAATTATGGTAACCAACATAGATAGGCCAAACAACACCCATGTTTATTCTATTCATTCAGATTTAGATTCCTTTATCTTATACAATGAAGATGAAATCAGTCAACAAGAAAAGGAAAATAAGATGGAGTTAAGTTCACCTAAACAGTCAAATCTATAAATAAAAGAAGAATCTGATAGCCTTAAACTTAGCAGCCCTAAACAACAAAATGATAATGAACGTGAGGTAGAAACACTGTGGGAAATGAGCTTTGATGGCTCTTGCACCAAATAAGGTTCTGGAGATGGTGTGTGGGTGCATAATACAAACAAAGGACACTCCTTTAAACTTTACTTCCCATGCACAAATAACATTGTAGAATATGAAGCCCTCCTCCTTGGCCTACATCTACTCAAAGATCTAGGAGCCAAGAAAATATTAGTCCAAGGAGATTCAGAGCTGATTATTAGGCAGATAAAAGGGGAGTATTCAGCCAAAAGACCAATATTAAGAGAATATATGAATGTTGCCCTAGAGCTCTTAAAAAAATTTGAAAAATATGAACTCACCTTCATCACTAGAGCTCAAAGTAACCTTGCGAATGAACTTTCCTTTGCTGCCAGCAATTGCCAAATACCCAAGATAAATGAAAAATTCAAGGTCAAAGTAAAAAATAGGCCTACAGTACCTGACAATGAAAATTTTTGGCAAGTGTTTGAGGGTGATAAACACATTGATGATTTTATGCAATCAAGAAATGAGTTTGTTGAACCAACACCTAAGTCAAGCAATGAAAGAGACTATTATGATGAAGAAAAAGCCCATGAAATAGAGTTATCCTCTACTGCTGATATAAACCAATTTGAGCATCTTTATAAGGTAGAGTTACTAAACAAACCAGACCAAAATGACCTTGAAGTTTTACAAATTGAAAATGATTCAATACCAAGGGGCCTTACACCATCAGAGGAGCTGTTTGATTTCAATGATGTAGCTAAAAAACCAAAGATGGAGCCTACATAAACTAATATAGAAGAACATAACATAGGTAGCATAAACGAACCCAAAATGATCAATTTATCTAGCACTCTCCCTACTCATATAAAACAAGAGTATGTTGAACTTTTCAAGGAGTACATAGATGTAATGTTCCCAATTTTTAGCCTCAAGCTAAAAGGAACATTATAGTTAGCATCATTTTATTTAGTTAAAAAAATGGGGAAGGAGGCCCCATAATCTTTCAAAAGTAAGGATAAACACTCCTCATGTGAAAGGAGGAAGAATAAAGCAGTTGATTTGAGCACCATATGGTGTGAATAGGATTGGATCATGCTTGATCTAGTCATTTTGACCAAAGTCAACTAAGCTATATAGATACATTGAACCTTCTTGGACAACGCAATTTTAGTGGAGGTTCCACCTGCATGAGCTAGGTGGAAAGTGTGGATGGGACCCATGGTGAGAGGAGTTCATTTGCTTTATAAGGAGGAGATGGAAGCCCATTTTCATTATGCATTAGCTTGTTATTTTCGTTGGGTTTGCTAAGACTTGCATACCCGGGCTGTTTAGCAGGGTTGTAGTGTTCTTGAGCACAAGGGTGTTCCCGGTCGGGAATACCTACCTTTATCCTCAAGGAAGGAGGGGGGTCTTGAGCTACATTTACTCATTCCGACATTTTTCCAAGATTACTCCTTCAGCTAGAACGTTATTCTGTTGGGTGGAAAATGTTGAGTTGCTGGGTGCAACAAGAGAGGAACTCATAGAGTCATTCTTTGGCTTGTTCTTTGATGGTGATATTAAATATTATTTGGAGGAGCAGTAGAGGACACTCTCGGGCATTATTTCAGATCTTTGGCACCAGGCCAATCATTCACTATCTCTCACAGCACAGTCTAGGGCTGGAACTGAGTTATTTTATGCAGGCAGTTGCTGGGAGGGTCATTTGAGCTTATCAGGAGGAGTGTTTTTGAGTAAATGAGATCATCCCTTTGCTTGAGAACATTATCAGAGGAGGGCATGAGTATTTCAGATCTTCCATAGCCTCATTCTTTTTTTGATTTAGTTGCACTGACAAGTTATTTGTCACATTGTACATTTTCCGGCATTTCTAGCAATCTCTCCTTCATTGGCTAGAAATATTGTATTGAGGCCCATTCCTCTATTGTTGGGTCTTTATTTGTATGTATCAGCCATATTTCATGTATTGACATCTACAGCAACAGCTAATCTCATAAAGACTGCACAGTTACTGCTTTCCGGCATTTTGTGCAGCTGCTACATCTCATGTATTTCATGTGTTAATCTTTGGAGATTGATTCCCATTGCATGAGGGGTTTATTCCTCATGATATTTCTATGTATTTCTGCTGAGATATTAATAGACATGTTGGATTCATAATATTCCATATTATGACATATTCATATTTTCAAAGTTTCATGATTGTGTTCATGTATTGTTGTAGGCTCTCTATTTGAGCAGTTTCCTAAGGGACCTAGTTTGGGGAGATCTGAATAACCCATCTAGGGTCATTTCTTTGGGCTCAAATTCTGGAAGAGAAGTTTTTGGTGAGTTAAAAAGGGGATCCAAGCCCCCATTTTTCTTATTTTTTCATTAGATTTTTTATACAGCGTCCTTGAGGACCATATTGCAAAAATTTCTGAAAAAGGAATATTACAGTGGTATCAGAGCATCAATATTGGCTCAACCTGTGCAACCCAAGATAATATGCCATCAAAAGGAGAATATCCTAACTTAGAAGAGGATATGTACAAATGAAACAAGAAAAGAGGAATGATGGAAGAGGAGGTCTCCCTTCTTCTTCTCCAGACCATGGAGGGTATCATTGCAGATCTTGAGGAGATAGGAAGGGAAAACTGGAGAGATTTTCTGAGAGGGTTTGTGGATGAAGCAATCCATAGTTGTGACCATGTTGGGTGTGAGCATTCAGCCACACATGCAGATCCATAGTGCATTATATTTCCCATATCTACTGCAGGGAGAATGGAGGAAGATGAGTCACTAAGGGAGGAGACCTTGAGCGATTTTATTTGGGAGTATGAATCTCAATCATGGAGATTCGAAGTGCACTTGGACTTCCAAGGGTTTTTCAGACTCAAGGGAGTAAGATCTAGCAGCTACAAAGGGATAAAGAGAGATATATTCTTTCTATCTACTTTCGATGGATCAACAAGGTGGAAAGCCATAGCTTGGGTGGAGAAGCTAGATACATATTTTCAGCTACACCAAGTTGCAGCCAAAGAGGCCATCACTATAGCAGCGCTACATCTCAAAGGCATGGCCCATGATTGGTGGTTTAAAATTTCTATTTCATGTTATCATGCAAATGTAAAAACCTATGATGAATTCACTAATGCATTGGTGAAAAGATTTGATAAAGATAAATGTGAATCATCATGTGTTAAAACTGAGAGATCAAACACCTTGCATGAGTTGGAGGAAACCATGAAACAATCTCCACTCCATATTTCTAGTGGGGAAGGAAACCAGGATGATGACTTGCTAGAGGAAAGACCCCCATTGTATGAAGGGCACTCTTCTAGTTGTAATTGTATGGATATCCTTCTTTCAACGGAAGACAAAAATCCAAGGTCTCTCATTGGAGAGGAGGCATACTCATGTGTTGTTGAAGACGGTAGAAGGACCCACAGCGTTGCATCATTGGAGGGAGATCCATCACGACATGGAGGTGAGAGGGGAGTCATTGCTTCCGTTGGAGGAGTCTTTGTGTCTATGCAAGAGATTCCAAGAGGAACCACATGTGGGGACCAAGTCACAATTCCCGAGAAACATGTAGTAGTATTGGAGGATTGTGAAATGGAGGATGGAGGAAAAGAAAGGGATCAACATTCCAGGGGAATGAGAATTCACCCTCATATTTTGAGGAGAGTTTCTGCACAAGGGAGAGGGACTGCACTGCGCAGTGAAGAGAGGGACCATTCAATCCACTCATTTATAAAGTCCATTTCCTATATAGATGTCTCACTACAGAGAGGCATCCCACCTAGGAGGCCACCTGACCTGGCATGGATGAGAGGCATCTTGTCTTGGGGATCACCCCTCTTGGATTCAAGGGAGGTGAATGTGTTAGAGGATGAATTTGGCATGAGGGATGTCAAAGTAGCAGGCAACATCATGAGGAGAGCACCACATTGTAGATCACCAGCGCTGTCTTTGAGGAGGATGGATCCAGGTTGGGGGTCTCCACTCTTGCTAGAGTACTCCAAGGATCTAGGTGCATGCATGATTTTGGATGACCCGGATGGATATGATAGGTACATGGTGGATGATATGGTCATCTATTATTATGATACAATCTTCTTGACTAGGGCTTCTAATCTCAAGGAGAAACTATTACATGCAACACATGAGGGCTTCCTAGCTATGCACCTTGATGCATGTCTTGTCTTGCTAGAAGAGTTTCCTTGGGAGGGCATTCAGCATGATATATAGCAGTAGATGGACAGATGCATAGCCCAGATGATTTTAGAGAGGTTGGCACAACCATTTTGTTGAATATTGCAACAAGAAATAGTGAAGGAGGCATCCTGAAACATCATTCCTGATCCTAGTTGGAAAGTGATCACCTAAACTAGGTGGGGGCCACACAGGTGATTTTTGTCACAAAGTCTATTTTTAGACTATGTCTATTTTTAGACATATGGATCATGTTCTATAAGTTTCAGGATGCTATTTGTGGATGGTTGGTCAAGTTGGAAAAATAGATGGATTTCTATTTTAGACATATTGGGCGGAATCTATTTTTAGATTGCTAGTCTAAAAATAGATATGTCGAATATTATTAGCTCTTAATAATATTTGGACTCTAAAAATTATCTTATTCTCTTGGAGCACTTCAGTTAAGTGCACAAATGTGGCACAGGAGTTGACAAAAGGAATTACGCTATTCCTAAGGGTTATGTGGAGCTATTTCATGGATACTTCAGTTAGAACTCATGTGACAGAGTTTGGTGGAGTTGATTGAGGAGTTAATGGAGTTGTGTTCAGTGTAACTAATCTAAACATAGTTGAGCTAGTTGTATTTATGATAACTGATTAATACACTAGTGAAGAGTGGTGTGAATTAATTATTAATTAATTCACTAATTATAAACTCATTAATAAACTAAAGAATACATTATTTAACTTTAGTGCATGGATAGTTTCAGTGGAGACCAGTGCAAAGATAGGTGAAAGGGAAAGTGTGACTATCAGTTGTGACTATAAGTGATGCATGGTTTGCATCCAAAACTTAGTAGAGATGCATATAAATACTACGTGAGCAAGGCTAGGGTAATTTATTCTCATCAAGAGGCATTCTTTAGCAAGGATTGCGCAGTAGAGGCATGCTAAAGGCTGGCAAAGATCGGTGCATGGGATTTGCAAGATCGGGCCTGATTAGTGTGTAGCAAGTGGAGATTATACTGAGAGATTGTGAGGAGATTTGTATGATGATTTTTACATGATATCTATGACATATATAATATACAGATAGTTGGGGGTTTTCAGCTTTAATCTTTCCCATTACATATTGTGTTCATATGTGTGAATTTTTATGGTTTTAATGTGTGCATGCAATTGATTTTATTTCCACATGTGATGATCAATGGTAGAAGAGATTTTGTATTGTGCATGAAGATAAAATAGTGTTTGATCAGGAGAATCTTGGTGGATAAGATATCAATTATTCAAATTTCTACACATTTCCCTACTCCTTGGAGGTGAGGGAGAGCATTCAGATGAGCCATTTCAGCTCAAGGTCTCAAGGACATGGTAGAGAAGGTATAATTTCACATTATGTTTTGCACTTATTTACTTTATATGAGTAGCATATTGTATCAAGAAGGATCATCACTTATTGTATTTTGTATAATGTACTTGCAACTACTTGTAGCATTGATTTTGGCTACCTTAATGGTGGTTTGTAGGGGAAGCCACATGACTCTTGGTGTGCACCATTAACACCACATTGTACATTCATGTTCAAATATTATGAGATGACTGTGGCAGAAAAAAACTGGCTAGTAAAGGACTTGTTATATTTTTTTTTGAGGCAAGCATGGAATGCACTGCGCTGGTTCCTCATGTGGAACTATGATTCACTCTCCAGTTACCATGCAGCAGCTTGTTTTCATTGTATTTTGCTTCCATATGTTGCCAATGTTTGTATACTCATGGGAGGATTTGTTTGGAGAGTGGGCTTGGAATTGGAGATGCCCATTAGGAGTATGCTTCTCTCCTTTTCACATGTTTTATGTTTTAGGAGAAACAATGGGCACACCATGATTGCCATGTCACTACTTTTCTCTTCATATAGGAGGAGCTATTGGGAGAAAATGCGTTGTTGGAGGAGGCACTTCATGGTTGATTCATTTTGTGGGGAGGCTTGGGCCAATTGTGCAGGCCATGTAATTTCAGCCCAATATCAGCAACCCCCTCATGCTTATCATAAATGGAGGGAGAAACTACTTGGATGGGAAAATCTAAACTCTCCATTCAGCCCCAACATGTTGCATAGATCCGAGGTTGAGGACTGTTTTGTTGAGCTACCTAGGATGGCTCATTTCATTTGGATGATTGCATGGGTGAAGGAGTCACTCAATGGGAATAAGGATTCCCATGTTTTTCATCACTCCTACCTTGAGGAGGCCATTGATCAACAAGGAGATTTCCACTTGCATCTTCTATTGTCTCATGATGTATACTTTGGTTTTACACACTTGGAGGGATACATGGAGGACAAATTTATTGCATAACTTGATGAGCTATGGTGGGGTCTATTGATGAGGAGGCCACAAGAAGAGGAGGAGGAGTTTTTCTCTACCTTGCAGCTGCTTGAGGACAAGAAACATTTTGAAGGGGGGGACTGTAATGTTCCCAGCTTTTAGCCTCAAGCTAAAAGGAACATTATAGCTAGCAGCATTTTATTTAGTTAAATAAAATGGGGAAGGAGGCCCCATAATCTTTAAAAAGGAAGGATAAACACTCCTCATGTGAAAGGATGAAGAATAAAGCAACTGATTTGAGCACCACATGGTGTGAACAGGATTGGATCGTGCTTGATCTAGTCATTTTGACCAAAGTCAACTAAGATGTCTAGATACATTGAACCTTCTTGGACATTGCAGTTTTAGTGGAGGCTCCACTTGCATGAGCTAGGTGGCAAGTGTGGATGGGACCCATGGTGAGAGGAGTTCATTTTCTTTATAAGGAGGAGATGGCAGCCCATTTTCATTATGCATTAGCTTGTTATATTCGTTGGGTATGTTAAGACTTGCATACCCGAGCTGTTTAGCAGGGTTGTAGTGTTCTTGAGCACAAGGGTGTTCCCGGTCGAGAATCCCTACCCAATCCTCAAGGAAGGAGAGGGTTCGTGAGCTACATTTTCTCATTCTAGCATTTGGCCAAGCTTACTTCTTTAGCTATAACATTATTCTATTGGGAAAAAAACGTTGAGTTGCTGGGTGCAATAAGAGAGGAACTAATAAAGTCATTCTTTGGCTTGTTCTTCAGTGGATATCTTGCATATTCTTTGGAGGAGCAGCAGAGGAGACTCTCAGTCATTATTTAAGATCTTTGGCACTAGGCCAATCATTCACCATCTCTCACAGCATAGTCTAGGTCTGGAACTGCGTTATTTTATGCAGGAAGTTGCTGGGAGGGTCATTTGAGCTTATCAAGAGGATTGTTTTTCAGTAAAGGAGATCAAAACTTTTCTTGAGAACATTATCAGAGGAGGGCATGAGTATTTTAGATCTTCCATAGCCTCATTCTTATTTTGATTCAGTTTCAGTGACAAGTTATTTGTCACATTGTACATTTTCCGGCATTTCTAGCAATCTAGCTAGAAATCTTATATTGAGGCCCATTACTCTATTGTTGGGTATTTATTTGTATGTATCAGCCATATTTCATGTATTGACATCTACAGTAGTAGAGACTCTCATAGATACTGCGTAGTTACTACTTTCTGGCATTTTGTGTAGTTGCTGCATCTCATGTATTTCATTTGTTAATCTTCGGAGATTGATTCCCATTGCATGAGGGGTTTATCCCTCATGATATTTCTGTATATTTATGATGAGATATTAATAGAAATTTTGGCTGCATAATATTCCATCTTATGAATTATTCAAATTTGCAGAGTTTCATGATTGTGTTCATGTATTGCTGTAGGCTATCTATTTGAGCAGTTTCCTAAGGGACCTAGTTTGGGGAGATCTGAATAACCCATCTAGGGTCATTTCTTTGGGCTCAAATTTTGGAAGAGAATTTTTTAATGAGTTAACAAGGGGATCCAATCCCCCTTTTTTCTTATTTTTTCATTAGCTTCCTTATACAGCGTCCTTGAGGACCATATTGCAGAAATTCCCGAAAAAGGAATATTACAATAGATGTGTTTGCATGGGGGTACAAAGATCTCAAATCATATGATACCAAAATTATTCAACACAAAATTCCTCTTAAGGAAAATAAAAAACCTTTCAAACAAAAACTAAGAAGGATAAACCTTGTTTTATTACCTTTAGTTGAGAAAGAGATCAAGAAGATGTATGATGTTGTGATCATAGTTCCCCTTAGATACTCACAGTGGGTTTCCAACCTTGTTTCTGTTAGGAAAAAGACTAGGGAAATTAGGCTTTGCATTGAATTTAGAAATCTGAATAGAGCCTCCCTAAAAGATAATTATCCCTTGCCTAAAATGGAACATATACTTTAAAAGGTGGTTGGATCTAAGAGAATATCATTGTTGGATGGTTTTTTAGGCTACAACCAAGTGCTAGTGCTCCCAAGTGATCAACATGAAAGTGCTTTTACCACACCTTGGGGTACATTTATGTATGTTAAAATGCCATTTGGTTTGATGAATGCAGGGCCCACATTCCAAAGGGCCATGGATATATATTTTTAGAAGACATAGGCTACTTCATAATCATTTACCTTGATGACATTACTGTTTTCTCCAAAACTGATAAAGAATATTTGATTCATTTGAGAAATTTTTTTGAGAAATGTAGAAAATATGGCTTATATTTGAATCCCAAAAAGACACTCTTTGGTCTCCAAGATGGAAAACTTCTTGGTCACATAATTTCTGAAGAGGGAATCAAAGTAGACCCTAAAACGATTGAAGGCATATTGAAAATCAGCCATCCTAGGAACCTCAAAGAATTGAAATTTTTCATTGGGAAGATCAATTTCTTGAGGAGGTTCATCCCCAACCTTGCTAAACTTTTGAGGAATATCACAAAAATGCTCAAAAAGGAAACAGGGGTTAAATGGACAAAAGAAGCCAAACAGTCATTTGAACTCATTAAACAAGCTCTCACTCAAACAAAAATTCTTATTAGTCTTGATTTCACTAAAGATTTCTACATTTTCTCACTTTCCTCTGAACATACAATTGCTACAATATTACTGCAAAAGAATAATACAGGGCAAGAACAACCCATATCCTTTTTTAGCAGAGCTTTAAGTGATGCTCCACTCAAATATAATATCATGGAAAAATAGGCCTTAGCCTTGATAAAAGCATTGAAAGATTTCTGGGTATACATTCTACATTCCCATATCATTGCTTTTGTTCCACATACTGTTGTCAAAGACATTCTAAATCAAGACCCTGATGGTAAAATGTTGTGTAACCAACTCAAAAAGAGAAGAAAAGAGATATAAACGCCTTAGAAATGAGCCACTTCGAGGGGGCAACCTCCAATACATTACATAAATGAACAATTCTTGGATGATACAATTTACAAAACCTCCTTTCTATATATAGGAGTCCATGGGGCCATAATGTAATCCTAGTGCACCACAATGTAATCCTAGCCGACCTAACAATAATAATTTAAGGGCACAATAATAACAAAATGGGGGTTACAAGGGTACAATAATAACAATAAGGGGTTTACACTAACAATAATAAGGGGATATACTAGTGATATAGGGACCTAACATGCCCCTCTCCTTCAAAAAAGTGTTGTCCTCAACACTTGAGTAGCTCCGGGTGCTTCTGTATAAAATTCTCATCCTCCCATGTAGAATCTTCAGTGGGTAAGTTCTTCCACTCGATGAGATACTCTGAAATTGATCGATTCCGTAGCTGTCGAGTTCTTGTTTCCATGACCGCTTCAGGTTCCAATATGATTTTTCCTTCCTCATCAAGTTCTGGCAATATTGTTTGAACCGGAAGATTTTCACCTATAACCTTCTTTAAGCATGAAACATGGAAAACTGGATGTACTCTCGAAGAAGCAGGAAGCTCCAATTTGTATGCCATAGTACCAATCTTTTTCAACACCTTGTAAGGACCATAGTACTTTGGCGATAATTTATTATCCTTCTTTGCTTGCTTGAGGGACATTTGTTTGTATGGTTGTAGCCGTAAAAATACCCAATCTCCTACATCAAAACTTCTCTCGCTACGATGTTGATCTCCCTGTTGTTTCATTCGATTTTGTGCCAAATTCAGGTTATCCTTTAAGAGTTGGAGAACTTCTTGCTGATGCTCGATGTGATCTTCCACTGCTTGAACCTTCGAATTTTCCCTTAAAGATGATGTGATCGATGGTGGATGATATCCATAAAGTGCCATAATGGGGTCATTTTTGCTGCAGTATGGAAGGAAGTGTTATACCACCATTCAGCGAGAGGTAACCACTTGACCCATTGTGTTTGTTTATCAGATACAAAACAACGAAGATATCCTTCCAAACATTTATTTACTATCTCGGTTTGACCATCATATTGAGGATGATAAGATGAGCTATGAGCTAATTGAGTACCCAAACAAGAAAATAACTCCGTCCAAAAATTTCCAGTAAAAATGGGATCTCTGTCGCTCACAATAACCCTTGGGCTTCCATGTAGCTTTTGAATTCTGTCCATAAATGTAGTAGCAATCGTACTTGCTTTAAATGGATGAGATAATGCACAAAAGTGTGCATACTTGGTAAGTCTATCAACTACCACCATGATGACACTCTTTCCTTCGGACTTAGGTAAACCCGTGATAAAATCCATTGAAATCTCCTCCCAACGTTGACTTGGAATGGATAAAGGTTGTAGAAGTCCCGGGGTCTTAATTGTTTCCACTTTATTCTGCTGGCAAACCAAACATTCCGCCACAAACTTTTGAATATCAGATTTAAGGCCATCCCAAAAAAATTCTTTCTTCACCCTGTGGTAAGTTTTTTAAAATCCCGAGTGTCCTCCTAAAGGAGAAGTGTGCAATTCCAGAAGAATATTTTGTTTTAGTTGGGAATTCTTACAAAGATATAAGCGATCTTTGTACCATAAGGAATCATTTTTCCAACTAAATGTATCAGATATACTAAGATCTTGCTGCAAATTTTGAATGAGTGTCCATACATCTTTGTCCTTCTTCCATTCATCTCTTGCTTCAGTTATCCAATCTGGTTGGATAATAGAAATGGCAAAAAGCAATGCTTCCACCTCTTCATTCTTTCTTGAGAGTGCATCTGCAACAACATTAAGCTTTCCTTTTTTGTAGATTATTTCAAAGTCATAACCCAACATCTTTGTGAATTCATAATGACCCTCATGAGTTTGAAATGTTGTTTTTGGAATATATTTAGTCTTCATTCTAATTTGATGATATCCTGAACGAAGATCCAACTTGGTAAAATAAATTGCTCCATGTAATTCATCCAATAATTCATCAATCACATGAATGGGAAATTTGTCTTTAATGGTGAGCTTATTGAGCTCCCTATAATCCGGACACATTCGCCATGATCCATCCTTCTTGTGTACCAATACTACAGGAGTAGAGAAAGAACTTTGACTAGGTTGAATTATACCCGCCTCTAACATTTCTGCAATCATATGCTCAATTTCGCTCTTTTGGAAGTAAGGATATCTATAAGGCCTGATGTTTGGAGGAACACTTCCTGGAATCAAATGAATAGCATGATCATGATCACGAATAAGTGGGAGTCCTTTGGGAGTTTCAAACACCTTGGAATGATTGTCCAAGACTTGTTGGAGATCTGCAGAAATAGATGATTTTGATGTCGGAACTTCTAGTGAGCATAATTGTGCAATTACACCTCGTTGTTCTTTCTTTAGAAGCTTTGTCATGACATTAGAGCTTATTATCCTTCACGGCTTCCCTTCAATACCCCGTAATTCGACTTCCTTTCCTTCTGAAAAAATTTCAAGAAAAGTTCTTGAAAATTAAAAGCTACCGTCCCCAAAGATTGTAACCATTGTACTCCTAGTACAACATCAGCACCTCCCATAGGAATGGAAAGCATTGGACTAGTCAATACATATTCCCCCATGGTTAGCTTGATATTATGGCATTTTCTAGAGCAATTTATAGTTCCTCCATTTGCAGCCATCACTTGACATTTTGGTGCTGGGTATAGGAAACAATTTAATTCCTTGGCTACCTTACAATGAATAAAATTATGGGTGCTACCTGAATCAATCAACACTATTACCTTTTCTTCTTGATTTGTCCTTGTATCTTGAGAGTTTGAGGAGTGGTAATTCCTGCCAGTGCATTACACGATATGGTCGGATTCATTTCTTCCTCTTCTAGGGTTGGTTCCTGGTGTATATCCTATTCTTGTTCATTTTCTTCTTCCTCTTCACAATCTATGTAAAATAATTTCTTCTCAGCACACTTATGACCTTTAGTGTATTTTCTATCACAACTGTAGCAAAGCCCTTTTGCTCTTTTTTCTTCCAATTGTTGTGGTGTCAACCTTGTAGGTTGTGGAAATCTAGACGTGGCAACACTTCCTTCTTTATAGAATTGAGTGGTAGGCTTCCTTGTCGCCATTATTTTACATTCAACTTTTCTTGCCAACCTGAATGCCTTCTCCAATGAATCTGGTTCCAAAACATGAACTTCATGTTGGATGTTATCCTTTAAAGTGCCTATGAAGAGATTGATCTTGTGGTCCTCTGGAATATCAGTTACCCTTATATTCAATTTTTGGAAGTCCTCAATGTGCTGCCCCACTAAACCCTTTTGTTTGAGATTTATCAATTGGCTAAAGAAGGTGTTGCTCTTTGTATCCTCATAATGTGCTATCATTTCCTCCTTAAAAATTGACCAAGTGGCAATTTTTTTACGGGAGCAAAGCCATCGATACCATACAAATGTATTTTGTTCTAAATGTAAAGTTGCAATGCGTACCTTTTGTGTGTTTTGCACATTATGGAGATCAAAATATTGCTCCATCTGTAGTATCCATGTTACAGGATCCTTTTCATCAAACTTCCTCATATCCATTTTTGGAATATGGTGGTTCTTCCCGCCAACCTTCGAGGTTATGAAATCACGATTAACATTTATTTTGTTCTCATCATGAGTTTCCTCTACTATCTTTTCACCATTAGGAAACATTTCTTGTATCAGCTTTCCCAAACTTTCGATGTCTACTTTTAGATCTTTCTTCATGTTTTCCATGTTGTCTTTCATTTTTTCATCAATCTTAGCTTCCATGTCATCCATCTTAGCTTCCATGCCCACTTCCATGCCATCCATCTTAGCTTCCACGCCTTTCTTCAAACCATCCATCTTAGTTTCCACGCCCTTCTTCAAAACTTCCATTTCATTTTTTGTTGTTCTTTGTGAGAGCGAAATTTGTTGCACTTGATCTTGTAATTTTGATATGTCATGTTGCCATTCTTCGTCTTCATGAGTCATAGTAGAGCCTTCTAAAGGCTTAATGGGTGTTGAATTATTTTTAGGGGCCATTTTAGACTCCAATATTGATATCTATTCTACAATAGGCCCTTGCAATCAATTCAACTTGATTCTTCAAACGAGACTTATGCAATTCGGAAAACAAATACACACCTTTTACTTGCTTTGAGGAGCTCGATATTGAAATTGTATTATCTCTGTGATCATAGCTCTTAAATATCTAAAATTAAGCATTGAAGTAGCCCTATGAATTGTCTTTTGAATGCCACAAGTCTGACCTGATTTGGATTCTCCAAGACAAAGTTGTATCCAATCTCCCACAATGACCTAATTATGGACTGGTTCAGTAGAGCGAAATTGTACGACTAGCCATGTGTCACTGTTTCATCCTTTGTCTCTGAAATTGATAGCCAAGAAACTACAGTCTGTGTACTTGCGAACACTTTTTACGAAACTCCAATCCGATGCCCAGAGAGAGAGTTATTGAAATTTTCCCATGATCACCTCTTTGAGATGAAATTCAAGAGCCTGAAAAAGCACTACCTTCCACAGATCATATCTCCAAAAATATTGTGAAAAAAGCTCTAAAATTTTTTGATGAATTTCCTCAGGATTTCAGCTTCGCACCATATGAATTTCAGATTCTGAACCTTTGTAGAAACTTTTTTATAGCGAAACTTCCATGATGACTTGTTTAGGAGCCTGAAAAAAAACCTAACTTCCACAGATCATATCTCCGAAAATATTGCGAACCAAGCTCTGAAATTTTTAGACAAACTTCCTCAAGATTTCAGATTCACACCCTACAATTTTCAGCTTCTCAAGCTTCGTAGAAACAAAGTTATAGCGAAAATTCCACGATGACCTGTTTGGAGCAGCGAAACCCTAGAATCCAAAGCTTTGATACCAAATGTTGTGTAACCAGCTCAAAAAAGAGAAGAAAAGAGATATCAACGCCTTAGAAATGAGCCACTTCGAGGGGGAAACCTCCAATACATTACATAAATGAAAAATTCTTGGATGATACAAATGAACAAAACCTCCTTTCTATATATAGAAGAGTCCATGGGGCCATAATGTAATCCTAGTGGGCCACGTGTAATCCTAGCCGACCTAACAATACTAATTTAGGGCACAATAATAACAAAATGGGGGTTACCAGGGTTCAATAATAACGATAAAGGGTTACACTAGCAATAATAAGGGACTATACCGGTGATATAGGGACCTAACTAGATATTATGGATTAAGTCTCTTTCTCAAGCTCTTCGATACGTCTCTATTAAATGAATGGGATTCAATTGTGATATTTTGAGTTATTATCATTTCATTTTATGTTATTTAGTTAAAAAGAAGATCCTCATTATACTGCAGTTAGTCTCTTTCAAAAGCTA